>JAEQBH010001143.1:600000-984305 GCA_016808115.1 Tetrastigma voinierianum | reverse complement strand
TACGACACCAAGAATCCACTAACCCACTAACAAAGAGAATTGTAAATGAAAAAATATGAATATAAAATGTAATGAGTCAAAGAAATGATCATTGGATGTCATGGAAAATGACGGTCGCTCACACATAGGTTTAGGTATTGTGTGAGGGAGCTCCAGGAGGACTCGTGACATGGATAGGTGAGTCACATTCTCATCCATGGCATGTGTAAAGACATTCCTGGTAGGAATGTGCATATTTTTAATCGAATGTGTGTATGTTTGATCACGCATGAACACTTAGGTAGGAATAACCCTTGTAGGGAGTATTATCACTACCGGGCTTTGCTCACCCTGCTGGGACCCCCTTCGCATAGTCCAATGTGCAAACAGGCCCGCCTATGGGACCGCATATGGGATGAGAGCCAGACACGACTTTGTTTTGTTTGTTTTTTTGTCTTATATTATATTCGAGCATAACTAAAATACGTACTCCTTTTTTTGGTATCAAAGGGACTATAAAGAGGCTATGATTATAGTCTATCATATATTTTTGTATATCGGTGGAATCAATACGCAGAACGGGTCTTGATATATGAGACATGTGGGAGGTGATATCAAAAGGGACCCGATATCTATAGGTTTTCTGCCGACGGCTGTCAAACGGACCTCGGGATAGTAAGGCCACACAAACCCTCAGGGACTAACTCTATCATATACCAATCTAATTTAACCCTAGTTTTGTTTGGATGACCTAAGAAAATGATTTTTGATTTTTAACCTAATTTTGAAGAAAAATCTAGGGTTTCTGATTTCACCTTGGTTAAGGTCTGATTTAATCCTAAAGCCTTAAAATCATATAATGAGGTCGATTAACCTATCCTATCATTGATCTCTCTAGATGTCTCAACGACCCAACCAAAAGACCCTAGCTTATCATTCCCCGGAATTAACATATATCTAGAGAGCACACCCATCTAGTCTCACCCATACTGAAACCCTAGTCACCTACTCATCACATGGTCCATCGCTCCTGCAATCCCATATCCTCATCTCCTGGTTTCAAGTATATCAGAAATCATGTAATTGGTCATGAAACAATTACAAGCACTAAATTCTGAATGAAAGACATCAATATATTAAAATAACTTGTACTGAAAAATTACAATTTAAACCCCAAAAACCATGTCTATAGCCCCGACTAAGCATCTGAACCCAGAAAAAATGTAAACTAAAACATATCTAAATTAAAAACAAAGCAAAAAAACAAAAAACAAAAAAAAACATAGAAAACATAGAAGAAAAAAAAAAAGATGGTTGTAGGTGTCCCCAGGTCGGGCTTCACGTCCTCCGTGGAAGAATTCCTTGGCTCGATCCTCCAAACTTCCACCGCCTCATCTCCTTGTTGAACTCCCTTTTCTTCTCGGCTTCATCTCTTTTTATAAACTTAAATTAAGGGTAAGAGAACCTTCCTTTTTGTGTTTCTTTCCTTTTCTAATCATTCCAAGAATCTCCCCACCAATTGTCATAGTCTAACTTTCTAATTTGAGCTAAAATTGCAATTTTCGTAGTCACTATTCATCACTGGAAATTTTTGCAGTGACCATGTAGTCACTGCAAAATTGGACGGATAAGACTTGATTGATTTTTCTTCTTGACTTACCAAAGCCATAACTTTTGTGTCTGGGCTCCAAATTTGACAATCTTAGGCTCTATGGAAAGCTTGAGAAGTCTAGAATCCATATGTGCCAATAATAATGCCATTATAGGTCATCATGTAATCGAAAAAAGTTCAGAAGTGTTGATTGGCCGTGCAAATTTTTTGGTTTCCTCTTCCAAGCTTCAATTTTTTATTATTTTCATCCTTGTACATGTCTCAAGTGTGCTAGCAACCTTGGGATTACTTGTTGCTTGCCTCTATTTGCTCAAAAAATTGCTTATTGCACCTATTTACCTACAAAAACACATAAACTTGTTATATTCATTAGTTTCATGATTAGGAACCAATAACAGGCTAAATCAGAGGTTTTATTGTAATAAGTGCTCAAATTAAAATATGTAGGTAAAAACACGTAATTTGAGCACTCATCAATATGTTCATGAGCAGCTTCGGGTTAGGGCACATATACAATTGGTACTTCTATTTCAGAACTGATTTAGAACATACACCAAAAACTACTGATTCTTAGCATTACCACCAAAGATTATTCAATCCCCAACAGTAATGCCAGAAGTTGATTGACTGAATATATAAAATCTGTCTTTTTGCTTTATAAGTAATGATTTGCAATTAAAATATGGTTTTGGTCTAAATCACTACAAGTACACAAGTCATACAAGTAATAAAGTTGACAAAATAAGTACGGATATCATTCCCACGAGGATTGATTTTTTGAAAGTCTAAAGATTAACTACTCTTACATTACCTGCCCTGATGTCGCGACATTGCTTGTAGTTAACTTGTTGATGTCACGACATTGCTTCTGCAGTTTTGATCATTTCAGTTGATGTTGCGACATTGCCAACTTGGTGTCGCGACATTAGCTCCTTAATGTTCATCTTGATCACCTTAAGTTGATGTCGCGACATTTAATTAATGTCACGACATTGAATCCTATTGTTCTGAAGCCCTCTGCCAATGTTGTAGTTGATGTCGCGACATTAGTCCGATGTCACGACATTGGACTAGTCTCACCACCTAAGTTGCTTTGATCTAATGTTGCGACATTTCCTGCTAGTCCTGTTGTCGATGTCGTGACATTGGTCTGTTAAACTTCAACTCAGGCTGCTTTGATATGATGTCGCGACATTGCTTTAACGTCGAGACAACATTCAATTGATGTCTTCATTGGTTGAGGCTTGTTATGATGTCACCACGATGTCGTGGTGATGTCGCAACATTTAAACATTTAAGTTCTTTTTACTGCAGTTAATGTCGTAGCCATGTCATGGCAATGTCACAACATTGGATGTCTGATATAATTCGACTGTTGATGCTACTTTTGATGTCGCGACATTGAATTGTGATGTCGCGATATTGGCTTATCTTTGCCTTCACCTCTTTCAAATTCCGATGTCGCGACATTGCATTAGTCACACACCTTTCTCTCCACATAATGTCGCGACACTGGAAATTTGATGTCGCGACATTGACCCTTTCTTTGCACAATGCTGATTTCTACTCATTTTTATGCTGAATTCTGCTTTCTTTTGCTTAATTTCCTGCAAAACATAAATTTGGGTGAAAGCTCCATAATTTTGCATTAAAATGAACTTTTAAGCCTCGAAATAAAACTTGAAAATGAGCTTACAAATGGATGAGTTTTAGACTCATCAACTTCCCTAAGTTATAAAATGAATAACCCGATATTAAGGTCTTACCAAAAAATAATGTATCAACATCTAATTGATGATGTGGTATTTACAAAGTTTATGAAATTACATCAACATGTCCATAATTACCATGGTTTTGAATCTCAGCAGTTAGTCTCATTTTAACCAATCGATTTGTCCAAACAGAACAAAGCGGGAAAGCATCAATTTACATTCTCACCTCAAGCATGTGTGCAATTTCAAGGTAAAGAATCAGATTTGAACATGATGAATTAATTTAGTCACATAGGCGAAAGTAAGATAAACGTCCGATGCAATTACATCTAATTTGGTACCTAAATTTAATAACATTAAACTTACAATAAATTGTTGACACAAATTCAACATATGAAATTTGCACATTCACATAAAATGTGATGACCTAACCGTCCTTATATCCAACTAACCCATTTGCATTCTACACCAATTCGCCACCTTCACAGACATAACAAAACATTTCATTCGTCAACTTCTTCAAATCTATAAATTGTTTTCTAATTTTCAATTTGAAGACTCATTAGTAACACATCCAATCATATTGAACATATCAGTCCTTTGATTTAGATTGTGTTATTAATAAATCATGAATAAGTCTTTCCTTGATCTACCACTCGATATCCAACCTATTATGGTAGTAGATAAGATAGTTACGATAGTAGATCAAATCTATTGTTAAGCCATTTAAGATAGTTATGCTAGTATATTTATAACTCGATGCAAATTAATTACAATTTTTTTAACATACATGAGTAATGTCTACTAAAAAAAAGCACTCAAACAAATTGAATTATGGTAGTAGACACGTAAGTTACAATAGTAGATCCAACATATTGTGGTAGTAAATATTACAGTTATGATAGTAGATAAAACATATTATGGTAGTAAATATAACAGTTACAGTAGTAGATCCAATATATTTTGATAGTAAATATTACAATTATGGTAGTAGATCAACCATATTATAGTAGTAGATATGTCAATTATGATAGTAGATCCAATATATTATGGTAGTAAATATTACAGTAAAAAATATTGTAAGAAATTCTAACAAAATAACACTACCGAAAGTCAAAAGAAAACATAAAGAAAATATTAAAATTTTGAGGCATGTCTCTTCACCAAAAACCATAACAGCCATTGCCCAAAGAAGACAAACACTAAGGATCAAAGAAACAATTTTTACAAAAAAAAAAAAAACCTTCTTCAAAAGAAAACCATTTGAAGCAAACCCATTTGACCCATTTATCGAACTAACAGAAAAAGGGCCACAAAGGTTGGGAAGACCCCGATATGTACCCTATTTCGCTTTCGATGTCAAAGATTAGCTGTGGGAAAGACTTGTCAAATGGCAAATTCTTTACCTTGTGGTATAGGCAAAATGCACACAATGTCCTCCGAAAACCAAAATGAATGAAAGATAGAGGTTCGTGAGGTTTGATGTTCAAGGTCAAGACGGGCAGGTTCGAATGTCCAAGAGTTCAAATGTTTGAGCTCTAAATTTTTCTCTCTTTTGCTTGTTGATGACATGTAAGACATAAATGTGATAATCCAAAGTTTTTTTAGGTTTAAGGGACTTTTTCAATAAAGACCAATTATTTTTTTCATATAGGGTGTGTTTTTAATAACCTTAAAATCATTTTTTCATCATTTATGTTCAATAACTTTTCTACGAGTGTATACAAACCTACTTTTCCCATTATATTTATTGTCCTAACTAGGAATTTGATGATCGAAAATCTTTCAATTATAAGAGAATGATGTTTAGTATGAAATGATTGTCATGCCCTAGAGCGGGTTTCATGGCTTGATAACTCCAAACATTCTTACAAGGTGAAAAAGTTATAATATTACCCTTTTCACATTAGGTTTTTGTTATATGTTCATTTTTTAATACAAAAGAAAATGATTAAATTAGCTACTATGAATAAAAATAATTATTTTAATTATTTTAAAAAATAATTTTAATATCTAAGTACGTTCTTATTTTTAAATTATTCATATATAATTTTTTTCACACAAGACTTAGAAAACAAGTAAAAATAATAGAAGATAATAAAAAGTTACTTTTTTTAAATGTTACTTTTTCTTTTTTAAGAACTTTTTAAAATTTTTATATCAAATTTATAGTAATCAATTTTATCAATTTCTTTTTTTTATTGAAAATAAATAAATAGTAAAGCTTTTAATGTGGAACATATAATATTGTTATTTCATCACATTAAAGATCATTTAAATAGTTTCATTATTTTATATAACGGGGAATGGAATGTCATTCGACCAATTTTTCGTGAATTCAAATATCTTAATACGTTTTATCGTCAAGAAACGCTTTGATTGAATACAAAATTAAACGCTTAAACATTTGATTTAATAAAAATAAAGTTGAGATATTAAAATAGAAAAGAAAAAATTTTAGATACTTGATTGAACAAAAATAAAGTGAAGACAATAAAATAGAAAAATAGAAAAAATAAAAAGTTTAGCATTTAATTGAACAAAATAAAGTTAATATACCAAAATAGAAAAAAGCTTTGAAAAATAAAATTGAAACACAAAATTAGAAAAAAAAATGGAAAAGTTGAGACAATTTATGTAATTGACCCATAAAATTATATTTGAATTTTCTATTTTTATCTATAAAAAATAAAAATTAATAAAAGCAGATATTGAAGCTAGGCGTACACGATGCTAGCCGAGCACTCCAGTTCGCTGGCTTCGACCGAACTCGAAAACTAAAGCTCGAGCTCGAAAACTCATCGAGCTTGAAAAATGAAGCTCAAACCGCGCTCGAACCGCACTCAAAAATGTAAAACTCGAACTCGGCTCGAGCTCGAACTCGAATCGAGCCCCCAACTCGCTTTAAACCTCAATTTCATTTTGAACTCGAAACTTGAACTTGACTTAAGCTCGAACTCAAATCGAGCTCACCTCGGCAGCCACCAATCGAGGGTTTTTGTTCATGACGCTATGCACGTCCCACACGACCGAGGAGTGTTGCAAATGTTGACATATATGGAGGACTCAACTTAATATGTCAAGATATTTTCTCAAGTGGGCGCGGTTTGCTCCCAATGGTCACCACTCAGTCCCCCCAAGGCCACTGAGGTTTATTTTGCCTTTAATTTCAAGCTCAGGTGATTGCACTTCCAGATGCCGTGCTCTGCTTCAGACATGTTCAATTTTCTTATAAAACACATATAAAATATTTTCACATACCCTAAACAAGGAAAAATATCTAACCTATTGGTCGGTGGTTGTTATTATTATTATTATTATTATTATTATTATTATTTAATGATTGAAAAATTACAATTTTTTTTAAAATCAACTATTCCAAGTAGTACCGCCCGGGCCACGCGGATTACATAAATCCGGGCAAATGTTGTCGTCCCAATAACGCCTTCACCAAAATTTTGATTTCACTGTCGTCGTTGTGGACAAATGCTTAACCATTTTTAAACTTCAATTGTAAATGGTCTCAAACAAATGGACATTATCATCTTTTAAAATATCTAACAACCCTTCTTCCTCCCCCCATCTCTCCCATCTATCTTCTGTCGGCACCCACTCCGCTGCTACGATCGATTTAGGGCTTCGAAATCTAGGGATTTTTGCTCCATTTTTCTCTTCTAGTACTCCATTCAACTCCACAACAGGTAACCCGCCCTATACTTACATGTTCTTTCCATAAACTATAATTGTCAACTGTCTTGTTCCTGTTTGGGTTATGAGAAAGTGAGATTTATGAAACCGGATCCATGTCTATTTGTGCTTTGAAATTTAATGTGGGGTATCTCGAATTCTTGTGGATTGGTTCAAGTTCTTGAGCTAGATTTTGACTTTTTTAAGAATGGAAATTTGAGTGGGGTATGAGGATTATTGTAATTTGATGAGGTTAATGAGTTGCTGTTTTGTGGGAATTTGATATTGTGAACTTCAAATCCCTATTCTAGGTATAATCTTATTGTGTTTGATTTAGGGTCTGTTTGGTTATGGGGAATAGCTAGAAAAAGAAAAAGCTTCAAAATGACCTTTCTTGATCATTTTCCAACATTTTCTTTTTCAATCATTCACCCTTTCCTAGATCCAAACGGTCATCAAGGAATCATACTTCTGCTTTTAGTTCAAGACTTTTCTTCATGGACAAAGTAATTATACACCCAACACAGTGTTGTAACTTTCTTGGCAACCAAACATATCATTTCACTTTTCCCCTACAAAACTCAAATGGCCATAGAAAAACCATGACTAGAAAGAGAGAAGTTTTATCATAAATTTGCTTAGAAATTGATGTAAAGGAGATATTCAAACCCAAACTCGCAGGTAAAAAAAGTCAAAGATTTTTCTATAAAGTTTCGTTTGGTAGAATGTAAAGTAATCAAACTGTAATTTAATGAAAATATTTTTGTCACATCTCATGATCTTTTGCCTTACCAAACTTTAGATTCAAGGTTCTGTTTATTGTTTTGGTTTATTGCTTCTTTTTTTTTTTAAACTTTTTTCATGACTTATGGTTGAATTTTTGAAATTTTTGGTCGAATAGAAAAAACAAAAATATTTGGCTTTTTTTTAATTTTTTTCTTAATGTTGTTTAGTTGTTTTTTCTATTAAAAAAAGAAATTAGATATTCAAATATGTGATAGTCAGTATACTTTCTTATTCACTTGTAACTCTTATATATATTCATGTTAATTAAATAAAACATAGTGTAATTTTTAATCTTTATTTAAAATTGATTTTCTCAAAATTTGGGGAGTAAGAATTGTAATGACTCCATTTTTTGAAAAACAAACCACTAAATAATTAATCCTATTAAGCACCATTAAGAACAAAAGTTCCATTTAGTATTAAGTAAAAAAAACTAAAGCCACTTAAAACTAAAACAACTAACAAATTCTAAAATTTTCTTACATTTATTCACTTTCCATAGCACGTTATAATATTATGTTCTTACAAGGACATCAATATGAATTAGTATGATTCCAAACTCATATTATAATATTATGTCCTAAATTTGAAAAATTATGCAAAATTAACAGTATGATTGAATGTAGCATCCATGAATGTAGTTTCTGGGGTAATGATAATGATTATGACATCTCATATTATTTAATTTATTTTGGACCATTTTGTATAGGTAAATTATGTTTGTTTCCACTATTCTCGTGGTATGTTATTACAATGGAAATATACTGAGGACTGAAATATATGTCAAATATGTCGGGAAAAAACTATTATTGTGCCTTTGATGTATTGATTGATTACACGTTTGAACAAATAAGGGATATGATATACTCAAGCGACAATCAGTCAGACAAAACAAATGCTCAAATTAAGACTAAATTAAAGTATCCCTAAAAAAAGTGAAACATGTTTCAACATTTTCCAATATGGGATGATTAATAGGTGTGTACCGTGAGCAAGTTAAACATGGTTAACACAACTGGCATGGAGGAAATTGAATTGTATATTGAGGTCATTTGACAAGTGAGTCATTCTGTGGGTGGACAGATTTATTCGTTCGTGAAAATGATAATGTTGCAGAATTTGACTATGGTCAGGCCTAGTGTAGGTCAGCACGAGCACTCACAAATGTGGGAGTATATGGAGATGATGAAGACTCGCTAATATGAAGAAGCTAATGATGAACTGATGAAGATGTTGGATGATGAATCTAATGGAGACTTAGATGTTCAGTTTATATTCATGTATCATTCTTTCAAACTTTCAACCAAGTTTTGGAGAATGAGCAAGAGATATATGTCTTCATAAGATGCAAGATTCAGGATTTATCGAATAACTTAGGGATATGAGGAACCATGAGTCACACTTGTTCATTATCACTTACCACCATCATCTCAATTTGAAATAAGGGCTGAAAACTTTAGTAAAGCTATTTCATGTGATCTGAATTGAAATGGGTGCAACATATCGCCTAAGCATTTTAAGTAGAGTGTGGACGCCCAAACCTCGTGGGTATCCGTTAACTACCCGGCAACCATGGAAATCTAATGTGTCTCCTTCATGAGACCCATATTAAGGCAAAATGGCCATCAGGGCCTACATCCTACTCCAAGTGTAAAATGTATATGTTTTATAATAAAAATGATTTAATTACAATTTGTTCACAATTGTATTTATTACAATTTATACAAAACTGTGGGTCTCTTGCCCCAAATTTTACAAAAAAATACAAGATAAGGCCGACTTGGCCATTTCTTCGCCTCTAAGGCCCCGGATGCGTCCCATCCCCAAGTGCGTCTTCGGTACTTGAAAAAGGGGGTCCCACGACGGGGTGAGCAATGCCCAGTAGTGGAATTTCCCTACTTGGGTTACTCCCCACCTAAGTGCAATGCAATGACACACCAAACATTCAACACATGCTAATATATCACTCATGCATATATTAACATAATTAATTCCATAAATCATGTTATTCAATTTACAACAATAACATAAGATTAGCTCACATGGGCTAAGGCATAATCCGACGGTTCATCTTGGAACTACCATGTAATCATACAATCAGCATGTTATTTACTCATGGCAATAACACAACATCACACAATCACGCAAATAGTCCGTGGACTGTCCAAACCATTCCAGAGATTTATTCACTCGGTCCAAATCTTTTGGAATCGAAATCACGGCCATCCAGGCCTCAACAAATCCCCATCCATTACATAACCCTTAAACAAAAAGTAAAGCAAGTAGGAGAAAAACCCCTACCTTTTTGGAGTTTTTCGAAACTCCCCGAAACTGGTACCCACGCGTAGTCCTTGCCACGACAGCATAAACTCGCTTCTTGCCTCGCTGGAGCTCGCCCATTCGACGCCGAATTTAGAGAGAAGCAGACCTTCTCTCCTCTAAACCCTCTCTCTGACCCTCCTGTCCCCCCGCGCTCTCTCTCTCTCTTTCTTCCCTCCCAAACCAGCCTAAGACTTGGTCAAAACCACTGCCCTCTCACCCGCCACTGTCCATTTCTCATCGACACCCATTACCTTATCACCTTTATCTCTTCTAACTTAGATTTCCCTCAAATGGCATGATGCCATGTGTCACATGTGAGCCCCACTTGAGCTCACTGTCAATCTCTCCCATACCTTGACGTGCGCCTCGGGCCACTCATAAAGTGCCAAGTGTCCCATACTCCTCCACGTGCCTCAAAACGGAAATTCTAACAAAGCTTCTAAATTTAAGAAATTAATGTGGTACTTAGATTTCACGGCAGCTTATTCAAATAAATAAGTCCGTTTCATCATATCCGGGAGATCTAGAAAATTTGATTTTTGACCGAAATTACCATTTTATCCTTCCTTAGGAAAATCTGGATTTTCCGGGGTCTCACATAGAGAATTTGTAGTTGGCCGAGTTTTTAGTTCTAAATCTTATTTGTAAGAGGCTGCAAAGATTTACTCAATTAAAGCACACCAGAGTTTGTCGTTGTTGCATCCCAAAAATCGCTAGTTTTAAGGTGTAAGTAAAGACCAAAAGCACGTCAATGTCCATGGAAGCTTGCGCCATGGTTGTGAAAGATACTTGTTTATTTGTTACCAACAAATATAAAGGGCCGCATACTTGTGTTAATCCTGCTTGAATCGGACCATCATCAATTGACTTAAATCCAGTTGCTACTCATATCAAGGCAATTATTAAGGCAAATTCACATTGGCTCGCAAATTGCCATTCAAGCAAGTGTGTGATGGGAGGAAATGGGGATATGAAATTTCATACAAAAAGGTGTTGGATGGAAAGCATAAAGCACATAGACACTTACGGTGACTTTTCAATCATATACGAGTCAAAGCATGCTTGTTCTTGTCCTTAGAGCAAAACAAATCCCGGAGCGTGTCAGGATTCGAAAACATTTGATATTAATATGCCAAACATTGAGATATTTTACCGCGTGTTCTGGTCATTCAAGCCATCTATTGATGGGTTTGAGCATTGCCGTCCCGTATTGAGTATTGATGGTACACATTTGTATGGGAAGTATAAAGGCACGTTATTGATCGCTGATGTAAGCTTAATTTAAAATAATCGCTTGTTTCCATTGACATTTTCTATTACAAAAGGTGAGAATATTGATAATTGGGGATGGTTCTTGGCATGTATCATAAATAGAGTAACTCAACGGACGGGTTTTGTGCTATATCTGACAGACATCCAGGTATTATGGCAGCAATGGGCGATCCTCATCTTTGTTATGCTGCATCATCTGCCTATCACAGGATTTGCATGTGTCATCTTGAAAGCAATTTTATGACCCACTTCAAAGATAAAATCTTGAAGAATTTGGTATGCAGAGCTGCTTTAGCAACTACACAACGCAAATTCAATAGGCATATGTCTACAATTGGGAGAATTAATTATGAAGCATAATAATGGTTAGTATCCCTCTTCAGTTATGGGCACTTTCACATGATGGAGGTCGAAGATATGGGATAATGACAACCAACATGTCCAAGGTATTTAACAGTGTTCTTAAAGGAGCTCATAACTTACCCATCACTGCATTAGTTCAACCTGACTCCTTCCCACTTTAATAGTTACTTTGTTGCAAGAAGGGAACAAGGTGCCAATAGATTGACATCTAATGAGCAGTACACTCCTTATGTTGATGCCCAAATTATGGCCCGTGTGGTTAAGGCTTTATCAATAGAAATTGTTCTTTACGATCACATGCAGGGACAATTTCATGTCAAGTCAAGGAGTGGTCGAACGCATCACCTCAACTTACATGACTAGAAATGCAAATATGTTGTAAGACACCGATATATGGATTTCCATGTAGCCATAATTACAGCAACACGTCGAGACGATGTGCTCAGCTCAAGATTTTTTCAAGGCTACTACACTACGCAGTCGTACTATGATACTTGGGCAAGCATGTTGCATCCCATTTTCAATGAAGATGAGTGGCCTCTTTATGATGGTCCTACGATTGTACCTCACGAGTCAATGAAATGCATAGTCAGTGGACGTCCTAAATCAACCCATTTGCATAATGAAATGGACGTTAGGGAAGGGGAAACTACTATCACATGTGGTTTGTGCAAACAACCGAGTCACAATCGATTGTCTTGTAAGAATATAAATCAAGTTCATTGATAGATGTCAAGTAACTCAATTTTTTTTGTGAGGCAATTGCCTTGGGGATTTGTAGTTGCTTTGTATAAAACTTATGTACGAATGTGTATTTCTTGGATTATAAAAGACTTTGTGTACCTTATTTAAGTAAATGAGACATCATTCTTGTACGTTTGTATTTTAATTCATTGTCGTTATAATTAGTACTTGCATTAATGACTATGATACTATTTTCCCAATGTGTTTTGTTAATAATTATACTGACTTCGTGTTATTTGTTATAGATATGGCGTTTAAAGGGCTTCATGATGCAAATCCTTTGGATCCATCCGCTCGTATTACAAGACGTATTAATGTCGCACTTAGTAAAATACAGAGTAGGGTATGTATTTTATTAATAAATCAATTTCTATTACCAGCTATAACATGTAATTTATATATAATCAATTATAAATTTGGTTTCTTCTGCTACTTATAGTTTCAGAAGTACTCTACCCTCGATGTTATGAAAGCCTTCATGAGTACGTGGGAGATTTTTATCTCAAGGTGATCTTCCGCACGATCCGCGCGGGATTTTGAAGTGTATATACCGCTTGGGCCACATCATGATCGATTGGCCACTTATCACTTGTCTCATCAAGAGATGGCGGCCCGAGACACACACGTTTCATGTGCCCGTCGGAGAGATGACGATCACGTTATAGATGTCGCATCATCCTTAAATTCTCCTTATATCGATGGACCAAAGCAGCTCACTAGACATGTGCACGGCGTGCAGAGCAGCGGGAGTCGTCGTGTCACCCCACTTGTCGAGATGCTCTTAGATGATCCGTCATTCCTGCCGTGGTTATGTGACCGCTTATCCACCCTACCACTTGACGCAGATGGAAGCCTGCCTTTAGAGCTGAGCATGGCGGGTTTCATCCTTTAGCGTCACATTATCCTCTTGAGTTTATGATGATGCAGTGCCCAAACACTCCATCATATACCCGCGATTGATAACGTTTTCAATTCATTTTACTTAGTAACAAGTGCGTTTTTGTTTTTTGTTTTTTTTTTTTTGCCTTATATCTGATACTCGGTTTCTAGTGCATTTAAGGTGAAAAAGGTGGCCTTTGGAAGTCAAAAATATTACCTTAGTTAAGGAGATCGAGGAGAGCTTAGCCTCACAACCGCGACATTCAACGCGTAACGTTAAGGTCATATGACATAAACATACACTGAACCAATGTCGCGGTTGCGACGTCGGCTGAGATGATGTAGCCGAGACTCATCCAAAGGAGAATTTTTGATATAACAAACAACGAAAAAAAGAAATGAGGGGAAAGGGAAAGTACCTAGATCCACACGAAGCACAACTGCCACAAGGTGACTAGAGAGATCGCGTAATCGCGGATGCCTCGTATTTTCTTTCAACTCCTATTACTGAAACAAAATGATTGTAATTATCATAATGATGTTCTAGTTTTATCCTAAGGTTTTGCATACTTTGCTATATCTAAGGTGGGATTAGTTGTTGATTTAGTTTTATTTAGTTTATCTATGGATCTGTTATCGACTCGCTCTATTTTCTATTAGTTAATTACATGGTAGTGTTTGGCCAACATCAACATGCTCTTGTCGAGAATCTGAGGTTGAGAGATAAAGGTTCCCGGGGATCCTGGTAGAGTGACACTCGGTCAATCGGAGAGTAGAGATCTCCTGGTTCCGAGTGTGGTAATTAGGGTTTAATCATTTAAGCGTCTCGGAATTAAGGGCTGATGCAGAGATGCGATAAACCCTACTTACGAGATAGGTGAATATACCTCGAGAGAGGATATCTCGTAGGCATAATCAACTCCGCTGCCAGGAATCCATTAATATACCGAATAACCAATTTTGGCACAGACATAACTACTGAACGCGGGACAAGGGGGCAAAACCCTAGCTCTCATTAATTGAATTAACAACTCATTTAGGATCAAATTGTCGTCATACTAGCAGTAATACACTTAAGTTTGAAATCGAAATAGTACTTTAAAGCTGATTCCAGTATTCAGCATACTTCTCCTTATGGGACCGACACTTGACTAGCCACTATATTACGTGAATTCAAAGCGTATACTTGCGTGTGCAGGCCTACGTTTTATATTATTTTTCAATAACTTCTACAGAGCCCGTCAAGTTTTTGGCACCATTGCCGGGGAGAAGTTTCGTGTTGATATTTACAATAGCTCAGTTAGATATTATTCTGGAATTTTTTTTTTTTTTGGTTACACAAGTACTTGTAATTTGGTCTTTGTGTTTGCGCGTGTGATTGCAGTAAAGGTTAATGTGTGTGTTTGCGAAGACGGGGTCAAGTTGAACTACTCTCGTTCAATCCTGAGCCAGAGAGAACCTTACACCTATTACGCAGAGAACAAAGAGAAGCACAACAAAGGAATCTAGTAGTCATGCAGAATCAGGAAGGGCAAGATCAGGGCCAAGAGAAAAATGAGCCGCAAGGGGGACAAAATAAGAATAATGGTAGAAACTATGCTCCCTGGCCGTTTATATAGGCAGATGATCCGTTTATGTTGCTAGAGGAGTTCATTTTACCGCCTACGGTTGTTCAGTTTGCTATCCGAAGACCATCTATTCAAGCGAACAATTTTGAGCTGAAAATAGTAACACTACAAATGCTTCAGAACACAGTTCCATGGTCTGCCAAGTGAGAACCCGAACACGCATTGGACAAACTTCATTGAAGTATGCAACATAATCAAATACAATGGATTGACAGAAGAAGCGTTAAGACTGAGATTGTTCCTACTCTCATAGGGTGATAAAGCTAAACACTGGTTGACGAGCCAACCACCAAATTCCATTACCTCATTGAATGATTTGGTGCAAAAATTCTTGACCAAGTTCTTTCCGTTCTCCAGGATCGTACAGTTGGTGCAAAAGATTACCACATTTAGACAGTTGGAAGGGGATAACTTAGCTGAAGCCTAGGAGAGATTTAATGAATTGTTAAGGAGGTGTCCACATCATAGGCTGACAAGATGGATGCAAGTCCATACCTTTTACAACGATCTGAGTGATTCTACTAGAACAATTATAGATGTCTCAATAGGGGACGCGTTGATGAAGAAGACTACAAATCAAGCATATGGAATCCTAAAGGACATGGCTACTAATAGTAAGCAATGGCCCAGGGAGAGGATGATACCGAGGAAGGCAATGGGAGGTGCAGACACGGAGCTATTGAGCAATTTGGTAAATCATGTCACAAAGAACTCACCAAACAAGCATAAAGGCAAAGAAGGTGTTGTAAAATGCTATTCATGCTAACTTTCGGGAGATATGTGAGTCATGTGGAGGGCGTATCAGTACTACGCACGCTAGTCAGCCATATGATTTAAAGAGAATGCGAACAATATGTGTCAAGATTTAAATCCAGAATCGCCAATGGTCGTGATGGGGTAACACCTATCGAATCGTAAATCGTATCGCGGCCAAAGATGGCGTAACAATCTAAAATCAGAACTATGGATGGAGGAACAATCAGAATAACATGCCACCTTCCTAAGTTAGCAAACCACTAGTAGAGAAAAAAAAGGATTTGGAAGAAGCACTAGCTCAAATGCTTACTTCCTCTACAGTCCTTTATGAATGAAACAAAGGCGAATCTGCAAAATTAGTCAACCCAACTGAATAATCAGACAGCACAGTTGAGAAACTTGGAGGTGCAAATGGGCTAAATGGCCAATCTATTGACTGAGAAGCAAGCAAGGTTCTTTGCCAAGCAATTCAGAGATAAACTCGAGAGGTGGAGGGAAGGAATACTGCAAAGCAATAACTTTGAGAAGTGGAAGGGAAGTAGCTACACCAGGACCTCCACCAATGATAGTAAAAGAAACAAGATAGTCAGACCAATCAGAAACAGAGGTAGATATAGAGCAGAAAGATAGGGATCAACCCCAACTAAGCAATTCTAATGGGGAGCACCCAAAGGTAGTGAAAGGGGATAAGCCAGTGGCAAAATACCCACCCCCACTTATCCCCAAGCTCCCGAGACTAGCATGGTGCTAGGTAGCAGCCTCAAGAGTTTCTCGATATCTTCAAGAAATCGTATATCAATATACCCTTTATGAGGCACTTGAGAACATGCTAAGTTACGTAGTTCATGCAGCATCTTAAAATAAGAAGAAATTGGGTGAGTATGAGACTATCGCTCTAACTGAGGAGTGTAGCGCAATCCTTCAAAAGAAGCTCCCACCTAAACTTAAAGATCTGGGCAGTTTTGCTATACCATTCTCGATAGGAAACTCGGTAGCGGGTAAAGCCCTTTGTGACTTGGGAGCAAGCATCAATTTGATGCCGCTCTCAATGTTTAAAGCAGCCGAAGCTGTGGAAAAAGCAGAGAATAAGCTTACAATCGGGCCGATTAAGTCCTACCAACACCACTGGGTGTAATTCGAAAATGTCTTAGTGAGTTGGATGTTCTTCTTCCCAAAGAGACTTTGTCATCTAAGACATGGAGAAGATGATAAGGTCCCCATCATATTTGGTAGACCCTTCTAGATATGGAAAAGCCTGTAAATTAACGTGGCAAGAGGGTGAGCTTAAATTGAGAGTTCAAGAAGATGAGGTCAATGCTCCATGTATTCTGTTACAAAAAACATCCGATGATTTAAACCCATGTCGATATCCGTAGTGAATGTCACCCCAAGGAGATACCGTGCAAGAGTAACGTGGTAAACTACAAGGATGCTTCACAAAACACGATAAAGAAACCAAGAGAGTTAAGGGGTGAGGAAGACAAGATATTCCATCCGCTCTGGGCATGCATCGAGCACTATGGAGTTTTGTTTAAAGTATTTCAGTCTCTTGAAAGACCACATTGAGATTCAGAAGCCGTAAGCTAATCACATTAAACAAAGTGCTACTTGGGAGGCAACCCAAGCATTTTTAAGTTTTTAATTCATTAGTGTAGCTTTGCATATGTTTTATAGATGAAAATTTTTCTGAGATCAGAATTTATGTGTGTTGTTAGTCGGTTTTCAGATTGAAGGCAAGAGAGGTAGCTCTAGAAATCTACTCCAGGGTTGGGCAAGGATCAAAACCTTAAAAGGGGAGTGCTCTTAAACTCATAAATGTTTGTATCAAAAAGTTGAATTATCTTCTCTGTAACGTCTCGATGTTGGATCCCCATGTCGTGACATTGAGGAAAATTGAAATCTCAACTCTCTGCAATCGCCGCGTATGTTGATCCCACATCGCAACGCGTACCATGTTCCGAACGCTGGCGACGTTGGATCCTCAAACGCCATGACGTTTGGAACCCTAACCTCGTGGAACGCCAGAACGCTAGGATCTCAAACACGTGACATTGAAAATATAACCTCGAACGTCAGCGACTTTGGAAATATAATCCCTGGGAATGCTCACGCTGGTTCAACATTGAGACGGTGCCCTGTTTTTATGAACAGAAACGTTCATATTCTCACATCTAAAAACCTGAAGAACCCTAACTGTGCTCTTCGATTTTTACAGGTGCCCCAGCCAGCCCTCACCTATCCTCGTCCCAACTAATCTTAGCACTCTCCAAAGCCCTAGCTATCATTCCCAAGTTTGAAAACTCCTGTTATCCCACCCTCATTTGGATACTCCACAAGGTCTAGTTTTCGCAGAGTTAAGTCCAGGTATCTTGAATTGTCAGTTGGGGTTACTTGTGTTAGAGAAGGACAGCAAGGAGTGGTCGCATTATGAGCTTCACGTGATGTGAGCCAAGAGCACCATCTGAACGAGCACACTAGGGGTGCCTCATTTTGCCTAAGAGTGGCGGTGCTCTCTAAGCCAGTACTCGGGAGCTGCCAGCATCACACTGGTGTTAAGAGGCCCGGAAAGCGGCAGTGATCGTAGCTAGGTGGTTATTCAAATCCTCGAATTTATCGCGCCCAATGCCTGTTACAAAACAATCGAGCTTGAAAAGAAGCCGGAGCAAATGTGAAAAGCCCGGCTTCATAGACTATGACTCATATAAATTGGTCAACAGATGCCACCAGAAATTCAGCCTAACTTCGGCTAGGTCCTTCCCACCAGGCGAGCAAAGGGGCCTCACCACCATCGATTTCCTCTTCTGCGAAACCATCAAGGACAATAAGGGATGGACTCAAGACTTCGCCAACCTCCTCCACATCCGACTACCACTTATGTGGTACAAGAGTTCTACGCCAATTTAGCAGCCCATGTGCTGAAAAGGGTCCCGCGGGGTTGTGGTAGACTTCAGTGCAAAGTCTATCAACCCGGGCACAAGTGAATCTTTGAGTTTAAACCCTGGTGCCAAATGATGTGGTCCACGAAAGAATTCCAACTATCCCGAAGTCCTGTGATGTTGGACCAACGAAAGGTGGTGGAAACCTAAATGCTGGCGGCATGGAAGGTACCCAAGGCCAAACACTTGGCCTACATTCCTAAGGTATGGCATCACTTCATCACATCGCGTCTCATCCCGACGACTAATGTGTGTGAAGTGACGGCCAAGAGGGCCCTGCTCAACTATGCCATCATCCAGGACATTCCATTTGATGTCGGGTAGGTTATAAAGGATGCAATCCTCTATAACAAAGATGCAAAGATGAATCTCAAGCCCCCCTTCCTTATCTACGGCCTATGTGAGCAAGTCAGGGTGCCCTTAGAGATAATGAGGCTTGGATACACCCGATCAAGGCAATCATGGTTAAGAAAGAAAAATCATGTGTATTAAAGCCAAAAAAGGTCTACGATTTCGGCAATGAGCCCTTCGATGAGGATGAGCTTAGGCTGCACTCGGCCTAGGCTCGGGATCCCGGGGTGAGGCCCAAGGAGGCCAGCAAATATCTACTCAACCCCCACCACCATAGCCATCCTAGAAGGAGGACCCGGTCAGTCCTTCCACTGCACTGGAGGACCAAGTATAGGACTTGACATCCCGATTTGATGCATACTGGGATGAGACCCAAGAGCACCAAGTCACCACGCCCAGACATGGACGCACTTAGTACGACATGAGTTACTGTACCATGAGCAACTGTGACGAGACCATTCTCACGAATCAAAGAATCCATCCAGAGCAACTACCTGGGCCCTCGCTTTCACATGCCACCTCCACCACCATCACAGTGATTCGTGCGATCACCAAGGGAGTTCATTCCACCCTCACTTGTGCTTTTATTGACATTGAGGACACTGTCTACTTTTGTTTAGGAAGTGGTGCCCTGCCAGATTTTTTTTAGTTGGTGTGTTTTCTATTTTTTGTTTATATGTTTAGGTTGTTTTAGTTTTCATGTGTTCAAAAAGTGTGTAGCCGCTCTTATATTCCGTTTTTACTTGTTTACGTATTTTAGGTTGTTTTTGTAGCATTGCATGTTTTAGGCTTGTTTTAGATATTGTGTGTGAGTGGATGTCACACTCGCTAATGGGAGGTTAATTGAGTAAAAAAATTTCAAAAAGATTGAGAGAGAAATGGTGTGGACCCTTAGGTTGTTCCACATGATCCGAAATATTGTGTTGGGAAGGCCTGGCACTAAATCTTAGCCACCTGTGGTGTTTCAAGAGGCTTTCCCAAGTAGTCTATCGACACACGCACATGTGATCTCCAAGGCATATTGTAAAAAGATGCAAAGGCCTTTGGGACTCACTCACAAGTGAATTCCACAAGCCTGAAAAGTGACACTCAAACACCCAAGTGATGGGACACATCTCAAAAGAGGATTTACGAGCCCCAAGTAAAAACAAAAAACAAAAAACAAAAAAAATATCAAAAAATGTGTGTGGAATAGAATACGCTGGATTGTCCTAATCAAATCTCGAATTGAGATAAAATCCGAGGGGCATTTTAAAGCCTGACGCTCCCGAGCCAATCCAACAGAGCCATCGACTTCACACCACAATTCAAAAATAAAGTGGTGTATACGTGCATCACCGCCAATGCCACTTCAAAGGACTGGTTACCCAACCCCCAAGAAAGGCACCAAAACTTTGTTGACCAAAATAGAACTTGTATGCTCATACAAAATGCTTCGTTAATGATTTTATTAAAAATTTAGTTTGGTCATAATACTGCAAGTGCACAAGTCGTACAAGTAATAAAAGTGGACCTATAAGTCCGGATATCGTTCCCATAGAGATTGAAGAGAATTCAAAGTTCAACTACCCTAACTACTCAAGTTCCACACTATATGAACTTCCATTTCATAAAATTTTCAGTAACCTAACTAAGAATTCCACTAATTAAATTTCTACATCTATAATAAAAGAAATTTTTTAAATCCTAGACCTAAACTGATCGAATCCGTATTATTATTGTCGGGAAGTAGACACTAGGATTTCACTCACCGTGAAATTATCAATTCCTACAACATACCCACTCTATTCTCTCATGAAATTTGGAATCGAATTTGTCAAAGAGGCAAGGTAAAGTGTAGTTTGATTTCTCCCCAACCATACATTTCACTGATTAGAAAATCATGTCTTCATTTTATGAATCATGTGCCTTAACCAATTACTTGTGATCGGGGACTTCTCATAAGATCCGGGGTATTTTTCTTTTCCAATACTTCATACCCATTTCTTATGACTCAGGATTTCTTGCTTCCCAAGACAGGGCCATTGCTAGATTTCTACAAGATGAATGATGTCTCATCCTTGAGATCTTAAAGAGTTCTCTCTTTCCTTGATTAGATCTAAGCTAACACAAGATCAAGATCATTCATCAAGACCAAGGAGAAATCTCTAATTGATTAAATTGATAGATTCCTCGATTAATTCTCAAACCATGAGTAAATTGATGATTTATCTAAGTAATCTTTCAGAGCTCATTAGTTCTTCAATATTAGTCTAGCATACCCTTAAGTAAGGCATCCATGCTCTTAGAAATCTTCATCTCTGTGTCACTTAGAGGGCCTCCTGGAAATCATAGCCAGATAACGGTTCTTAAATGGGTATAAGTTACTAATGTTGAGAACAATTCACTTCATGAACAACACCATTCAAATAAACTCAAAATTCTCAATCCATAAATCTCTCTCTAATTTTGCAGGAAAGACCATAACTAACATCAGATCTTTTCCCAAACAAAGTCAGATCTCGAACCGAATCACGCTGAACACCGAAATACCGATCAAGAAATTTCCAATGCAATTGTAATCAAATCAAAGAAATGAATCCAACTTAATCTGCATCATTATATTCAAAACAAAGAATCGGAAATTCGACTTCAACAATTTAGCTTAACTTCAAAACTTAACAATTCATTGTTTCAAGCCCAGTAAACAAATTGAAATTTACGCTAAATCTAACTGCAAGAAAAGAAAATGTAAAAATAAAATAAAAGAAAAAATATAATACAAAGAGTCCTCGCCCCTAGATGCTTCAGTTTTTCCGGGCGAATTAACTCCGCCTCCTTTTCCTCAAATTGTTTCATTTATAGAGCCCCGAGGTCAGGGCCCTAAATTCGAGGTCGCCTGTGGATCCCTAAAATTCCCGCCCATATCGTATTCTCTATCGCGACCTAAAAGTGCTTGCTGGGCAGAGTTTTAATTTTTATTGCAGTGTCTTTGTTGCAAAGATAAAAAAGAGTTTGTCGCGACCAGCCTCCTTATGCATCCTTCTTATCCAAGCATGACAGAGTTTCCTCTCGTCGCATTGCATCTTCTTTAGCTCTTAACAATTTGTCTTGCGGGCAACTGGCTATTCTATCCATTCTATCCTCACGACAATCTTATGTGTGATTATCGGAATAGTTATGTTACGACATTAATTGTGTTGGAAACAAGAGCCAGGCAAACTTCTTCTTTAAATTAATGTCGCGACCCAATTTTTATGCCTACGACTGGGTACTTCTGCTCGGTTCTCACAGAACAATGTTTCTTTGTATTGTCACTGAGGTTTTTGTCGCGACTAAGTTTTGTTGCCCGCGACAAGACTTTTTGTATTCAGCTCCTCTTTGTGTCGCGACCCATTTTGTTATGTCGCGATAAGACCTCTCTTCCTTGTGTGGGAATCTTTGTCGAGACATAGAAAAGTCTATCGTGACCTTGTTTATCTGTGTTCAACTTATTTATGTGTCATGACCTTAAGATCCCTATCATGACATCGAAACCTCTCTTTAGCTTAAAGTATGTCGCAATATCGAATTCTTATGTTGCAACCAGGTTAGTTCACTAAGTCAGCATAAATTGTCGCGACTTTGTTTCTCTGTCAAGACCAAAAACCTTGTCTTTCAGTGTCGCGACTTTCATTACCTTGTCGCGACAAAACTTCTTCATATAGTGTCGTGACATAGATTGCCTTCTCGTGATCGGAAAGTTTCTTTGGCGTAGATTCTTTCCTCGCTCCCAACAGCTTTTCCAAGTTGCAACACCGCGTCGCGATAGGAGAAGATTCTGTCGCGACATAGCTTTTGCTTTCTATTTTTCATTATGCCGCAACATAAACTGATCTGTCGCAGTATTCTTCCTATATTGCTCTTTAATTTCTTGTTGCGACATAAGATATCTTGTCGCGATAGAATTTCTCCTTTCTTCCTATTTCCAGTGTCGCGGCAAGAGCTTTTATGTTGTGACAGGTTCTTCCTGGTTTTGACATCCAGCTGACAAACCTTATCACAACATTATCTTTCTTTGTCTCAGCTGATTTGTTACATTCTTCCCATGTTCTGTCGCGACATAGATCCTCTTCTATATTCAGTCCTTTGTGTTGCGACAGAGGAAGTATTGTCATAACATATTTCCTTAGCCATTTGCTTGGACATTTGTCATGACACACAAAACTCTGTCGTGATAGAGACTGCTGCAATTTCTCTTTTTCTCTTCTTTCTTGCTGAAATTTTCTCATTTTTGAATTAAAACCTGCAAAACACAAAGTTGGTGAATAATCCTTAATTTGACATTAAAACAGATCTGAATATACTAAAAATAAGCCAAAAAAATGGATTATAAAATAGATGAGTTTAAGACTCATCAAATTCCCCAACTTAAGGTTTTGCTTGTCCCTGCTAAAGAAAAGAGTAGAATTTTGTTTGTCCTCAAACAATTCACTTTATTTTTAAGGATACTTCTCGTTTCTACTACAATCCTTTTGAATCACTTCCGAATTGAAACTAGTTAGTTGCAAAAGATGGTTTCAAATTTTAGTTTTCAATTCAGACTTAGAGAGCCTTCAATTATTGTCACAAAAATTGAAACTAATGATTTCTCGAAATAAACAATTTAGTCAATACACATGATCCGTGAAAGTGTGATATCTTCCTTCCCTTTCTCCTTGGCAAAATTAGCTAATCTTCTAAGGCCTTACATAGTTACTGTATATCATTTTAAGTCCCATATGCTTGTTTTTCATATTAGTCTCCACTAATGTAGGCAAGTACAACCTTCAAGATCAATTAGGTCTTTTAGGCTTGTAAAGTTTGGCTTCAAAGTAATCAAGTGGATAATTGGAGAATTTAGGCTAAAAATTACCTAGATTCCAATCTTCACTTTTTGCATATTTGTCTCTTCCTTCATCATTTTCTTTTCTACTGATGTCAGAAAAGAAAATTTTCTCCCAAACTTGATCTTGATGTATCATACTGCATACTCTCATCTTGGTAATTTTATTTTCACCGTCATTCTTATCAAGTTTGCAAATCCTTTGTGATGGAAGCCCTTTTTGTTTTTCTTTACTTGTCAAAGATTTTTAGGAATAGTACAATGTTTTGTCTTTTAGGCTTTCTACCACTTCTTAGAGAACTTTGCCAGCGTACCCCATACCGCTTAGCATTAGGTACTAGGTGTCAAAACACCCTATGAACTTAATTGTTCACAGAGGAAGGCCACAAGACAAAACTCTTTTGTTCCAATTTGACAATTTACAATCTTTGGCTTATTCTTGCATTCCTTTCCTTTCCTTCATTTGTTCTTTTCTTTTCCATCCTTCATTCTTGTTTTTCCTTCAAATCAAAAAAATAAATAGTTCCCCAATCTTGTCATTTTCGTATTTTTATGTTCTTTCTTGAAACCTGCACAAAGGGTTTTTTATCAGAGGATCATAATAAAGGAAGGGGTTTGAGGTTTCTAGTTTTGGTTCAATGAAGAAATTAGGCAATTTGGCCTAACTTTGAACTAGAGTATGCTTAGCATATTATGAGGGTAGGCTTGAAAGGCTCAAAAACTTCCAAGGATGGCCTATATCACTCTTGTTAGTAAGTATTGCTCAGGATTTCGCCTTGACTAATAATCTAACAAGTTCTCAGGACAGTATCGACTATTTGATTGTGAAATTTGAACCCGTAAGATGTCCCTAATCGCTCACAATTTGTTATGACTCACTTTTGACCATGTGTATTGTTCTTCAAAGATTTTTTACCCATCTTTATCGCTTTCACAAACAAGCCTCAAAAGCCTTACTGCGGTTTCCTATTGAGTACATCTTTCTAAATCTGATCATTCCTTCTTTCTGGCTAAACTGCAACTTCCTTTTCCAATTCAGTTAAGCCTACCACAATGCATCTATCAGTGGGTTGTTTGGCTTTGAAATTTGTTGTTGTGTTGTTTTAATCAAGTAAAGAAGTTTATTTTGATAATGCATGTAGCTCACAACAAGACAACACAACCACAATTGTAATCAAGTCATTTCAACCAAACATGCTGTAGCAATTAAACAATTATATCCAGGTAGCTGGATTTCTTCTTTATTCAACTAAGTAAATGGCAATCATGAAGCAAAGAAAATTAATCAAAACACACCAATCAATCAAGCACACAAATGAACACAAGAATTTTTGCAAAAATCTTTATTTTATCTAGATGAATGATTACAGATTTGTTTGGAGAGAAAATAGAATACAGGGGTTTATCTTATTCTTTTTTAGGATTTGGAAGTTTTCAGGTTTGGAGGTTCAAGGTTAAAGGTAGCTAAAGATTGAGGGAACTTGAGAATGTAGATGTCTGGCTTTTCTTTTGCTTGTGGTTCTTCTTTTTTAAAGAGGTAGTACTCCTTTGTATACTCCACCAGGGTGACCAATTGATCTTGCCTATTAACCAGATTATTCACATATCCTTCAAGTTTAGTGATCACATTGTGTATGTTCACTATTGAATTCACTTGGTCCAAACTATCATTCCATAATTTTTGTCTGTAGTTATTATCCATCCTAGCTCCTTGTCTCTCTTCTCCATGAGCTTGCCAAACTCGAATCGTTCTTTTGTAAAAGATATTTCAACCTCTTCGCTCTTATGCAAAGAAGGCCGGCTTCCATCTTTTCCTCTCTCTTTTCTAAAAAGGTCAGCACATCTTCATCCATTTTCAGTTGTTTATTGTAGAATGTATTTATTTTTATCTAAATTCGTTGTATTAGGTGGTTTTTTCTCTCCTTTCTATTTCTTCTTTCCATTCCTCATCTCTTTGTTTGAGCATTTATTCCCATTGTTGTTCTCTTCTTCTGAAATCAGCCTCTAGAAATTCCTCTCTAATCTTCTGTAACTGCTCCCACCTTTTCTCTCTCTCCTTCATTTCCTTCTTCATTGACACCAGCATATCCATAATCTCTGCATTTCCTTGATTGCTCTTGGGAACACTCTCACAAGTTAAGAAAAAGTCTCCTTACACATTAAGAGGAGAATGACTCAATGGACTTCTTCATGCATTTCATCCTCCACTGGTAGTTGGCCTTCATTTAGAATTTGTTCCATCCCTAATTGTTCCTCTTGTTCTTCTTCATGCTCCTCCGCCACTTCCACAATCTCCATATCTTTTCTCTTTCTGCTTTTTAGGCCTTTGATCACCCTTGTCAGTGTTAGGGGAGAAACCTTAGGACAGGTTTCTTCCTCTGCCCATATCCCTTTAACTCCAACCAAGATGTAGAGCCTGGTGATTGTTGCTGGACGATACCAAATTCCTTTTACATTCAGGAAGCTCCTAATAGATGTTTCAATTAT
Organism: Tetrastigma voinierianum; assembly: GCA_016808115.1. Lineage (NCBI taxonomy): Eukaryota > Viridiplantae > Streptophyta > Magnoliopsida > Vitales > Vitaceae > Tetrastigma > Tetrastigma voinierianum. The sequence goes on along the minus strand of JAEQBH010001143.1, from coordinate 957,948 downwards.
TTTCCCCATCAAATCCTCAGATCCCTTCGCAAGGGCATACAAGATGATGGCTTCCTTCTCCTTATTGTGCCTGGGATGTTTTGTTGGGAATTGGCAATGTAGGCTATGAAATAAAACCACACCTTGGCTTCTTCTATTGATGGATTCATGGGATTCGCTCACAGATTCCACTTCCCTCTTCCAGCCCATCGTGAATTCTATTATCTTCCTCATGGTCAGGGTTCCTAAGTAGTTCAGACTTAGATCCATCTCTGACTTTGATTTGGAAAACTTCATTGATCCTTTCATGGCCCATGGGAACCCATATACCTCTAACGGACACTAAATCTTCTTTCATCTCTACCATGTTGGCATAGAATTCCCTGACTAACGCGTTAAGAAACCCTGTGTGGGAAGTTCAGGCGCAAGGGTAACAAGCCCACCCTTTTTCGATTATTTCGCAAAGGGAGATGAACTTACCAAACCCCATTCCGATAAACTTTGTCGCCGACTTTCTCCCATAAATAGTAAGCTTCATCCAAAATGAATGCTTTATCGTCTCACTTTCACCGCTTCATTTATACTTTGTCTTCTTTTATGCTTTCCCTTGAAATGGTTTTTGCTCTCTTCCCGCCTTTCGGTTCGTCACCTGGGTTGTGTTTCTCGCCTCGAGGCTCTAGATGAACCTCCTCTTTACCTACTCGCATATTCTCGCTCATCATCTTACCGGACTGGGGACCAGTTTTAGGATTCGCCATGGGATGATCTAAGCTCTCGGGGGTTTAGTGGTCTTTTGAATTTGTGGTTTTCAGATGCTCGAAGAGAGGGAAGAGAGCCTTTGCGGGTGAGAGTAAGAATGATGTGATGCAATTGGAAGGGAGGTGGCTCGCTTTGAAACACTCTTCAGCGCACGGCTTAATAAATTACTATTTCTCTTCGTTTGTCGTGACCATTAAATGATTAAAGTCACAACATGTACTTAATTATGGATTTTTATCTCGCTCACAAATTAAAATTTTTCACCCAGCCTTTATTATCTCACATTCATGTCGCAACAAACTTTAGGGGTTATCTACAGGTTACAATCTTGTCGTGATAAGAAAATATTGTTGGGACAGAAATTTGCTCTGTAGACAGAAAACTAGGTCGCGACAATAACTTCCTTAATGTTTGTTCAATTTTTAATACAATGTCACGACACAGAGAAATAATTGTCATGACACAGTTTTTTTTTTCTTCAATTAATTGGAAACTGGACCAGTTAAATGTCGCGACATTGAGAAGAATGTCGCAACATTCTTTTCAGTCATTCAATTTGAGATAGTGTCGCAACATTCTAACTTTGTGTCGCAACATAAAATTGCCTTTTCAAATTGAGTCCAAAATTATTTATGTTGCGACATAAAGAAAGTATGTTGCGACATTCTTATTCAACATTGTGCCTAAAAGTTTATTGCAACATGCAAATTAGGGTCACAACAAGCTTTTCATCTTGTTGTAGTAAGTGATGTCACGACCTAATTTCCAAGTGTCACGACAAAGATTTGATTCCTCAAATGTATGCAAGTTTAAACTACCTTCCAATTCATTTACTCACCCACAATTCAGTCCAATTATGCAATTTAGCTTGTGAAAACATATATAGCAACAAAATTTCTCAATTCAATTATGAATAACAATCATTGACATCAAAATACTCAATCAAAGCATTTAAGCACTTAGCACTTGAAAGTTGTCTAATTAATTAGGCTCTAATATTATCAAATTTCTCAAACCTCAACTATGCATTATTATCTAAAACAAATTTAGGAAAATAGAATTACTCCCCCTTGTAGTTAATTTCTGCACATTTCCTCGCCTTGAAGCAAGATGTTTTATAATAACTTCTCGATTCTAGCTCACTTTTTATCCAAAATCAAAACATTTTAGCAACAATCAAATTTCTAATAAAACTTAACCAAATCAAAAGTAAACTTCAAAATAATAAAAGTAATCAACATCAATCAAAAGTTAACAAAAAAATAAAGAGGTCAGTTTGGGTTACCTCCCAAGAAGCTACTCAGTTTAATGTCCTTAGCTAAACATAGGTCAGAGTGTCTCGCTCGCACTTTCTTCTCCATTTTCCAAATCGATCTACCTCCCTTCATGCTTCCTCCAAGATAATGCTTTTAGTCTCCTCGATCGCACTTTGAATTCACTCTCCGATTCGCCTTCAATGTTATCGCCCAAAGGGTGTACTACTACCACTGTGTACGGACCACTCCATCTTAACTTCGCCCTTTGAAATAGCTTTAGCCTTAGAGTTGTATAAGAGAAATTGTTCTCCCTGCCTTGGGAATTCCTCTCCAAGATCTTTGATCATGCCACCTCTTGGTCTTTTCTTTGTAGATTCCGGCATTGTCATAAGCTTCATTTACCTCTTCCGGGGCCTCATTCATTTGTGAAAAGATCTTTTCCTTAGCTTGAAAGTCGCCAATCCGCTTCTTAATGGCCTACATAGCTTTGTATTCCATTTATAAGGAGATGACAAGGTTTTCATATACAATTTATATGGGGACATTCCAATGGGAGTCTTGTAAGCCAGCTTTATAGCCCACAAGTAGTGTCATCCAGCTTTATGTACCCGCCATTTCGCTTGCACTATCTGTTTTCTCCAGAATTTTCTTGATCTCCCTATTGGAAATTTCAGCTTGTCCATTTGATTGAGGGTGATAAGCCAATCCCATTAGATATTTGATTCCATATCTGCTCATGAGTTTTGCAAAAACTTTATTTTCAAAAGGGCTTCCCTCATCACTGATAATTGTTATGGGTGCTCCAAATATGCTCAAAATTTTTCTCTGTATAAACCTAACCACTGTGATGGCATCATTTCTAGGATAAGCTGTTGCTTCCACCCATTTGGATACATAATCCACAACTAAGAGAATGTACATATTTCCAAATGATGATGGGAAAGGTCCCATAAAATCTATTCCCCATACATAAAAAATCTGCACTACAAGAATTCCTTATAGGGGCATTTCATATCTTCTGCTTAAGTTGCTCATCCTCTGACAAGCATCACAATGTTTTACCCATTCAAAACAGTCCTTGAATAGAGTAGGCCAATAAATCCTGATTGGAGAATTTTTTTGGGCTATCTTGTCTCCTGCAAAGTGTCCTCCATGTGGTGATGCATGACATTTCTCCATAATACCACCTTGTTTTGTTTCTGGGACACATCTCCTTATGATCACATCTACTCCTCTTCTATACAGTAGTGGGTCATCCCATATATACAACTGGCAATCGCTTCACTTCCTCTTTTGTCGGTAGTCGACCAAAAGGCACACTCCACAAGCTAAGTACTTACAATATCCGCATACCAGTAGAGCTCATAGGGACGATAACATAAATAGTTGCTCATCAGGAAAATTTTCTACTACTTCTGTTCAAGCAATTCTCTCCAATCTAGACAAGTGATCTGCTATCACATTGTCACTACCATTTTTATCCTTGATCTTAAGATCAAACTCTTGAAAAAGCAAAGAGCACCCATCTCGATCGGGCCTCGCTTGGCATCCCTTGCCATTAGATATTTAATTGCATGATCATGTGTATTACAACATGGGACCCCAATATATAAGGCTCGACTTTTCACAGTAAACATCATTGCTAGCATCTCCTTCTCTGTGGTAGAGTAGTTCTCTTGTGCCTCATTGAATGTTTTGTTGGCATAGTATATAGCCTTGAATAATCTTTTTCGCTTCCGTCCCAAATACATCTCCCATTGCATAATCACTCGGCATCACAATATAATCTCAAACTCATCGTCTAACTCTGTCAACATAATGGAGCTAATACCACTCCAGATTTGATTTCTCAAAATGCATCTACATTATTCATCAAATTTTACATCTTTCCGTGCTAGCCACACAATGGTTTGGAGATTTTTGAAAAATCTTTGATGAATCTTCTGTAAAATCCAGCATGTCCCAAGAAGCTTCTTATCCCCTTTACTGTTATAGGTGACATGATAGTTTTTATCACAAAAATCTTTACTTAGTCTACTTCTAATCCATCAGCTGAAATCTTATGCCCCAAAACAATACCTTCAGTTACCATGAAATGTCATTTTTCCCAATTTAAAGCTAGATTTTTGTCTTGGCACCTCTGAAGTATTGTTTCTAAGTTTTTCAAACAATCTTCAAAACTAGATCCATATACTGAGAAGTCATCCATAAATATTTCCATAACCTCTTCCATCAAGTCAGAAAATATAGACATCATACATCTTTGAAAAGGTGGCAGAGAATTACATAATCCAAATGACATCCTTCTAGTGCCAAAGGTGCCATAAGAACATGCATGCTGGATTTCCCGATCCTCCCAGGCTTATTGCAATTTGGTTATAACCAGAATATCCATCAAGAAAACAGTAATGGAAGTGCCTTGCTAACCTGTCCAACATTTGGTCAATGAAATGTAAAGGATAATGGTTCTTTCTGGTAGCAATGTTAAGTTTCATGTAGTCTATACACACTCTCCATCCTGTCACAGTTCTTGTAGGAATCAATTCATTCTTCTCATTTATGATCACAGTGAATCCTCCCTTCTTTGGAACCACATGTACTGGGCTCACCCAAGGACTGTCTAAGATTGCATATATATAGCCTCCATTTAGCCATTTCAACACTTCTTTTCTGACTACTTCTTTCATTATTGGATTCAGCCTCCTCTGATGTTCTACAAAAGTTCTAGCATTCTCCTCCAATAGGATCTTTTGCATATAGATTGAGTGGACTCCATTCCTTTCAAATCTTCTATGTACTGCTATTGTTTTTTTTATATTTTCTCGAGAGTCTCCACAAGCTGGCTTCCTTCCAAATTTCTAGTTAATCCAATCGAAATGATAACCGGGCTTTCCTTTCTCGTTGCAAGAAGGCATACTTTAAATGTTCTATGTACTCCTTGGAGTATTAAACCCTCTGAGCTTTTGTTTTCTTCTACAACTTTTTCTTCATAACTGTTGGACCTTTCTGCATTGTTTTCTCCAACACTAAATACTGAATCTTTTAATTTCAAATTGGAGTTCAAAAATTCAACTTTAAGATGCTCAAGATACTGGAAATTCACCTCATTCTCATTCATTGAATTCTGAAAATTACAAGCAAAGGGCTGGGCCTAAAACTAACAGAATTTTTTTTCTACACTTCACAATCGCACCACTCGAAGTTTTAGTTGTTTCTAAAATGTGATCGTAGATTGAAATGCACTCCGGCTTCATCTCCAACCCCCGAGCCAGCCTCCCTTTTTTCACATCAATCAATGTCGCTAATCGTTGCTAAGAATGGTCTTCCTAACAACAGTGGGACTTGTTTGTCTTCCTCCATATTAATGACCACAAAGTCCACTAGAAAGACAAATTTCCCCACTTTGATTAGAAAATCTTCAAGGATGCCCTCAGGATGAGCCAATGTTCTGTCTGCCATCTGCAGGGTAATGGCTGTGGGAGTGAGCTCCCCCAAACTTAATCTTTGAGCAACAAACAGAGGCATCAAGTTGATGCTAGCTCCAAAATCACACAATGCTTTTCCCATATCAGCATCCCCAATTTTGCAAGGTATAGTGAAGTCGGTCGATCCTACCTTTCTCCGTAAAGGTCTTCAATCAATGCGATCGCAAGTCGCCGCGCTTCGGCTATCCCCTTCCTCGCATCTTTCTCTTTTTGCTCAATATATCTTCATGAAGTTTTGAGCATACCGAGGCACTGAAAGTTAATGCCTCCGAGAAAGGAATGTTGATCTCTAATATCTCTTAAACATGTTTAAGAATCTAGAGAACTCGCTTCCTCTAGCTTTACTTTCATACTGGTAATGGAAACTGTGGTGATCAGAGGCTTTAACTTCTTCCTTCTTTCCCTATTGATTAGGCTGCATTTCTATTGTTTTCTTTTCTCAGTAGTTCCTGAACTGTGCTGCTCAAGTTCATCTCCTATTTCTGCTTGTTTCTCTTCCTCGGTATCTCTTTTTTCACCTCTCCTTTCATCTAGCTCTCTGCCACTTCTTAATTACCGCCATACGTCCTCGGATTCTTTCCGGTGTCACTTGGAAATGAATCCTAGGGCTCTTTCTCGCACAAACTGGGCGCTTGCCCTATATATCTCCATATTCTTCAAAGAGGCATTTGTAGCTTATCCCCGAAACACAACTTGTATTTGCTTGAAAGTTTTCATGTCGGGGACTCTTTCATAGCAGATTCAAAACTTTTTATTTTCTCGACATGTTTGAAGCATCCGATCTTCAAAGGATTGTGTCCTTCTCTGACCCTGATAATCTCCTCTATTGTCCCCACGTTGTTGTTCTGGAACCTAGGTCGAGCATAAAAAAAAGCCACGTGGGTAATTCTGCCTAGGTCTATGGCCCTCAAGCGAAGTTCCTCCACCATATGAAAAGTTTTCATGGTTCCTGCGCTCTGTATGTTGTGTCAGTAAGTCGGGGGTTAGGCTTGAAGTGATAACTTCTTGCTCCTTTATATACTTGGTTTCAACTTGGTAGGGCTCTTTCTCCAACTATTATTTCAACACTTCTTCTAATTCTTTCATCTATCGTCTCCCACTTCCCATGTGCAAGTAGTGCATTCTTCTTTCACTGTTTCCTAATTTGTTCATCACTGCATCCAGCTTTGCTTCTATGGTTGTCATTCTATCAAGCCTAATAAGACCATTTCCTTTCAACGTAATGCTACTCCTTGAAGCTTCAGATGGAGCCTTGTAGTTGCATTTGGCAAGGTCTTCAATCAGTTGTCATGCTTCCTCTGCATTTCTTCTTTTGAAAGCTCCAGAGCAAGATGCATCAATTATACCCTTGGAGGCATAATTCATAGCATGATAGAAAATATCCATCTGAGTGGTCAGATCTATTCCATGCATAGGACACCTTTTCAACAATATTTTGAATATCTCCCAAGCAGTGTAGGGGCTCTCATCTTCCCCTTGCTTGAAGACAATTATTTCTCCTCTTCTCTCAGCAATGAGAGCTGGAGGAAAAAAAATGCTCATATAAGCTTCCACCAATTCTTCCCAAGTGTTCACTAATCCCACTGGCAATGAATCAAACCATGTTGCTGCCACATCTCTCAATGAAAAGGGGAAGAGTTGTAGCTTGATTACTTCTGGTCTCACCCCATTCAAATTTTTGATCAGGTCGCCATCCTCATAAATCTTCCCATATGCTCATTGGGATCTTCAGAGGGGTGATATGTGAACTGGTGTTGCTGCACCATAGTAATCAATGCCGGTTTCAGCTCAAAATTGTTTACTTCAATTGAAAGTTGTCTTACTGCAGAGTATTCCTCTTGGATAATAGGCCTCCAAAAGTCCTTCATAGTATTAGGCCTCTGATTTCTCTCTATTTCCTTTTCTTCTTCTGGAATAGTCTGCAATCTTTTCTCTTTGATTCGCACTATGGAGCCCCTCGTGACTGGTGATTCTTCTTAGATTCTACAGGGTTCTCTCAATTCTCAAAGTGGTCTAAAAAGCACAAATGATCTACTTCATCTTCTATGCATTTAAATTCTTCCTGAAAGTATAAACACACGGAGATCAAATGGAGTCAGTGATATCAAAAATTATATATCTATTTAGGCTTCTAAAAATTTTAGTAGCTTGTTCAGCCACAGCTGTTAAAACTATTTTTGTTATTTTTCTGAATTTTTGTAAAACAAAGATAAATGTCCAAATTAGCATTTCTCTCTTTTGTTAGAATATTGTTTGTTAAATTCCTTTGATCCCCGACAACGGCACCATAAACTTGTTGACCCAAAAAAAGGTGTGTGTATAGATCAAATTTCCGCTACTGTTCCCAAAGGACTATTACCTAACCCCTAGTATAGGCATCAAAAACTTGTTGACCAAAATAGAACTTATATGCTCATAATAAAAATGGCTTTGTCAATGATTTTATTAAAAATTTGGTATAGTCATAATACTGCAAGTGCACAGGTCGTGCAAGTAATAAAAGTGGACCTATAAGTCCGGATATCGTTCCTACAGAAAGAGAATTCAAAGTTCAACTACCCCAACTACTCAAGTTCCACACTATATGAACTTTCATTTTATAAAATTTTCAGTAACCTAACTAAGAATTCCACTAACTAAATTTCTACATCTATAATAAAAGAAAAATTTTAAATCCTAGACCTAAACTGGACTGAACCAAATTATTACTGGAAGTAGACACTGGGATTTCACTACTGTGAAATTATCAATTCCTACAACATAATCTAATTCTATTCTATCATGAATTGGAATCTGAATTTGTCAAAGAGGCAAGGTAGTATAGTTTGGATTTCTCTCTTAACCATACATTTCACTGATTAGAAAATCATGTTCATTTATGAAATACAGGTTCAACCAAATTACTGTGATCGAATTTCTTTATAAAGGATTCAGTATTTTCTTACAATACTTCATAGCTATATCTTATGACTGGCAGATTTCTTTGCTTCCCAAGACATGGCCATTGCTAGATTTCTATAAAGACGAATGATGTCTCATCCTTGAGATTCCAAAGAGTTACCCTTTCCTTGATTAGATTCAAGCCGGTCACCGACTCAAGATCATTCATCAAGCACCAAGGAGAAATATCTAATTGATTAAATTGATAGGATCCCTTCGATTAATTCTCAAACCATGAGTAAATTTGATGATTTTATCTAATCTTTCAGCTCATTAGTTCTTCAATATTAGCTAGTGATACCCCTAAGTAATGCATCCATGCTCTTAGGGAAACGTCCCTCCATCCTGTGTCACTTATAGGGCCTCCTTGGAATCATAGCCGCATAACGGCCCTTAAAATGCGGGTATAAGTTACTGGTCGTTGGAGAACACCACTTCATGAACAACACCATTCAAATAAAATCCCAAAATTTCAATCCATGGGAATCTCTTAATTTTGGCAGAGTTAATCATAACTAACATCGATCTTTCCTAAAAGAAGTCAGGATTAAAACCTAATCACAAGTGGAACACCCAAACTTCCATCAGGTGTTTCCAATGTAATTGTAACTAATCAAAGAAATGAATCCAGCTTTTTATCTAGACTTCATTAGATTCAAACAAGTAATGCAATCAAATCTCCCCAATAATTTATCTTAACTTGAACTTCTCAATGCACTCACTATTTCAAGTCCAAGAACAAATTGAAATCCACGCTAAATTTAACTATGAAGAAAAGAAAAGAAAAGAAAAGAAAAGAAAAGAAATATAATACAAAGAGTTCCCGCCCCCAAATGTGCTCGTTTTTTTCACGATTGATCAGCCTTCGCTTTCCTCAATTTGTTTATTTATAGAGCCCCAAAAGTTTGGGCCCTAAATTCGAGGGTCGTTTCGTGGATCCTCATGTGTACTCGCCTTGATTGCATTCTACCGCACCTTGTTAATATGATAGAGTTTTAATTAATTATTGCAAGTTTTGCCGGGTGTTATTGCAGATTCCGTCATACTTGTTCTCAGCGGTATCGTTCCTCGGATTCACAGCGTATAGATTTTCCTCCGTCGTGACAGATCTTTCTTTCGACTCTCAACAAACCGTTTTGCAAGGGTCATTGCTTCCGTCCCATTCTATGTCGCTAATAATCTTATGATTACCGGGAATAGTTATGTTGTGATGACAACAATTGTTTTGGCACTATGTTTCTTTGGTACTTCTTCAAAATTGATGTCGCGACCCGCTTGAGGTCACACACATTTCTGTTGGTTCTGCTTGCAAACAATGTTTTTGTATTGTCAAGATTTCATCACACTAGTTTTTACAAGGTCGCGACAAGACTTTTGCATTCCACCACATCTTTAGCCAACCATTTTGAGCCATGCCCAATAACACCTCTCTTCCTCCTCCTCTCTGCACAGTGAACTTCTACGCCTACACACATAAAACCCAGTCAAGATCCTTCAAAAGCTTCTTTAGAACTCCTCCACATGTTCAGCTCAAAGCCTCTGTCAGCCACCTCATAGATCTCCCGTCTCCGCCCACTCAAGCCCCCTTTCAAAGCACCAAACATCATCATGAGCCCCCTTCAGCCAACACAAACTAACCCGTTTTCACTCAGTCCTCATGTCACATGTCACTAATCTCACTCCAGTGGTACCCTCTTCTTCATGTCTGAACATGTCCCCCGCCTTCGTTGTCGCGATTTCTATTACCTTGTCGTGGACATAACTTCTTTCATACAGTTAGTCGCGACATAGGATTTTCGCCTCTCGCTACCATAGAGGTCTTTCTTCTACGTATTCGTTTTGTCTCAACAGGCTTTTCCAAGTTGCAATAATCAATGTCACGCATTGTGAGAAGATTTGGCGTTCCAAATATCATGCCCTCTATATTTTTCATTATGTCGCAACATAAACCTGATTCAGAATAAGATTCTTCCCGTATTGCTTTTAATTTCGTCATGACATAAGATATCTTGTCGTGACATACTTCGCTTCTTCCTTCTCGGCTTTCCAGCGCACGCCACAGAGCTTAAGTGTCACACGTATCTCCTTCGGGTTTTATCATCCAATTGACAAACCTTGTCGCAACATTATCTTTCTTTGTCTCATGATTTGTTACATTCTTCCCATGTTCTCAGAATGACATCGCTCGTCTTGCCGCGACATAGCTCCTTTTCTAAGGTTCCCAAACATTTTAGGTTGCAACAGGAAATATTGTCGTGACAGATTTCCTTAGCTACTTGCTTGGATCGCCGGACACACAAAACTCCTGGTCGCACAGAGCTGCAATTGCTCATTTTCTCTTCTTCTTGGTCGAAATTTTCTCCTTTTGAATTAAAACCTCGCAAAACACAAAGCTGGTGAATAATCCATGATTTGGGCAATAATAAACATTCCTAACATATACTAAAAATAAGACAGAAAATGGGACAAAAAAATAGATAGCTAAGACCCATCACCAAGCAAGCATGAGATGTAGGATGGACCCTTTGCACGCCTCAAGGCCTTTTGGTTTCTGGGTTGAGTTCAGTGGTAAAGTCCCAGGAACTAAATGCCCAAAAGCCCTAATCCACCTGGGAGTCACTAAATGAACTCCTCGCAAGGATACCGCAAAACCCAGCACTCATCGTTTCTTCATGCCAGGTAGGCGTGTTAATAAAAAGGGTGCTCTTATCCTTCCTCGGTGGTTAGTCTTTCAAATAGTGAGGACTTGCCTCAAAGTGCCGTGGTCCCGGTGCAAGTGTTAGAGATCATGAAACAAATACACATAGACTTATGGTGGAAAATGCTGTCATCAATGAAAACCAAAGAGCTGCTTCTAAGACAACTCGACCTTTCTTAGTGCAGTCCAGAAAGCCTTCCACAACACCTAAACAAAGAACCCCACAGAGATTTTGGTAACATACACACAAAGCCTCCCACTCAAAAAGCTTCCAGATCAGATCAGACTCTCATGTTTAGCTTTTCCAAGATCCCACACTGCACCCATAAACACTAGGTAATACTTCGAAAAACACAAGGAATTTCACAAACAGATAAGAACGTTTTTGAAAACGTAATGCAAGAATCAAGTCGATGAGGCGTCAACATTCACTAACTGAACACTGATCAAATATCGATTTGCAATTAATGATAAGCCCAAATTAACGTTTTAACAGCTCACAAACCCACACGGAAAACTCGTGTAAGTTCAACAAATGCAAGATCCAAAGAGACATTCGATAACGAAGAGTCAAACTTCATGAAACATGCACAACATGCAGAACAAATCGTCTGGTCATACTGAACATCAGATGAATACAAGCAGATCATCCCAGATATCATCAAGAGATGTCAACGTTTCTCGGAACACCAACTCCATATCAATCCAACGAATTTAGATATAACCAAAAGAAACTAAAAAAAAAAAAAGAGAGCCAGGAGAGGGAGGCGTGAGTATCCAAATAAAGAAGACTACTCTACATAGGGTGACTGAGATCGTGTGTAATCTCTATTTCTCAGTATTTTCTTTCTCTCGAACTCCTATTGATTTCCCTGAAAACAAAATGATTGTAATTTTCATCATACGATGTTCTAGTTTTATCTCTAGGTTTTGCTGATACTCTTGTTATATTCATATGGATTAGTCATTGATTCAGCTTTTATTCAATATGGTCTATGATCTCATATCGAACTCGCTCTATTTTCTTCTCTCGGTTGTTAATTACCAACATGGTGGTGTTCGGGCCAATATCAACATGCTCTTATCTGAATTTGAGATCGGGTGATATATAAAGAAGTTCCCTGGGATCTGTGTAGAGTGACACTCCTACCAATCGAGAGTAGAGATTCGGTTTCAGTGTGGTGCAATTAGGGTTTAACTACGGCATCTCGGAATTGCTGGTCGATGTAGAGATGCGATAAACCCTACTCGCGAGATAGGCGAATATACCTCGAGAAAGGATATCTCGTAGGCACGATCAACCCGCCAACATGAATCCATTAATATACCGAATAACCAATTTTATATAGATTATAACCCATTGAACGTGACAAGGGGAGGCAAAACCCTAGCCCTCATTAATTGAATTAACAACTCATTTATGATCAAATTGTCATCATAGTAGCAGTAATTCACTCAAGTTTGAAATCCAAATAATACTCTAAAGTTGATTCTAGTATTCAACATACTTCTCCTTGTGGGAACGATACTTGACTAGCCACTATATTACGTGAACTCAACGTGTATACTTGCACGTGCAGGCCTACATTTTATATTATTTTTCATAACCTCTGAGCCCGTCAACAGATAAGAAAGGAGTGCATGTTTATATGTGCTTTCTCCCACTACTACGAGATTTGACATATACTGTGACTTATAGTTGGGGTGGTGCAGTACTAGCACATACATATCACGAGTTATGCCTTGAGCCATTTTGATATTAGGACGTTAAAGTATTAGCAACTTGTATTATTAATCGATAAGGTGTATGTAATGACTTTATTTTATTACACATTCATATATACACAAACACATCATTAGGTTGCTTACTTTATGTTTATTTTATATTCAGCTTTGTCTTGGGAGAGACTTCACGGAAGTAAATCTCGATTTGGGCGACCAACAAAGAAACTGACCACTAGTCGCTTCACAGCATGATGATGATGCTCGATGCTCGATGTCATCGATGGAGACACCTAGTCGAGGCCGTCTAACATGGATTACTAGTTAAGCTCCTCACGAGCAAGAGCCAAATTCCTTCCATTAGTGTAGGCAGAGTACCTTGACACATAACCCATCCTGTACTCTCCTCCTATATCGAGATCAATTAGATTCACGTATTCTTGATCGTGTAATGGTATATGTAAAAGCATACCTATACTAATTTAATTCATATTCACAAAAGTTTATCGTTTCGTTGCGAATGCGTAGTCTTATATAGCCATATGCCTGGAGCAGTTGGTCGACCAACTTCCGCATATCTCGCTTAGCCGCATCGAGATCTAGCGGACGATGTCACGCTTATATGTTTCGAGACCGTTGAGGGCATCTGAGGCCACCCCGAGCCTGGGGCCCGACCCAATGGCGAGTCCAAACCGAAACCCGTGGACTCGCTTATTTCTTTATTTTTCGTTATTAAATTTTCGCTAAAGTGTCACGACTAACTCTCGGCTCACCCGGTCGGTGGATCCGAACCGTAGCCCTGCTTTACTCGACGCTTTCATTTATCTTATCAAAACGTTTTATTAAATTTACATTTTAGTCAAGGAAGCGGTTTCATTGGGGCAAGTCCATAATCATTTACAAATTCAAAGCAATTCCTAAGAGGGCCCATAAACATTACCAAAATACATTTACAAAGCAAAGGCATTCTATGCCCTTTCAAAATGATATACAAAAATCAAGTTTAAGGGTTTAACCCTTTTGTTTACAAAATATCACTTGTTCAAAAGAGATGATATCCAAATTACGGAGTATACACTTATACGCCGTACTCTCTCTATGACTCCTCACAAATAAGGCGATCTTGGCCTTCTTTTTTCTTTGCTTACTCCGATACCGCGCATAGGATAAAATTCATAATGCTTAAGCATTTTCATGCTTAGTGGTTCTATTTCAATATTCAAATTTAACTTTGACATGCATTTAACATCAAACCATGCTCTATTGTGTCAACATATACTCATGCCAATCAATTCTCGCATGCTGTGCTTTTCAAGTCATTTATCATATAACAACATGCATTTCGCACGCAATAATTCAATCACAATTCAATTCATGAGATTTACGTATACATAAAAATCCCATTACACTGTCAATGTTAGCTATTTCACCTTGACTATTCAATTCATACTTCGGGCGGATTCCGCTTTGATAAATCCCACCTCCTATTATCATTCTGCAATGTGCTTATACATTTAACAATTCGATCTCCCATCATGACGATGTCGCTTTGGTGCATCCCGACACGCGGTATCACTTATTCTGCCTCCCATCATGACGGCACGTCGCCAAAGCATCCCGCCACGGCAACTTAAGGTCAGCGCCTCCTATTCGCCACATTTCCAAAAAATCCTTTGCGACAGTGGTATCACTTAAATGTCATACGCCATCATAACGGATCACTGGTGCATCCCGCTAGTGGACATTTCTTCAATGCCATATGCCATCATGACGGATGTCGACAAGGCATCCCGCCAAGTGGACATTGAAAATTTCGGGCGCTTCGACCTGATGTCACTGGGTGCATCCCGTCAGCTAATTCGACATCACTAATTCACATTTATGACGGATTCCGTTTGATGAATCTCGCCCCATCGGGCATCATTCACATTTATCTCGGGTTTCACTATCACATTTCAATTTCATATTCACTCAGATATCTTTTCAAAGATATACCTCAATCTACGTGATTTATTCCATGGGCCATTTGGTAACTACCAAAATACTTGAAATAAGAATAGAGTCAGAGAACAAACCGCAGCTGTCGAATCTAGCTTCCTTCTCTTCGATCTCGGTCCTAGGTTAGGCGATCATCACCCGTCCCTATTCAATAACATTCACATGCCACTCTTAGTGGATAAACAATTGTTAAACAAATTTAGTGAATTACAAATTTATTTTTGTTAAAAGTCTTCGGTTAATAATTAAGTCCCAAGCTGAAGACGAATCTCACGGTGCGGCGAGGTACGGTACATTTTCACCTAGCTCTAACCTTAATTGAAGATTAATCATTTCTTAGGGTCCCTAGACATCGTATACGAATACGGACTTAACGGTCATTAAAAACATGAAAAAATGGGGTTGCTGGAACAACCTATACCGGTACACCCTTGACCAGACGATACATTACGTTACCTTACCGCACTCTCGCATCGTACACTTCAACCCGTACTCAATATACCCTACGGGATTTTGCCCCAGAAATTTCGATTTTGGCATTTTTCTCATTTTCTTCCACAAATCTTCCAATTCGCCCCATATCAAAAATCCACCATGGAATCCCTTTAAACAACTCCAAAAGTGGTTTTGAATCAATGAAAATTTTCCTCAAGTTGGGCTTTTCCCCCAAAATTCCAAATCAAAATATGAGGTTAGTTTTGATTTTTCTTACCTTGAACCTCTTCAAATCTCTTCTTGTATGTTGTTTGGCCTCTTAGGGGCAATAAATGGGGAAAGGGTCATACCAAAGCTTGATCTTTTGGAACCCTAGCTCCTTCTCCCCTTTCTCTCTTATCCTCTTCTCCAAAAACGTGATGGCTCAAAGAAATGAGCTTAGAGACCACATTTTTGGTCTTTATAAGTCCACTTAAGTGTAAGGCCATGTTTGGCCTTCCACCCTATTCCAACTTCTCATTTTTCCATTTTTTTTTGTCTTAATCACTTATTCCTCATAAGGCCTTGTTTGGCCACCCAATAAGTCCAATTTTCCATTTTTGACATTCTAACTCTTTATTTTACTCTATCATTTATCATTTATTTTCCCATTAGTTACTTTAAGCTATCATTTTGACCCTTGTGGTCCTTATTTTACAATTCACATTTCCCTTTTTCACTTGGGTTTATTTCTAGGTTCAATCAATTTCTCAATTTAGCATATAATATTAAATCATATGCCCTCACTTTAAATTTCCTTTTCACAATTTATCAATTTACCCGAAAAAGCCCAAGTTTGACTCAATTCATACCCAGAATATATACTAAAATTATTATTAAAATTCTAGGGTATTTTTGGGACGTTACAGCATCGTCCAGAGCGAGTCTTGCTCCAGTTTGGGCTACACCATGAGATACCTTAAACTTGCTCTTATGAGCAACAAATTACATAGAGGGGACAAATTTTGATCGACACTAGAGAGATTGAGCGAATGTGGTCACGCCTCCATACATTGCCCCTATGGTGATATGTGAGCGGGCGTAATCACCACTACACCCCTATGGTGGGTATTACGGACTTCCATGATCCATATATGCAAAGTGGGTATCATCGTATTACACTCTGCATCGCTTATGACACCACCACTCCATAGGCTGATATGAGGTTCCATACTACAACCTGACCAGTTTCGTAAGTTGTAGCCATGTGTTTCTAAAGTGTTTTCCAAATTAATCAATAGATTATGTATTAATAATTGCTTTGGTCAGGTTCATTTTAGATCCGCCATGGTCGACATACCTAGTCGCTCAAGTGGTGCTACCACCGGTTTGATGTACGACTTACATCATATTACTAGATCAAGAGCTACACCAAATCTAAATGAAGAGCATCACATCAAGTGGCAATTTGATCGTGAGTCATCTACATCACAATTTTAGATCATCTATTTAATTCTGAAGGTCATCCACTCCAGCACGCACGCGAATACCCCATTCGAGCAGTAGCGGAGAGGGAGAGTTGATCGGCGAGGTCGTGGTCGAGATGGTGGGTGAGGTCATGGTCGAGATGGTGAGGGAGGTCGTGGTACACCTGAGTTAACATTACCCATTTCGATACCACTCCCCCTAAGACTTACACATCATCTTCCATACACCTAAACACTTACACATCTTTACCATATCCGGTATCGTTAGAGCTAGCCTCCATAACAGTAGATATCACCTTATCATCACACCCTTTATCATCCCTTACATTGTCTCCCATCGGTGAGATTATCGCTGACTCAGATCCGGAGCTGGGCTACTCAACCAGCGAATTACGCTCCACTTATACGTCGAATACTTCATCCATCAGGGCTCCCCCTGGCCCCCGCCTCCATCGACCGTCAGATTGCACACAGACCCTACATCACCTAGTTGTGTATTCTAAAGGCCGCCCTAAGAGAAAAATAAAGACTCCATCTTGTGGGACTCATTGATATATGTTCATATTTTTATATATTGATACTTGTATACAATTTTCTATATATTTATATGATTTGGTTTATGCATTTAGGTTATAATCGAGCTTCATGCAAAATTTCATTTAATATTCCATGATTTAAGATTTAAACGATAATATACAATAACTCGGATAACTTCCCCAGAAATAAAAATGCTCCAAAATATTTTCAAAATAAAATATTTGTGTTGATTTACAAATAATTTACTATGATAATATAACAGATATATTCAAATCCATTAGTTCATGTAATTTATCAAATAGTAAATATTTTAAATAAATTTCAATGTTAAAAACAATAATAATAATTTTGACATAATTCCAATATTAAAAACATCAAATGATAGCGGCATTTGCATTTTTAAATTACACCGTCGCTATCACGATAAATGCAAGATTCGACAATTGTTCAATCGCTTATCGGGCCCAAGCACAACGATATTTCACATGTCAGAATCCCACGTAGTTTAAAACAGACATTACACACGGCTTTGGCAAAAATATTTTTGTAATTTTTTTTTAAAATAAATTATTTTAGTCCAAAACTCAAGAATCTTGATAGGTCATGTTCCATTATTTAAAATTTTATTATTCTTTATCCCAAATTTAAAAAAAAAGGTTGGGAAGGTAGGGAATGGGTATAATCCTTCACTTCATTTTAAATTCGTGAAAAGTTTAAAATAAGTATATGATAATTCAATTATAATTTTTATGGGATTTCTCATTAATATTTCATGCAATGTCCATTTTTTTTAAAAGAAAATTAATTATTTTTAAAATAAATATATTTATAACTAAATAAATAATAAAATTTACGATTTTCAAGAATAAAAAAATATGTATATTATTTACGCCATTCCCTTAAAATAGCATATACAAATTCTTTTAAAAAAATTCGGAACTTTTCTGCGCAATTCTGAAATAATTACAAAGCTACTCGACTCAACTCGTTAACATATTTAATCAAGCTCATTCGAACTGAGTTTTAATAAAGTTTTGATAGAATTAAGTCCGATTAACTGTCCCGTCTCGTTAGCACTCTAGTTGAAGCAAATCGATTTTTCTTTTTTAATATTAAAGAAATATTTTCTTTTACTATCCAGGCTACAAAATCGTCGAAATTTATAACTTACAATGGAGTCGGTTGCATCCGATTATCCCTCCTCTCTGAACCCTCCCGCAACGAAGAGCCCGCCGCTTAACAGCCTCAACCCGTTCGCCGTTTTCCTCCGCCGTTTCAGCCAGGATGGTGAGCCAAAGGCAAAGACTTGCTCGCAAAATACACAGAGATGCGCACCCGGAACTGTTCCAGAAAGCCGAGCCAGCAACCCCCAAAGACGCAACAGAGAAGAAGAGAAAGAAGAGCAAGTTGACGCCCAAGAGAGCAGAGATGAAAGGACGTAAGTCCACGGAGAAATCAAATAAATCAAATTTTAGAAAACACCCACTTAGAGTCCCGCATGAAACCCGGAGAGAGCTGTTACATCTGCAAGGGTAAAGACCATATCGCCAAACATTGCCCACAGAAATCTCAGTGGGAAAAGCACAAGGTTTGATTTTTCTTTCCAATTCTTTTTTGTTTTGAAATTTTTTTCTTATGGGTATTCTTTTAATTGAATAAAAACGTGTGTCAATGGTTGAATCTCGTTTGGTTTGCTTATTCAATGTGGCGATTCGCCGGTTGCAAAATATTGTGGATATGTTGTTGTATTTGTTTCTGGTTTTGATTTAATAGTATTTGAATGGATGAGAAGAGAGTTTATACTTCAGTTTTAGTTGAATTTTGCCCAGTTATTTGAGGAGAGATTTGCTACATTGAAATTCTTTCTGGTAATGGGAAATTTTATATTTCAGTGAGGGCTTAATTGAAAGTTGAGGTCTTGTTTGTTTGCAGATATGTTTGCTTTGTCGACAACGCGGACATAGCCTCAAGAACTGCCCTGATAAGGGCGTAGACAAGGTGGATAAAAAGTTGTGTTATAACTGTGGGGAAACAGGGCACTCACTTACTAATTGTCCCCAACCTCTTCAAGAAGGTAATTTCCTTCTCAGTTAATTTTGGGAATGTAGTTAATTTTGATTGTGCTTTGAGCAATGAATCTAAACAATGAAAATATTGTTAAATTTAGGGAAACTTCAATAACAAAATTTCTTGTAGTTTGGTTGTCTTGGTGCCTCTTTCCTTGTCCTCAATTTTTTCAAGAACCAGACATTGGGTAAGCAGTTGGGATCTAGGCATTTTCAAGTTAAGTTGATCGGAACATGCAATATTGTTATATGAGTACTAATGGGACAATGTCTGTTTCATTCTTGTAGTGACACAAGCTTGTATGAGAACTTTTAGTGAATGAGATTGTTTATGCGTAATTAGAAAGAAGTTATTTCACTTGTTCTTGAAAATTGATTTAGAGTATAAATTGATCATCCTTGGGAATGAATAAGTTTAAAACATTTATTAAATCTCACGTTAGAAAAACTCAGTACTTCATATTGGCTATTATTCAGATGGCTTAATTTAGAGATTCTTGAGTATATGTTGAGTTGGAAGGAGATTACTTCTCTTATAGGCTTTTTAGAATGGATGGCCTCGAGATGAGGGGTGGTGAGTTTTTTTTGTTCAGGCTGTTTTTTGTCTTTGGGCTGCCTGTATACGTCTTGTATACCTTGTATTCTGTTTTTTGTATCTATGTTTATCTATCAAAAAAATAATAATAATAATAAATTGAGAATTGAGAGGGAATGCTAAATGAATCGTTTAAATGAGTAATAACAATTTTCTGGGTTTTCAGTCTCTTCCTTTGAAAATTCAAGTGTATTTGGTTGATACTTGTATATGGGCTTCTATATATGAATAAATGCATGGAACAATTCATGTTAGGCCATAGATGAAGTTTTATGCTAGTAATGCCTTATGACGCTCATTGTATGTCCTATTTTATCCCCTGTGCTAGTTCTTTTGGCACTTTTAATACTAACAGAAAATACAAACAGGTAAGGGACCTTATTCATTTTTTATTTATTGCACAGTGGTTCCTACAGTTTTGATACCGTGGAGAGAATCTATGCTTTTGCTTCTATCATACACAAGAAAGAGATAATTACCTTGACATGGCCCTAAACTTAACATATTCATAAAAGATTGTCATTAAGAAAAAAAAAAAAAAATCTTTTGGATTTGGTAGGTGAAACTGCTCTTGGCCTTTTTCTATAGGAGAGTTGCCTTGGTCATTCCCTAGAATTAACTTGAGTCACAGGTTCCTTTCCAGGTAACATCATTGACCAAAATTAAGGGAAATAATCAGCCTGCTTCCGGGCACTTAAGCCATGACTGGCCACTTCTTGCATCTGGGAAGCAACTGATTGATTCTTTCCAGTAAATTCGATAGACAAAAGGACAGAAGGGTTTGATAATTAAGTTTATTGGGATGTGAATTTTACTCAAGACTGTTATGGGGATCTTCCAATTATATTGTGGAATATGCTAAATTGCCTGGCCAAGCATCTTTTATTGTGCTTGTGTGCATGGTGGAGCAGCAGATGATTGGAAAATTCCATTTAGATTTTGCATCAGAACAGCATGTGTAAGTTTGTGCAAATTCATGCTTATGCCCATTTATTCTTTACAGAAGAGGGAAAATTTTGGCTTATATTACCATGATTCAGAAGTTTACGCTTGTGCTAACATATAAAATTGTTTGCTAGATGATGTATTGCTCTGATTATAAAATTGTTTGCTAGATGATGTATTGCTCTGATCTTAGAACGTCTTAATTTTTTGTTTCAGTTTTATAATTCATATTATTAGTTGCTTCTTTCCTTAAATCATTTCTGCATCTAAGAGCCAGTCTGATGACCTGTGTCTTCAAATTTATATTTGCTGTCTTCTACCCTGTTGTGAATTGGGAATGTTTTTTCTTTGGTAATGCAGGGGGAACTAAGTTTGCCAGTTGCTTTATTTGTAATGAGCGTGGACATTTGAGTAAGAACTGTCCCAAAAACACACATGGGATCTATCCTAAGGTATATTTACATCTTACAATTAATGTTGAAGACTTTTTGGAACATAGAGTTGGAATTCTAGGAATAATTCTCTTAAAACATAAATGATTTCTGTTTCCTGTTTTTGAGCCATGCTGGTGGCTGTTGAACCTTCATTTTTCTCAGCTTCTCCCAGATCTTAACAAACATTCATATGGTTTTTCTACAGGGCGGTTGTTGTAAAATATGTGGTGGGGTTACACATTTGGCCAAAGTTTGTCCTAACAAAGGCCGCAACAATGGTCTGTTTGCTGCTAGTGTTGGAGGTAACAGTAACACGCATAAGCATTTTATAAGATAATGCTTTTAATTTCTTCGATCCATTTCAATGTTTACAAATTCTCATGTGATATATTTGTTCCCAGCTACTGAACACCACCAAGAGAGGCCAAAGGTAACCAAGTTTGTGAGTGGAGACGATCTTGATGATGACTTTAACACAAATACCGGCCCTGAAGAGAAGTCTTCCCAGGCTAAAATTCATCCAGATCCCGAGTCAAAAACAAGTCATGTAAAACCAACAAAGAAACAAGATCCTAAAGTTGTGAACTTTGTAGGATAATGAATTTATGCCCATTAAAATAACATGCAGAAATGGGTTTTGTGCTTTATATTATGTATTGCTAACTTAATAGTTGAGAATCTTTTGGACAATCTTATTATAGGTTTTTTATTTGTTTTTCATAACAACAAATTGGTTTTGTTTTCATTGTTGGTGGTGGTGGTTTCTTCACGGATGTTCTCCGTCCTATTAGGTGTATTGGAATGCTAAGCAAATAACAGAGAAAGCGGATTGCTACAACTATCAACTGTTGGAATTATTTAATTCATTGCATCTGTATCTACACTTCCAATTATCCTTTCTTTTTCCTGCATTTTCTTGGCAAGGTCGAAACCAAGGGTGACGAAAACCCTTTTTACAGTGCGCCTTGTGGACTTTGGTCGAAGTTGTCCCCAACATTAGAACATGAAATTACTCTATGTTTAATGTAAATAATAATAGGTGGGATTGAGATAATGTCATAGATTTCTCTTCTATTGAATATCTATGAGTTCGTTTGATTTTTGTTTGTGAGAACTGCTCAGAATAAAGAAAAATAAGGGAAACACGTGTGATAAGTCATATACTATTTTTTTATTTTTTGTTAATAGAAAATAAAAGTTACGTTTGATCTCCCGAAAGTTTGAGGGAAAATAGAAGACAAAGAAGATAAGAAGGAAAAGCAGAAGAAAAAAAAAAAAAAGAAAGAAAATAAAATTAGAAATTAATCTCACATTTTTTTAAAATTTATTTCTGCAAACTCAGCTGGCTTTTACGATCATTGGAAATAGACCTAATTTCGTCGATTTTAACTAGATTTCAATTCCCGTAATATGTTGAATTAGACCACATCATCATATGTCTCTTCTTTTCAAGTTGATCAGGCCATGGATGGCCCCTAATATCATTTGAAATCTACTGACTAATTATAGTTTTGTAATGAGAACCCAGTAAAAATGGAGTTCTACCTCTCCAATGACATTATTTTTTTAAATACTTTTACGTTTTAAAAGATAATAAATGAAAATCTTCATTCGGATAATGAAGTCATTTTTATGAAAAATGGGATGAAAAACAGAAAATTTAAAACAAAAAAGAAAAGAAAAATGGAAAACGGAAGAGGAGTCAACAATGGCCTAAAATTATATAACTTGACCAAGAGAATTCCTAACCTCAAAATTTTGGTAGTCTCCACAATTTTCTCTTCCTTCAAAAGCCCCCCTTTCATGTTTTTCCCCCAAAATCAAGGATCTCTCTCCTCTTTCCTATACTCCCATTTCTCCCTTTTCTTTTCTTCTGTTTCTCTTTTCACAAGGGCTCCCCGTTTCTAATTGGAAGACATCATGGTATGTTTGCTTTCACTTTCAATTTCTATCATCTTAAGAAAGCAATAAACAAGAACAAAGCAAACATGACCAGAAATTGAGTCTGGTTCCTGTTTTTTAAATTGTTTTATGTTCTCAAAATTAAGAAAAACAAGAACAAGTGAAAAACATATTTGATTTCCAATTTTTTTATTTTGAATAACATAATGAACTCAGAAAACACTAATTTCAAATAACAAGCACGCTTATATCACCAAGATAGCCAGTGTTTTCAAAAAACTGCTCTCAAAACAGTTTTAAAACCGGAATCAAATGTATCTCAGTTTGAACATATTAATTATGTTTGGCTGCATATTTCTTTTTTTCTTTCGGTTTTTTCTTTCAAATGATATTAATGATTTTTTTTTCAATTATTGTTAGCTAATATTTCATTGATAACAAAATCTATAATCCTTGAACATGAAGGTTTGATCTTATATTGCATGTGAAAATATTCCTTCAAGAAATGTCATTTTGTAATGTTATATATGTTAGGCTGACTGATCATGGTTGGTATAATGGAAAGGAAAGAAAAATGGAACAATGTATGAATAATCATTCAATATCACATTTTCATGGAAAACAAAATTTTGTGATTTATGCCTTGACTTTTCTGTTGAAAACAATATGGGATAGGCGAATTCGGCGTCCGGAATGGCAGTTCATGATGAGTGTAAGCTCAAGTTCTTGGAGCTAAAAGCAAAGAGGAACCACAGATTTATTGTATTTAAGATTGAGGAGAATATTCAGCAGGTGGTGGTTGAGAAGCTTGGGAGCCCAGACGAAAGCTATGATGCTTTCACCTCCTCCCTCCCTGCTAATGAATGCCGCTATGCTGTCTTTGATTTCGACTTTACCACTGATGAGAACTGTCAGAAAAGCAAGATTTTCTTCATTGCATGGTAATGTACTTCTACTATAATTCATGAGTCTTCGGATTTGAGATGTGAAATGGCCATCATGCCCTTGGAGCGGGTTTCACGACATGACATACCTAATATGGATGGATTTTGTTAAAAAAACATGATATATTCATATTTAACCCAAATTCTATGAGTTTAAGTTTTTGGGCAGAATGCTGCTTAACACAGACGTGTTTGGGTCAATAAAGGCCCTTGCCAGCCCACCTCTATACACTAACCCTTTTATTGAAAGTCCATAAAAGATTCTGTTTAATTTGTTTAACTCTTTACATGAGGGTATGGGATAGCACATGAGGAAGGGTGTTAAGAAACGTGTTATTCATATTAAACCTAAATCTTACGAGTTGAGCTTGAGACGCAGCTGGGCTGCTTGCTTTTTTTACTTAACGAATGTAACTTTTGAGCTTAATGTCGGTCAAGACTTAATAAAGATAAGATAAGCTGCTTGCTTTTAACACAGTGCAGCAGAAATCGGCCAACGGACGGATTATTTTGGGTTCCCGTCCCGTCTCATTTTAATGGCACATGTTTAATTTAATTTAATCGGTTTTTAACGGGTTTGAGTTTATTTTTTCAACCGACACGGGTTCAAAGTATTGTTATCAGAAAACCCGAAAATTAGAAATTTTCAAAAATTGCAAAAACGTTAATAAAAATAACAATTCATTATATGTTCATGTGGAAGCTTATAAAATTCTCTGATTCTGACGACGAAATCACCACGTCATAAACTGGCTCCCGTGAAATCTAGTGACCTATAGTAAAAGTTTCGTCGAATTCCCAAGATGTTTCTGAAATTTTTTCGATTTTCTCGAGCGATAAAAGTTAAATGACTCTAGAGACAATATTTTTACTTAAAATCTCGAAAGCCTTGTCGCCGTGTGTGCAAAGCAAGTTTGTTAATTTAAAAATAAAGCTCGAACCGAGTTAAATAAATCGCTTCTGATATAAACTAACCCGAATGCAGGCAATATGAACCATATATATAAAATAATAAATAATAAGCCCCGCCTCGATTATATTTAAAAAATAATTTTTTTATTTTATTTTTATACTAATATAAATAATAATAATTATTGAGTAATGTTTTTTAATAAATAATATATAGTGGCTCATAATATTTTTATTTTTATGAAAATATTAATTTTAATATAAGACAAAATAAAAAGAAATATAAAACAAATTAAAATTAAAAAATAAAAACAAAATAAAATGTAACCAGAATTTGGGAATTTTCCCCATTTCCCGCCCCTATCCTCGTTTAATTTTTAAATGAGACAAGTTTGGGAATTGAAAATAACGAATGGCCATCGATCGTCCCGTCCCAAACCTCCTCCAATTGTCATCCCTAGTAGCGTATACTGCTAGTTATTCTTTTTTGTCGCAAGAATGACAGCTTTTCTTATTTTTATGAAAAATGACTTTTCGAATATTTCCAAATATTTTCACTTTTTCTATTCGTGAACTTTAAAAAAAAATTTCAGCACAGCCGTGGAAATTCTTTAAAACAACAAATTCAATGCCGAAAGCTATTCACCTTCAAGATGTCAAAACAAACGCCTCACCTTACCATATTTAACATGAGGGACAAATGATATTTTTTTTTCTTTTAGGCACTTGATACAGCACTGAGAGGTGAGAAGTAAGATGCTGTATGCGAGCTCCAAGGATAGATTCAAGAGGGAATTGGATGGAATTCAAGTTGAATTGCAAGCAACGGATCCGAGTGAAATGAGCCTTGATATTGTAAAATCACGAGCAATCTGAAGACTCATCTTTCTCCTCTTCTTCTTCATCATTCCATCTATCTCTGCTTGCCTCAACCAGTTCTGTTACGTCTTGTGAGCACTATTTGTGTGTATTTTTCTTTTCTTTTTTGTTTTATGGTACATGGGTTTAAGCTAAACCATGAAGTGTACGTAATGTAATATTATGAATACTTCTGCCTTCTTAGTACTCTTCTTCTTGTTGTGTGACAAATTATATGTTTTGAGCACGTAACTAATTTATATCATGCTTTCACATATATATGTCATGCAATTTCTTATATTTAAGAAGGGAAGAAACTTAGCCGCTATTTAGTTTATGTTTTTTAAAACTGTTCTTGAGAACAACTTTTAAAAACACAAAGAACACTAATATTCGAACCTGCCTTATTATCCTCTAATTTAATATTTTTCAAGTCAAAAATTAAACCAAACATATCATCGCTGCTTAATTTGCTCTCCTGTTTTTAACAAAATACGGTTTTCCAAAAAGGTAAAAATTAATTGTAAGTCAAGGATCATTTGGGGAGCTTGAAAGCTTTGGAAGACTACCATACGTAACAACCATGTGGCATGCAGGTCTAGATTAAGAGGTAAGATGGCACTCCACCTGAACAACATGTTTTTCGATATTAAGATTTTTTAATCATCACCACCTCTTTCTTCCCTTCCTTCCTGGTTACAGCCCCTTAGACAGCTCAGACCTGTCAAAATCCAATAAGGTGATAGTTGGCCAATGTTTGTATTTGTAACCAAAGTACTCTGTAGAAGCATTTGAATAAATAAATGACATGCAAATAGAGAGCTTTTATCTTTCGCTTACTGATGCGGTATCTTCTTAAATGGTAGCATAGCCAACTCAATTTTAGCATTTTCGCCACCAAAAATTCGGTCTTTGATGTTGTCAAGGAACTTGAAGTAAGCATGCGTCCAAGCTCTCTTGCATAGAAGAGAGCCAGAGACTCCCCAAAAGCCCACTATGAATCCAGCTGCCATACCAATATAAAACCATGATCTTTCCAAGATTTCTCCATTTTCATCACTGGGATTCACACCATGAGGACCTTCATTCTCTGTGCAGTTTTTCACGAGAGGAGCTCCACAGTTCCAGGTTGCCACGAAATCAAGAGCATCAAAGCTGTGCGAAGCTGTGTGCCTAGCTGAAATTCCTTCCTGTGAGATAGTTGTATGACAAGTCCAAGTGACTAAGAAATGTCAAATCAGCAATGCTTTGAGAAATTTCGCCTGAAAGATGGTTGTTGGAGTGATCTAATGACTCCAAATATTCAATACCCCCAATTTTCTCTAGTATCCTTCTAATTAAATGATTTCGGGCCAAGTTCAAAGAATGCAATCAAAAAAGACTTTAGATTTCAGTAGGGATTCCTCCGGACAAATTGTTACATGAAAGGTGTGGTTCTCACTAATGGAATAGTCTCATATCTAGGCCTAGATGAGATAGGAAGCCCAAGTTTAATGATGATTATTATTATTATTAGTTATTTATTTAATCGTATTTTTTGGGCCAAGCCCAATGATGAGTGCTTAAAACACTCAGATTATACTCGCGTCAGTCTTACATTTTCATGTTGATTTGGCATTATTTATATAATTTTAGTGTTAGATTCCTTATTTAGTTTTTGTTTCCTTGGAATACGTACATTGGCGCTTTTTAAAAGAAACAACTAAAGCCATTTTGGAGAAATGGCGAGCATGCAAGAAGTCACCGCCACGTCAAGCGACGCCCCACGCCGCGACGCGTCACCAAGTCACGCATCGCAAATACCAAACGCGGTCAAATCAACACCACGTCAGCGACGCCACCACGTCACATACCGTCACCGAAAAATCGCTTTCTCTCCTCATTAAAAGCAAATTAGGGCCTCGTGAACCGAGATCGAAGCATCTACCAGAGGCACGAGATTCGAGGTTGCGAAGTGACACCGATTTCGAGGAAGTGCCCGGAATTGTAACGCTTTCATTCTTGCACATTTTCTGGACTTTAGAACAATGTTTTCATTATTAAACAAGCCATCTTTCTTCCATTACGTTTCTAGATCTTTTCTGGTTGGCATCAAAACCCTCACTGGCAATGTGATACGTGATTAAGATTGATCTTTTATGTTATTCAATTATTTATAAATTGTTTCAATTCACTTATACCTGTGAGTTAAATTATATGATAATGTTTGGCCAAGATTAGCATAGCCGCACTAAGATCCTCGAGGATTCGAGAGATGAGGGTATTCTGTGTGGATCCTGCAGAGTAGCCTTCGCCGATTCGGTCGCAACAGAGACGTCTCGACCAAGGTGGTATCTGTGTGGGTAGAACATTTAAGCATTTCTAATACCGAGTCGAGATAGAGATATACTCGATTCTATTTTATAGATAGGCGGATATATCCTGAGAGAGGATATCTCGTAGGGGTAAGATCACCTCACCATGTAAGTGACAGTAAATGTATTGAATAACGCTCTCTTTAGAAAAACAATCCATCAATGTGACAGGGGAGATATAACCCCCTAGGCTTTAAAACAACAATTTGTAATTCTTCAAACTACCGCTAAGTTAGTTTTTACATAATTGAATTCCTTTGAAGTCATTCTTCGATATTGTCTTGGGTGCTGATAATCTCTCGTAGTCAATTTGCCTTTCCCTGTGGATCGATATCTGTACGTTAAGTACACTATATTACTTTAAGACAAGGCAGTACTTCATAAGCAATTAGGCATGTACATTTTATACACCGCTGCTTACCGCTGCTTGATGCCAAGGTTTCCGTGGAAAGGCTTAAATTGATATAGAGCAGTAAGCATATAGATAATATTCTGAATTTTTTTATTTTTGTTATTTTTACAAGTACTGGTAATTTGGTTTTGTTAGTTGGTGTGTTGAAGCCGTGCAAAGACAGTGTTTTAGTAAGTGTCACGCGACAAAGAAAAAACCCCGAATTAATCAACACTTGTGTGATCCGGAGCCAGAAAGACTTCTACACAGACAGCCAGAAATGTGAGAACGTAACAGTAGAACCCAATAGTCATGGAAAACACCTAAGAACAAAGATTCGCGCGGAACAAACCCAAATTTCTACGTAGAAGCCGAACTAGGAAACGCGCCTAGGCCATTCATACAATGGACGATCCGTACATGCTATTGGGATGAGTTCGTTTTCTGTTCAAATCAGCTTGTTCAGACAAGAATCGACGACCGCCAATTCAAGCAAACAATTTTGAATTGAAGCTCGCCACAAGACAAATGCTTCGTAACATATTGTTCCATGACTACTCCCATGAGAACCCGAATTACATTTGACTCAATCTCCTCGTGGCTCGCGATACCATCAAACACAACTGGTCATCAAGAAGCCCTAAGATTGCAAGTATTCCCTCACCTTCACTCGGATAGCCAAGCATTGGCTAACTAGTCAGCCACCAGACTCTATTACTACATGGAACGAATTGGTACAAAAGTTTCTGACCAAGTTCTTTCCACCTTCGAAGATTGCACAACTGGTGCAAGAGATCAACAATGCCTCATCAACAGTGGGAGAACCCGGGCAAGCATGGGACAGTTCCATGAATTATCATGAAGTGTCCCTCACCATCGACCAACTCTCCGTATGCATGCAAGTCCACACCTTTACAATGGTCTCGAGAAATACAACCCGAACAATGATAGATGCCTCACCGGAGGATCATTGATGAAGAAACCACGTACTGCTGCATGATATTGGAAGATGCCGCAAACCAACACTAATCTGGCCTAGAGAAGGCTACACCAAGAAACACGGTGGGTGGTACGTAGCCACGTAGTCCTCAAATAACTGCAAATCATGTGGCTCACCGAATTAAACAAATCTAAACAGGCGCCAGTGGAACATCACATGCTATACACACCACGGAGTCGTGGTGAATTCAGGAGGACAAAGACAAGAGTGTGTAGAATGTCACCATGAACCCACTGGAGCAAGCTCAAGACGTGATCGAGGTTTAATCGTAATCAATCACAAAGCAGCAAGTATCCTACTTCTGGGTATTAGCTACCGTAATCGAATCGTGGACAAGGGATGGGCAACAATCGAACCGTAACAATCAAACAACCAAGGGTAATGGATGATGAACAATCGTAACAATACGCAATCAACCCGAATCACGAACCACTCCCTAAAAAGAAGTCGATGGAGCAAAAAAAAAAATGAAGACATGTTAAATTTCTCATTCCATGCTTATGAATGAGACTAAGGTTAACATGCAAAGAAGAAACAACCCAGCGAACAATCGGCAAAGACAAATTTAAGGAGTTTCGAGTAGCACAAACGGGCCAAACGGGCCAACTGCTGGCGTAAAGCTGTACCGGATCATTGCCATACTCGAGGTAAACCCTGTAGAGAAGGGAAAGAGCATCGCTGTGCCACTCTAAGGAGTGGGAAAAGAATCGAGAACTCGGGCCACAAACTGGTAAGAGAATTGAAAACTAAGGAGCAAGACCAAAGTATCCCGACCGACCGTATGAAAATGAGCAAACTACCTAGATGCGAGGGCTTGCCAAGGATAACAAAGCAGTGGAAGAAACCGAAATGCACAAAATGTAAGAACCGGTCATACCAATCCCGCACTTCGCAGGTTGAAGAAAGGTAAATCGAGAAGCAGCTTCTCGTTAAAGTTTCGACATCTTCAAGAAACTACATATTAATATACCATTTTGGAAGCATTAGAGAATATGCCAAGTTATGTGAAATTCATGAAAAGATTCGCAAGTAAGAAGAAATTAAAGAGTATGGGACCATTGCCTTAACCGAGGAATGCAAAGGCCATCCCGCAAAGAAGTCCTCAAGATCCGTAAATTTGCTATACCGTCTTCTAAGTGGAATCGGGTATCTTGTGCCTTATGTGATTCTGGGGAGCTAGCATCAACTTGATGCCGCTTTCGATGTTTAAAAGGCTAAAGCTGGGAGAACCGAAATCGACTACAATCAGCTTGCAACTTGCAGACAGGACCTACCAACATCCTCGGGGTATAATCGAAAATGTCCTAGCAAAGCTGGTAAATTCGTCCTCCCAGACTCTGTCATTCCCGGACATGGAGGAGGACGACTGTCCCCATCATACTTGGTAGACCTTCTAGCCACAGAAAAGCTCGCATCAATGTAAAAAGAAGGGTGAAATCTTCGAAACTTAGAGAGTCCGCGGAGACGAGATCACTTTCCATGTTTCAACCCACGAAGACCTGGATTCACTTATCCAAATGAAGAAGATATCTCGTGAACTTCATTATACGTGAGATTTGCAAGACAAGGCGAATAACTTCAGAAAGCTCTATTATTGCAATGTAAAGACACCGGAGAGGGCGCGGCATGAACGTAAGAGTATTTCATCCACTCGAACATGGGGTGTGTACACCAAGCGAGACGCAAAATTTCCACTTTCTTCTAAGAATATCGCACACTGAGATTCAGGGTCGTCGAGCTAACGACATTAAACATAGCGCTTCTTGGGAGGCAACCCAAGTTTTCTAAAACTTTGTTTTTAAGTTTACAGTTCTATTGTTGTTTTCAGAAATTTTTGAATTTTAGCTGCATCCATGATCAGTGTTTCTGCTTGTTGGTTTAATTTCAGGAGACGGAGGTGTAGGGTCCGAGGTCCTTCTGGGTGAGGCCCAAAGTCCGAGCGGAAGTTTTATGCTCCTGAGAGTTCTCGCAAAAGCAGGTTTCGTATATAAATTAGTCTCTGGAGATCTTCGCTACGCCACGACATGAGACTTCACGCCGCGACGTCATTTTTGGTCGCCAACGCCGCGGCGTGAGATTTCACGTCGCGACGCCATTTTTGAGCTCTCGTCAGCGACGCAGGGATTCCAATGCCGCGACGCCGTAAATTTTACTCTTCGTCACGCCGCTGACGGATTTTTTTCACGCCGCGACGCCGCTTTAACACTTCGTCACGTCACTACCGCCAAATTTATGAAGCCTCCATCACGTCATGCGACGCGGGATTTCTCACGCCGCGATCGCCATTAGTCATTACTCGCCACGTCAGCGACGCGGATCCCGCACGTCGCGACGTCATTTGGTGTTATCTCTCCGGGCACTGCCGCGGAGCCGTGTCCCGCACGTCGCGACGTGAGACTCGGTTTTGCAAACCGCTGTGGGGTCAGGCCATTTTTGGCCTTTCACCCGCATTCACTCCCTCCCCGGGCCCTAGTCGGCTCCCCGCACGCCGAGCTCCTCCACCGGACCGATAGGAGATCTCCTCTTTGCCGAACACCGTAAGTCACCCATTACTGGCTCTGCTTTGACCATAGTGGCTTCTCCACCACCGTGCCCGATTCTAAATTTCCTTGCATAGTGTGCTAGGTTTCTTATGTGTTTTTGTGTAGCTCTAGAGGTCTTTAGGGGTCATTTCGGGTTAACTAGATCTCATTAGGTTTTTTTGAGTCCTCTCGAGGTCTGATTTGGTGCCCTTTAGGTAGTGTTTAGTTAATTTCTTTGTCAGGCATATTAGGTGTTTGTTATTTGGTTTAACTTAGGGATGTCTGCAAACGGCAAAGTTGCCTCGCTGCTGAGCTCTGCCGCGAGGCCCCGACTCCCACATTCGACTGCCCCTGCTGCTGTAAAACCGCTGATACTGACGGCTGAAGATAATTTGAAAAACCCATCCTTCATTATGAGAAGGGTTTCACCACCCCGACGATTTTTTTAGCAAAACTATCGAGGCCAAGGGTTGGCGCAGCAGCCAACCTCGCCTGCACCAAACACAGCCAGAATGGGAATTTGACGTCAACTCGCCCACACCCACAAAAGCAACGAAAGCAGTAATACTCCACTCACAAAGCCTTCATCACAGTAGCTGCCGCGGCCTCTATAATCCCAACGTCTCGATCAGTCCGCCGTAAAGCAACTCACAACGGACAAACACGTCGTCCAGCACAGCGACCGTGTCAGGCAGCGGCATCGATAGGGTGCTGGCCGTCGGCAGAACAGCCAAGCATTTGGCCTGCAAGATTCCGGTAAGATCGCTTTATCAACAAGGTTTATACTCATTTTTCTTCACACTGGGAGTGACGTTTTCACAAAGTTTCTTGCTCAAACTACTCATCTCGGCATAGCGTCATCTTCGATGCTGGGGCAAAGTCGATACCCAGACATCCTCCATGTCCGATAAAACGAATCCGGGGTACCTATTAACATCAGGCAAACAACAAGTTCTCTGATTAACAATGAGGCCTCGGCTTCACCTAATTAAGACCATATCGGCGTTGCCGACACACCCGGTGTCCCTGAACCGAGGGTTTATGACTCGCCATGAGCCCTCAAACGAGGACGAAGCCTGCGGACATCTGCCGCTTATGGATTCCCGGGTGACACCCAGAGGACATCGGGGCGCCCTCATCTCACCCTCCTCCACTTCCACCCCAAGAAATTTCTCGTGCCGCCCGTCCTCCTAGTCCTTCCGATATTGAGGATCCGGCGGCTCCTCCCTCACCGAGCCGCTTTGACGCATTCTCGGGATGAGACCCAGGAGCATCGAGTCCCTCGGGCACGCAGACATGGAGGCGCCTGGCGCAGGCCGACATGCGCACAGCTCTAGCCAATCAGCCATCATTCTACGCCAGCCAGCAGTTAGCGCAGCTCAGCCAAGGCAGCCTCCTAGCTTCCACCATCCACCGCCACCGCCAATCGCAGTTGATCTACTGTGGAGTCCCTTACCCCCTCTATGTTTTTATTTTACCGTTGGGGACACCGGATCTTTGTCTGGGGGGTATTTTTGTCTTGATAATTATGTTTTGTTTATCAACGCTTATTTGCGTTTTGTTTTAGTTTTAGTAGTTTATAGCATTGTTAGTTGTTCGCATTTGCTGTTGTGTTTTGTTTTTAGTATTGCATGCACTGTAGGTAGTGTTAGTATTTGTTTGAGTTATTGTGCATCACATATTTTGCTTATGTTGGTGAGTCATTGTTAGTTTGCTTGTTTGTTTTAGGATATTCATGCATAATGTAGTAATTGCATTCAACAGGCTATGTTGAAAATTGAGGATCGTATTTAGATTGAATTCACTATAGATTTGTTCAGATGCATACATTTGTTTGATGCTCGGTAATTAGATTGAATAGGTGAAAAAGGCTAGTGAACCAACCTGCAGTCAAGAAACCACTCTCAAAACTTACCACACTCACACACTAGTGACGATCAGAGTATGCATAAGTACCGAACCAACTACTAAAGTCGACCAACCTAGGGAGATTCGAACCATTTGAGTGATGGGACACCTAAACAAAAGAGGATTGCCATCGAGCCCCAACCAAAAAGAGAAAAATACAAAAACATGAGAAAAAAAAGAAAAAGAAATAAAATAGACATATGCATAAGAATAAGCGGGATCATCCAATCGGAATCCCGCACAACCGAGGCCTAATAAAGCCTAATGTCCCGAGCCAACCCGGCCGGGTATCGTTGACTTCATCAGCCTCGCTACATGGGACGTAAGATGGACTGGCCCACGCAACCTAGGGCCATCGAGTTTGGTTGAGTGTTCGGGGTGAAGTTTGAAGGGAACTTAATGCCTGGTGCCCTTAACCAACTGGTGGGGAGTCACCAATGGATCCCCGCTACAGGAACACTTGGCTAAAACTTCTTGGCACTATGTCTTCTTCCATTTTGTTTTGGTACATAGGAAATTCTAGATATGTAGACATGAATAATTGGGTGCGTTCCTATCCTTGTGTCTGGGCTTCGATTCTTCCTAATAGGTGGGTTGAACTTAAGCTCGGGGTATCTGAACTCATATTCGGAGGTCACCCTAATATAGGCAGTCATAGGGTTTTGGGAACGGCCATTGAACACTATGGAGGGATGCACTAGTCATTTCACATACCTCAATCGTAAGTCACCATCATTGGCATCTCAGATGCCTTCATTGAACATCGAAAGCAAAACAAAGGGTATGTGAATCACCCAAATTGATCCCCTATTTTTCAAAGATGGCATTACTCGTCCTATGTGAGTTTACAGTGTCATGTGTGTCCTGTGCTTTTAGAGGTCGGTTCTTGCTTGAGGGCAAGCAAGAAATAAGTGTTTCAGTGTGATGAGTGCTTAAAACACTGTATTATACTGCATTTTACATTTTCATGTTAATTTGGCATTATTTATATAATTTCAGTGTTAGATTCTTATTTAGTTTTTTGTTTTGAATACAGCATGATGAGGCGTAAAGAACAACTCGGGAAGCCATTTTGGAGAAATGAGGAGCATGCATGAAGTCACCGCCACGCCGCTGACGTCACTCTCGCGACACGCCACCGTCACGACGCTTGGGGTCAACAAATGAAGTCAACTACCACCACGCCGCGGACGCCATTCACGTCAGCGACGTCACCACGTCGCTGATACCACCACGCCGCGACGTCACCACGCCGCGACGTCACCGAAAATCAGCTTCTCCCCACAAAGCAAATTGGCTCGAACTGTGAGATCGAAGCGCACTAACAGGCACGAGATCTTCGAGCGAGTGACACCGATTTCGAGGAAGTGCCCGAATGGTAACGCTTTCATTTTTTGTATATTTTCTTTGATCTTAGAACAATGTTTTCCTTATTAAACAGTTTCATCTTTTCTTCCATTATGCTCCTAGGATCTTTTCTAGGGTTACATCAAACCCCCGCATAACATATGGATTAAGGATCGAGTATTTTATGTTATTCAATTATTTATACCGAATCTACTCTATACCGTAGTTAAATTATATGATAATGTTCGTCAAAGATTAGCATAGTCAGACCGGGGTTATCCCGAGATCTCGAGAGATGAGGGTGGTCTGTGTGGATCTGGTAGAGTAGCTCTCTACGATTCGTCACTGAGATATTCTAATTCAAGGTAGGCTCAGGCAGTAAACATTTAAGCATTTCTAATACCGAGCCGAGATAGATAATTTACTCCTATTTGGCGAGATAGGCTGATATATCTCGAGAGAGGATATCTGTGAGGCAAGCATCACCCTCACCATAGCATTATAAATGTGGTTGAATGCACCCACTTTAAAAAACAATCCATTGAATGTGACAGGGGGAGATATAACCCTAGGCTTTAAACAACACTTTAATTAAATCAACAGTTAAGTTAGTTTTTACATAATTGAACTCCCTTTTAAAGTCATTCTTCAGATATTGTCTTAAAAGCATAATCTCTGTAGTCAATTTGCCTTTCCCTGTGGATCGATATCTGTACGTTAAGTACACTATATTACTTGGGGCTACGCGTGCACTTGCGCAATTAGGCATACATTTTATACACCGCGTTTTCGGCCTGTCACCCAAGTTCATATCTGTTAGGGTTTTCTGTTGGAGCCTATAAATAGCATCTTATGTTATTGTTTTTTGGTAGACTTGATATGATATTGAAAACTTAAGAACTTCGTTCTATTTATTTTGTTCGCTTTTTTTCAATTTTGTTATTTTTTATAGACAAACTACATTAATTTGGTATAAGAGCATAACTTCATTCCGCAATCCACTGCAAGTTTTGATTTTCAACCATCCCTTTGCCAAAACCCATCGCTGCCACTGCTACTTAGAGTTCTTCGACCGTCGGGCTTCACCATCACCTGTCACCGACACTCCATCTGCAATTCATGTCACCTTCTATCTAAAACCCGTCTTTCTCTTCAAGTTTGGATTTTTCAGCTATCCCTTGCCGAAATCTGTAGTCGTCCACAGCAAAGCCGTAAATCCTTCTCCTGCACCAAGTTTCATCAAGATTCAAAGAATCTTTTGCACACAATCCCAATCTGCACCTCTCTTTTGTTAATGGTCTTAGAATCCCCAAATCACACCCAATCCCAATCCCATCACTTGACGTAAAAGAAGTTGAATATTGCTTCATACACAGTCTCGCCTCGCGTGGCAGAGGCAACCGCCCAGTGGCCCCCACTGCCCTGTGGCCCACTACCATGCTGGCTCGCTAGTGGTCGTATTCTTTCAACCCACCAAACCATAATATGATCAACTAGTTATATTTGCGGAATGCATGGTATCGATAGCCGATCACAGACAAAGTAATTGCCGAGGTTTGAATCTATGACCTTCCGTCAAACCATGTTGATGAACTAATAATATTCTTTGCAAAGCATGGTGTTAACTGTTAGGTAGCACATTAAAGGTTAAAGTCACTGATATATTAAAACTTATATATAAATTATGAGAAGGCCGACAAACCTAAATTTATTTTCATTCAACGAGGACCGCGACGACTCTAATATTATGCAACTCCAGTTGACTTCTCTTTTGTCATTTTTTTTCTTTTTTTTTTCCATTTCCTCTTATATATGTGTCATTAATCAACCTTCTGTATGCCAAGTGCTAGAAATGGTAATGAAGTCTGTTCTTCTGCCCACAATTTGTTTGATATTATGCCTATCTCAAACAGCTAAAGCATTGGCACCAGATGAATATATGGTAAAGCCAAACTGTCGGTATCGATGCGGAAACGTGAGCATTCCGTTTCCGTTTGGGATGGGGCGGAGCTGTTATATGAACGAGTGGTATTCAGTAAATTGCATCACCATTAATACTTCTTCCGGCGCAGAAAAAGCCTTTCTAAATCATACTAAACTCAACCAGCCGAGCCGCCATCGTCTCTATAGAACTCCAAACTCGTGGATACCAATGGGCCCCATAGCCGCCTTTGCGACGCGCGTGGCAATCGCTGCGTAGTGACGCGATGGGGCGGCTTGTGCTCGCTTCGTTTCGAGATCCGGACGCGAAGATCTGGCTGGTTGCACTTCCATCAACGGCGCCGGAAGCCCGCCCTATTAACGAAGCGCCGTGCTGGGATCGAGTATCCGGGCAGTAAAGAGCTCTTTCAAAGTTAAAATTATTGA
Source organism: Tetrastigma voinierianum (assembly GCA_016808115.1). NCBI lineage: Eukaryota > Viridiplantae > Streptophyta > Magnoliopsida > Vitales > Vitaceae > Tetrastigma > Tetrastigma voinierianum. The sequence continues at coordinate 920,131 of JAEQBH010001143.1, read as the reverse complement.
AATCCTACTGAGGTCGTCAATGTCAAGAAAGATTGAATGACCTAGCAATTTTATGTATTGAGAAAAAATATGTTAGAAAATATTGATGTTGACACTATTATCACGATTTTGCATCTAGAAATGCTCAAGACAATGTTTTGTGAACATTTGTATGCTTAATCTGGGGTAATTAAATGTTTTTATTTCAATTAAAAATATTTTATTTGTTAAGTCTAATAAAAACTACCATTTACAAGCATTTTTTTATTATGTACACTGAATCCTTTAATTATATACATTGGTGGCCCTTATTTTGTTATTTTTGCCCCCGGCCTCAAAAATATCGTGACTGCCCCGCTTCATACACTCGTATATTGTTTTGACTTAATAACCGGTTGACATCAATTATCATCTTCATCAAATATTGTTATTGTTTCTTTGGGGAAAATATTAACTCATTTTCCTGATTACTTTGCGGCAATAACCTGTCGAGAAGGACCCAAAAAGGATCCATCACAATTGTCATATGGAAGTTTCTTCGTTTCTTGTTCAAGATATTCCGTATTCCTCCATCCCGGTTGCTCTCCGAAATCCACCGCACACCTACATTAAATCAATTTGCCATCATCAAAGAATTACACATTTTATTTGATTCTCTTGCCACCATGGTAAGAAATCATAGGCTTTCCAAAGGTTCTTCAACAAGGTACTATTAATGACCAAGTAATAAACAAAGCTGCCAAAAACTTGTTAGACTTAAATTTTTTATAAACCAAAAATAAAGAGATTTCAAATTTCTAGCACTGCCGCTAAAGAACTATTCAATCCTAGGCAGCAATGCCAAAAAAAAAAAAAAAAAAAAAAAAAAACTCTTGTTGGTATGATCCTATATATACACCTAAAAGATATAAAGGCTTTGTATAATAAATCTACTTGCTGTTGTACATGCAATAATTTTCTATTAAAATTGATTTTGGTCTATTATTTTTGCAAGTGCACAGGTCATACAAGTAATAAAATGGATTTAAAGTCTAGATTTCATTCCCACAAGGAATGATTGAAATCTAGTTCAACTACCTACTACTGGGGCATAGTCACTATTTGAACAATTGTTTTGATAGAATTTGTAAACTAATTGAATAAAACTATAAGCAAATTACTTTTTGTTTATTTCTTTCTCCATTTTAAAAGAAATAAAAATAAATGAATCGTAGACATTCAAATTAATTTGAAATACTCGAGAAATAAACCAATGCTTTTATCATCAATTTGCAATAGGTTAAAAAACAAGTTAATTATGGATTTGAAAACTGGACATGTCCAAGAAAAAAATAGCATAGCCTTGGAAATCTCCTAACACTATGCATTTCACTACTTAAATTTATCAAGGTCTCAAGCCAAGTCAACGGGTTTAAGTAGCTACTTTGATGTGACCCTTTTGCAGATCTGATTGTTTTTCCTTTCCTATACTTCACAACCATTTCTGAGGATTGGAAATTGCTTGTCCCCATAGACAGGATAATACAAGCCATTTCCAATTCAATTGATACCTCAATACATAATTCATTAGAATGCTCTTTCCCCTTGATTAGATCTAAGCTAACACGGGATCAAGATTATTCTGTCAAATTGAGATGAAACCTCTAAGGGTGAAATATGATATTTCAGCAAATTGTCCTAACACAGGTAGAAACAATTATGGTGAAACATCAAAATTACACTTTGATTATATTAGTTCATTGAATATCAATGAAATATACCCTCAGTGATCGCTTGCTCTCGTGTAATCCATCTCCTGCGGTCACTCGTAGATCTTGAAATCAGAACAAGGATACAACTCCTTATGGGTATAGACCACTAGTATTCAGAACAACTCAATAAATGAACAATATCAATTAGATCTACCTAGTTTTCATACCCACAAGCTACAAATTGATATTCCAAACATCAAATTCCTTCTCAGAGGAAGCTGAGCCTTTCAAATCTGGATCAGAAATCAAAATGACCACTTTATCAAACAAATTCATTGAAGTTGCAATCAAAACTAAAATCAAAAGAATTCCAGAATATTTCTAGATTTCACTAAAATTCAAACATAATTGAAAACTAAATAAACATTAATTTGAGCTCCATGATTCGCATCAGATCAATTTCTCTAATTCAAATAAAAAAATAAAAATATGTACAAGAAATTTCAATCCTTCTCAAGAGCTTAAGGTTTTCTGGAAGTTGAGCTAAAAGCTGCGTATATTACCCTAGGCGCTTTCTATTTATAGGCCTTGAAATGTTGGGCCGAAATATAAGGCTGAATTTGTGGATTTCCATGCATGCCCAGTAAGTGTCTTTGTCGCAACATTGTTTGTCTGTGTCGCAACATTGCAGCTTAACTTGTGTATCTTTAGGCTTTGTTGTAGCTTTGTTGCAACATTTTTGTCATGTCTTCAATATCTGCCTTTTGTCAAGTTTATCGTGATTAAGTTTATGAATGTCGCGACATAAGTGCAGTTTCTTAGGTCTTCACCTTGCTGTGAGCTCATCAACATTCCCGCCTTTGTATTCATCCTTGAGTCATTGTTAAGCGATAAAGTTTTGAAATGTCGCGACATACTTCAAATCCTTAAAATGTTAGCCTCTAAACTATATGTCGCGACATAGTTTTGAAATGTCACGACATATTTCATGCCTTCATCGTTTCACTCTCTGGAATGGTTGTCACAACATAAAATCTTTATTGTAACAAACTCAATCATGACTTACCTTCATTATCTGCTAGCTTCTATTGCGACATAATTTCTTCCTTATGCAATTCTCTATGTCTCGATAATCAGTTTCTATGTTGCGACATTGTTTTATTGTGTCTTCATTGATTTCTATCTTCATTTGTCACAACAGATTTTTAAATGTCGTGACAAAGTTTTTCTGCCATTTGCCCTATTCTTTGTCGGAATAGAATTGTGAAAAGTAGCGATAATCTTTCGACTGTCATCTTGCACTCTGCAATGTCTTGTTGCGACACGATTCTGTTTGTTGCGACAAACTTCTACATGTTGCCTTAGGGTTTTGTCGCAATATTTTCCATTTTCTTTTTTTAGCCATTTTTTGCTACTTTCTCCACTCTTTTCACTTCTTTTGCATTAAAACCCTGCAAACATAATCAAAAGAAGATTCCAAGCACCATCATTGAATTAGACCTTAAACTCTCAAATATGCATGAAAAATGAGCTTAAAAATGGATGGGTTTTGGACTCATCAAACTCTCCCAAACTTAAAGTTTTGCTTGTTCCCAAGCAAAGAAGAGAAAATTTTGTTTATCCTCAAACAATTCAACTTTATTTTTAAGCACATTTTTCTATTTTGCACCAAACATTTTTTCCTTAGTATCCACAAATCAGTCTAAATACAGGATAGCTGTGATATCATCTTTGAACAAGTTTCAAATCAAGAATGAAGAAGATTTTCAATTAAGTTCACTAGACAAACAAATAATTCACATAATGTAAACAATTTAATCATTACCCCTCGGATCGCTGAGTGTGGCCGGTCTTCCCTCTTTTTCAATTTAAGTACTAGTTAATTTTCTTCAAATGCTATCTCGTATAATGAATTTCTCCCCCAATTTTTCTAAAGTCCCATAGACTTCATATCATATTATTCTACTAATGTAAAGTGCATACAACCTTCAAGATCATTTAGGTCTTTTAGGCTTGTAATGTGTGGCTTGGCCACTTGGGTGGATAAGTGGATATTTTAGGTTCAAGTTTACCCAAATTGCACATATAACTCAATATATTTGTCTTCACTTTTCATCCTTCCACTTTCTACTATTATCAACTTTCAAATACCCCCAAATTTGGTTTGGTGCTTCATTTTGCATACTCTCCATTGTGGTAATTCTTTTGAACACCTTTATAATTCAAATACAGTTCTTCAAATTGGAGATTTTTCATTTTACTTTTTACTTCGTTGTTTATTGAATGGTGCAATGTTTTGCCTTTTAAGCTTCTTACCACCCTGAGAGCCTAGGTTAGCAAAGCCTCCCACACCCGCCTGGCATTAGGGTACTAGGTGTTGAAACACACCTAAGAACTTAATTGCTCAAGGGAGGAAGGCTACAAGACAAAACTCATTCCACCTTGCTACTTGATATTTCCACAACTTCTTTTGTTCATTTCTTTTCTTTTTCTTCATCTCAATGATTTTCCACCTTTATCATCTATCCTTCTTCACATTACCAAATTCTTACTCCTTCTACTTCTTCACCTATTCATACATCCTGAAAAAAACTGCAGAGCAAGTTTTCACGCATGTCAGATCTTTGCCACATTTATCTAAAGCTCTTCATTTCTCCATCATATTTACTATGTCCTAACATTAGGCTCAATTAAGAAACTAGGTGTATGCATGCTATTATTACATCGGGTGAGCTTTGAAAGGTCTCAAACTCAAAAATGGCCTATATCACCCTCGTTAGTCAGGTTGCCTAGATTTCACCTCGAATAATAATCTAACAAAGTTCTGTGGACTTTGGGAGACTAAACTCGTGGAATGATCTTTAAGATTTCCTAATCTTAGCACAATTAGTTTTAGAGGTACTTTAACCATGTGTATGTTTTCAGGGTTCATATTACTAAACTCTTTACAAAAACAGAATTAAGAGTTTTATTTTGTTCAATCATTTGTTTAAGTCGTCCTGACTCTTAAGGTTCAACTTATTTATTAATTAAATCACAACCTCCATTTTTTTTAGTTAAGCTCATCCTACCCCAATTTCATATCTTTTCACCCCTTTGCTTGTTTCTAAACATGCTACTCTGCAAGACAGACAACTTAAAAACTCATTTTGATTAACCTTTCATTTCATTATCCCGCATCCATATGAAGTACAAAACAATCCCGACACAATTATACCAATTCAAAACCAAACAAGCAAACTCTCAATACCTCATTATTCATATTTCTAAATTTTTCAAACAAGATGCAAATAGGCCAAATTTACCAAAAACACTTCATTAAACTCATGAGATGATTACAATAATTTTTCTGATCATACAAACAAATAAGAGGGGTTCAAATTTTTTTTTTGGAAATTTTCCTGGAGACTTTGTCTTTTTCGCTTGCTACCCCTTATATGTTTTAGGTTTCTCAGGGTTAGTAAGAGGTATGAAGGGGTCTGTCACATCCTTAGGTACTATGATATAAGGTACATAATCAGAAATTTGGATGTTTCGGAAATGGCACTTTCTTCTTGCCTGACACTGTCTTCATGGCTCAATCTAAGATGTCTGCATTACTCTTTACTAGCTCACACTGCCTCTTCCCTATTGATTCCAATGTACACCTATTATTGATCAGTTCTTGAGTGTTAAGCCTCAAGCTATCCTTGCAATGTTGCAAACTATTTAACCACCCTACATTTCTTGCCTCCAAAGCTTTTTTCATGCTACTATCTCTAGTTTTCAGCATTGTGCATAAATTATGTTCTTGCTTCCCTGATTCTTCCCATAAAATTTCATCTGTAACTCTTAGCTCTTCTCTCCACAGTGCATCCCTTTGCTACATCTCCTTCTTCCATTCTTCATCTCTTTACTTTAGAGCATCTTCCAAATTTTGATATCTTCGTTTCAGCTCAGCATCCATGTACTCATCTCTCAGTTGCAATTGGAGTTTCAGTTGTTGATCTCTTTCTTGCATCTCCTGCTCCATTCTCCTCAACATGTCCATGATGTCTGAATTGCTGCTTTGTTGCCCTGAGCTTCCAGTTGGCTCTTGGTTGTACTCTCTCACATCTAGAGATAAATTCCATCTAAGGCTTAGGCTTTTTTGCCTTTCTTCTCTTCTTATGTCAATGCTCAATCCTATAGCATGTTTAGGATTTTCTACTCTTCTTTCTTCTTCCTCTTCAACCTCTTGCAAATTTTTCTTGCTCTTGTTTGATGGAGCTCTGGTTATTCTAGTTAATGTCAAAGGAGAAGTTTTAGGACACCTTTCTTCTTCTTCCTAGGTTCCTTTCACCCCTCCTAGTATGCACAGCCTGGTGATGGTTGTAGGGTGTGGTATCAAACCTCTGTATTTACTTCGATAGTAGTTCAAGATAGAGTTTTCGATGATTTTACCCACATTAACCTTGTAACCCTTCAACAATGCATACAAGATTATTGCTTCTTCTTGACGAACTATGCTCATGTGTTTTGAAGGGAATAGGACTGATCCTATGAAGTAAAACCACACCTTCACTTCCTCTTTAAGTGACCCTCTTGAAATGGATTCATACGGGTTCTTCTTGGTTGAACTCTATTCACCCTTCCCATCAGTTAGCAACTCTCTATCTTTTGGAATTCTGGTTATTTTTGTAACTTTTTGAATTTTTCTCCATCCTTGAGCCCTTGAGGTTGTAAGTTTCGGAGCGATAGCTCCCTGGCCGAATGACATCCATTTGCCTTGACATAACAGTCTTCTTTCTTTCCTACTAAGTTTTTCGCATAAGACTCTAACCAATGCATCAAAACCAACTAGTTTATGCTTGCAAAACAAATTCCATCCCTTTTTTTCAATCACCTCTCTAAATGGTGATATGAATTTATTGAAACCTCTCTCACCAATAAAATTCTTTTGCTACAATGTATCTTTTCAAACCATGTACGCAGCATTTGAGATCAATTCATCTTCTTCATCTTCTTTCTCCTCTTGCTATGTTTCAGCATCTTCTATATTTCTCTTCCTCTTCCCACTTTCCTCAACTGGTTGCTCAGTTTCTTTTCTCGCTTTAGATGGTTACTCAATTTCTTCCATTTCTTCTTGCATAACCATAATCTGAAGCTCAGAAGTCGCTTCTTCCTCATTTCTGACGTATTCCTCCATGATTTCATTTAGGTTAGGAATTAGACTTTGTAGTTCAGATATTGCAAGAGCTTGTTGGGATTTAGGGTTTCGAAGAAGAGAAAGATTTGGTAGAGGTAGATGAAGATTTTGAGGGCTTTAGGGGGAAATGGGCTTTTCAAATTTGGAATTTTTAACGTTCGAGGTTTTCTATTTATATGCCCAATTAATGTTGCAACAATTGATTTGTTACGATAATTAATTCCCATGTCGTGACGTTAAATAAGCCTATAATCCTAAAATTTATGTCATGACATAAGGTCTTATTGTTGCGACATACATTTATGAATAAAAAATTGTTAAATGTTGCAACAGAAATTTTCTTTTTCACGACAAAGTTATAACTTAATAGTTCAACAATTATGTTGCAACACAAAAGTTTTATGTCACAACACAATATTATGAATTGCAAACTTGCATTGTTGCGACATAGAAATTTATGTCGCGACAATTTAATAGGCTTCAAAACCTAAAATTTATGTTGCAACAAAAATTTATTCTCAAGACATAACCTTCTATGTCTTATATTAAAAATTGTCGCGACAATAAATTCTATGTTGCGACTAAATGATAGTCCTGGGGTTCCAAATGTTTGTTGCGATAAAATATTATTTATATAGCAACAAATTACTTATAAGTTTCAAACTGCATTGTTGCGATAACAAACACTATGTCACGACATATTTTCCTTTAACCCAGTCAAGCAAGAGGATCTCTTGTCGCGCGACAAAGAAAAATTCATGTCGCGACACAAAATATGTATTTTAATCCAAAATGCCAAGTTGCCCTTTAACCAATTAACACACAAAACAAGATGCAATTATTTAAAACCAATCAAATTCACAAAGCCAGGACTACAAGTTTAACAACTACAGAACATCTCAATTCAAACATGATCAATCCATCACAATTTCTCAGTTCTATATATGTCAGCTAGCTACTCATAAAACTATTTAAAATATCATGAAAGCTAAATAAGAATTTTCTCACAAGATTTTTGAGCAAGCTTTTCTTCTTCTATATGAACTCCCCCAAACTTATTCTTTGAATTCCAACTACTTATTTACAATAACTTCACTTTATGATTAGCTTTCATGACCTATAAAATCACTCATATAAGAATTTCAAAAATTAAAACTAAAACTTCAAACACATACAAAATTTTTTTAAAAAAATTCAAATTATAAATGGAAATAAAAATATTGCTTGGGTTGCCTCCCAAGACGTTGCTCAATTTTATGTCTTCAGCTAGACATTGCTGCAATGTGTTCTCTTTTTAGCAATTCTTTCATTTTCTTCAAATCTGGGACTACTCTTTGATGAGTGCCCAAAAACACTCATTACAAACCCGGGATTTAGCGAGATTTGGGATCAGTTTCATATATATATGACCTTGTTTTGATTGCTTTTCTAATATTTAGTTTTATCGGGTTTCAGAGGAAAATGCCAAAAATGTTGGAAACGGAGCCTTTACAGAGTTCACACGCCCGACCTCTCGCCTAGGCGGAAGGAGGGGACGCGAATCCATACTGGGACTCTTTACTTTATTTTTCAGACATTAGTGGATACAAGTCTTATAACTGAATCAAAATATCATATCCAAGGATACAAAAATAAAACTACCACCGTAGTGGTGTTTACAGTGTCATTACATAAAGTCTTGAGTCCCATTTACTTATACATATACAAAAACTTTACATTTACGTTTACATATTCAGAGTGCGGAACCTACATGTGGTGGACTCCTACTAGTGTGTTATCCCGATTCGCGCGGCAAAAGCAGGTGGTTGTCTCAAATCAACAATATTTATAAACCTAATTCTCCTACCGTCGTAGCAAAGCCATCGCAAAGATAAATGCTCTGTGGCTCTAACACGTGGACGGGTTTTCTTCATGAGAGAAGAGTTGCGCATTGAAATGGTGTTTCCTCTTGGATTTTTAGGAATTGTGTTAAAAGCAGTGTGAGTGAATGGTTGAAAACTGGAAACAAATTGAAATAAAAGTTAAAAGAGAACTCCTTGAAGTCTCGAGCCACTGGGCTTAGGGTTCTAAGTTAACCGACATGTCCTCGGGTATTTTTCCCTCAAGGGAGAATTTTTATTATATAGTCATTTCCGTTTAACCGGATCTTTATTTCAGTTTTAAACCAAACCTAAAAGTTTTTTGAAAATGTCATTTAATGAGCATGGGAATGCTCCCAAATCCATGAGAACCTCCCCAAAACCACCCTTCAAGAATCATGGGGAGACAAATCAACCTGGTATTAGTGGGTCTAGTGATAAGTATCCATTGAACCCAAAAAGCTTGCCAAATACATATTAGAGAGAGCATGCCTAAGAGATTTAACCTAAGGTGAGAAGCAGGAACGCAAATACCCTTAAATGCATACATGAAAAGCATGAGAACATGCAGCTTGCCTCAAAACTAACACCCAAAGGCCTCTCCTCTACATTTAGTTTTAGTTTCAGCATCCCTTGATTTGTCAACATCAAGGTGTTTTTGGCTAGGTGATATACTCAAAGAAAGTGAAGGAAGGTGAGAGAAAAATCACAAACTGTACCGAGGGAGAGGAAGCTTTGTGCCCAATTTTATTGATTGATTGATGGATTGAAAGATTGATCATAAATTCTCATATGCTTTTGATCGAGCTTATATATAGGTGCTCAGAATAAGGAAATACAATAATGTTCGATGGAACCAAATTACATCAAGGGCAATTTTGTACAAAGTCGAACGAAAAGCGGATCAAAAAGTAGTCAACAGCAGGTGCAAGAGTAATAAACAGTAAAATTATAGATAATTTCTACAAACTCAGCAAACTTTTCACTAAATTTTCTCTCTCTTTTAGCATTTTGCGGGCTCCAATTTTCCTCTTCCAGGCTCTGATCATGACTCAATCTCGCCCTGCTCACAGAACCTTATCAGCCATGCACGAGGTATTTCAACAAAACCACAAAAATAGCCATAAAACGTGATCGAGTAAGTCGTGGACCTCACGTCTCACCGGGTTATTTGCTTATTAGTGCGCCACAAAAAGGTGTTTAAAACCCGTAATAAATCAGTGGCCTAAAATAGCACTATTTGGGTAATTAATCACTTCTTAACCGACACTAAGTCCTCACACGAAAGAAGGAAGATCATGCCTATGTGTATGCAAAAAGGGATTGTCTGTTCCAAAAGTGTGCTTATAACTAATGCCTTACCCTCAATATGAAAAATTGACACTCGCATAAAAAAACCAAATTGAAGAATGAGTGCCATATTGTGAGATAAGTTTAAGAGCGTGTTGTTCATTCCATGAAACTCAACCCTGTAACTCCGCCAAAATCTAAGTGTTTAGGTGATCGCTCATCAATAAGCTACTAAGCTTTCACACTTCCCAACCGCCACGCCAATGCCTTTAGACTGGTTTACCAAACTCCAAATAGAGCCGCTCCACTCTTATTCACACGCCTATTGTATTGTGTGGTGCACGCTGAAATCTCGACTTCACCAAAGTCCGTGTAATCTGGATCCACCGGACGACCCTGCAACCAACTAAGGTTTTTAGGCATCAAGTCAAAAAGGATCTTTCTAACCACTAACTCTACTGTGTTTCACCTCGACTCGATCGATTTCAAGAATCCAGCACCTACAACTCACAAACTCACCCATCCACCATGTAGCGATCACTAAGTAGGTGTTCCCAACCAGCTTGGTTTAGGGCACTGTGCTTTAAAGTTTCGTTTTGGCTATACTCCCTGACCGCATTTCGGTTTCAAGGCAAAAGCACTCAGCGACTTTTCTATTCTCTTTCTTTTTTCTTGGTCTTTCTTATCTTTTTCTTTTGGAAGACACACTGCCTTCATTCATGGGGAACTTTAACCCATTATAGGTAGTGAACAGGCAAGGCCTACAGAAGTAAGGTATGCAAGCCACCATCGACAACCGACGTAATCGTGTGTGGTTAGCTAAAGGTGGATGAAAAAGGTTGAATACTGGGATTTCCTAAACTTAACCATCTACTTAATCATGCATGGAACTTTTCAACATTTATATTTGTAGGCATATAGCCTCAATCTCGAACTTACTGGGGAAAGCGCAGTAATCACAAAAAATATATGGCAAAACATTTGAAAAGTGTAGCAAAATGGAGTTGTATGATATATATAATGGTGCATTTCACAAAAATTTCAGCTTTTCAAAATGAAGTATACAACAAGCCCTTAACATACAAATTAGCTAAGGTGGTGGCTAAACAAACAAATCATTAGTATGAACATCACTTCAGAACATTCAACTCTTCTCTCTCTCTCTCCCCTCCCCAAACTGGCACAACAATATCCTCAACAAAGTGTGGTATCTGCAGTTAGTGGAGGAGTGGTACCTCCTCAATGGTGGTCAAGAAGACCCCCCCACCGGACAGTCGAGGTGTCATTGAGGAGCGGCCGATGCTACTACAACCGCCAATACATCCAAGGAACCGCATGGCCGCGCGGAGGAGCCGATCCCCCGGAGGTGTCGGTGTGGGGTGGAGCTCTGCACCCCCGGCCGAAAAGGAATCAGAGCCCCCACGAGTCTTCTCAGCCATTATTGGGCTTTAGTTCAAATTGAGAGGGAGAGGGGGTTTCTTTAAACTCCATTGAAAGATTTTTGTAAATGAAATGAAGGCAAAAGGGTTTATATAGGGGAGGGGGTAGGTGATAGATATGAACAATTAATAATTCTCTTTAGTGACCATTAATTGATGGCTCAAAATTGGAGAAAATTGGTCGGGTGTGAGGCAGCGTGAAACCATGCAGCGGGTGAGGATGAACAAGTTAGCGGATGCGATTCGTGACCGCGAAAATTGGCAACCGGGAAATTCCAGTATCAGACAGGAATTTGGCTCCCTCTCTGTACTGGAACCTCTGCTTGACAACACAGAACCAAAATTATGAAGATAAGCTTGTAAATGTTGAATGTTTAAGGATATAAAGGAAAATTCTAATTTACAAAACTTGAAATAATGTAGCAAATCTTATCAAAATTTGGAGTGGTTTCCAGTTCTGTAGGAACGGCTCCCAGTGTGCGTGAAGGTTTCATGGAGGGTCTAGGAGGAGAAGCTCCTCGCCTTTGCAGTGGTGTCTTGCCGAGTTGAGTTCGACACGCTCTTTGTGTTAAGCATCTTTGCTCACGGTGGTCTTGGTGGGATAGTGATGCGGGAGGGTGAAGGCCCGATGCGATTGATTAACTTCACTAGCCCCATGCTTTGTTCTTTGTTAATTCTTCGCATGGTTTTGCTTAGCGTGCTTTCCTACACCTTTGCCACTTTCGGTGAACTTCTTGGTCTAACTCCTCATCCCTTTCTTTGGCTTATCCTTGTTGCTTTCAGTGAAAAATGTTGAGCTCCAATGTCATGTTCTAGAAGAATTGTTGCATGGCTCCATTCAGATGATTGATTATGGCATTAGATGTGGCAATGGCCTCCCAAGTATGATGGGCACTTGGTTGTGCCCTCTGCAGCGGCTACATGTCAAGAACCCACGAAATCACCAGGGATAGTAAATTTGTCTTTCACCCGGACACATCCTCAACTATTCCCTTTGGTATTTTCACTGATCGATCTACGAAGGATAGGGTAATGTTGGTAGGCTTGAGTTCTCACGAGAACTTCTTTGCTTGTACATTGAGTATGGCAGTAGGTTGACAGCAGCTCCCCAATCCGGTGCCTTATCACGAGATCCCTCGATGTTGGCCCAGAGATGGTGGGGATCACGGATCTTGTATTTCACCAAGGTTTTACCTTTGGATGATAAGTGACTTGTTCGATCGGAAGGCTTTTCTTATCGATACTGACCCTTTCTTGTTGTACGCAGTCGCTAGAAATTTAGCATGGGTGAACTGTTTGATCATGTCAAACGGTGGGATGTTCACCTTTACCCGCCTCAACACTTCGAGGATGCCTTCTTACTTAGAGGCCTTCTTTTTCCTCTCGATTAGGGAAATAGGAAGGAGGCGTACTTTTCTTCATAGATCCATCTTCTTAATGAATCTGTAATTTTGACTCACTTCTCTTTTTCTAGATTCTTTCCATGGGGTTTAGACCTTGAAGTACAACAATTTCATACCATTGCTCAAAAGGTGATAATGGCACGGACTTCATCCATTTTTGGTGGGGCTCATTAGCATGGCTAGTTCATGCACTCCCACAGGATTGGGCGGTGTGCGGGAAGGAATCTCCCTGCTCACACTTTTTATTCTTGATTGGTGATTTGCGATGGATGGCTGCGAGGTATCAATTTGATTCGAGTTTGTGGGCCCATAAATTCTTTTGTTAATGGGCTTTCTGTTTCTGTTCTTTGATTCAGCTAAGCATTAATAGTTTTACGCTCCCTATGAAATTACCACGCCTTGCTCGGAATATTCATGATGGCTTGCTCAGCGGGTGATGAGGTTGGTGGTGGCGATCAGTGAGAGGTGGACCCATGCTGATGGCTGGCGATGTGCCTGCAGGGGATCATATCTTGGAGGTTTAGGCTTCAGGCGGGTTGGGGTGGTTCTTCTAGTTGGGTTGTAGGTGTTGCCATCACCAGGGCATCGATTGGTGGCTTTATTTTGGACCCGCGACATTTGCATTTCAACCATCAAATCCCTTCACGGGAGAAATTGGACAATGTTCTCCTTGATGTTGGTAGATTGACAAGTGAAACATGGTTGTGGGGCATAGATGCCTCGATCCTTGCCCTTACCTCTGTGAACTACTGCGTTGAGTTCTTCCATCCTTCTGTTTAGGGTGGACAACTTCACCTTTAATTCCACATCCTCGTTAGGTGAACAAATGCCTCCCCTTTGGGTTCTTGTGCTTCATTCTCTACCTCCCTTGGGTTTAAATAATATCCCTTGAGTTTGATACAGTAATTGAGGGAAGTCCATGGCTTCATCGAGGATTCTTGTAAGGAGAGTCCCCTCCCTTGTAATATTCCTCGAGTTGTTTCTATGTGAGGGGACGTTCCATCGTGAAGTGGTTTACCAGCATCCAAGTATCAAAAGCCCTTGGTGTGGGCATGCATTGATGGTTTCAAGATACCTTCCCGGCACTAATAAAATTTTCCTTTGTCATGAAATTTGCAGGTGTAGATTTGGCCCTCTTCAAGTTATTGGTCTTGTGGGCGAAGAACTTCTTCAAAATTCTTCTTGCGACTGCGGGTTCGATGGTCGATCGCAGCGCAGTGGTCGCCAAATTTTGGCTTTTGTCTTTGAGTCAATGGAAAGCTTTGCTTCAGCATCTCCATATCGGTTGCACCCTCTTTGAAGAAGTTGTGAAAAATTCCTGAAATCCGGATGTGTGTATGGATTTTCATTTTCCATACCATGAAAAGTTGAGGCAGGGGCCTGAGATAAGGCCTCACCACCACATCCTCGCGGGGTATAATGCATGAGGTGCACTCACTGCTGGTGGTGTGTGATCCCTCATTGACACAGTAGGCATGGGTCCCTATGAACCCCTTGTTGGCTATTTGCTCTTCGAGGTGGAGTCTCCATCGGTGGCTGAAGAAATACTTCCTTCATAGCCTTGTTCCAGGATCACTAAGTCTTTCTGTCACTGCTTGGGGTTTACGTCACTACATAAATTGCTCTTGCACACCACTCAAATTGCAAGAGAGCAACAACAAAAAAAACAAGACTACCTAAAGGGTTAAAGTTAACTAAAATCAGCAGGGAAAGCTTGATGCACGAGTAAAATTTTCAAACTCCTGCGTGTAGTGCAAGTAGGAAAAATGGTAAAATAAAATAAATGAAATTCTACTAATGCCCCCTTGATGTGGATCTGGGCAGTTCACGACTACTCTTTCTCACTAGGGGCACCATCGACAATGGCATCAAATTTTGATTCGCGTGCAAAGTAGAGTTATTAGTCAACAATATTTATAAACCTAAATTCACTCTCGCTTTTGTAGCAAAGCTACGCAGTATATTAACTTTCAGGGTCGAACAGGATGGAGTTTTTCTTTGTGAGAGAGAAAGAGTTGCGGTGCATTGAAAATGGTGTTCCTCTTGGATTTTTTAGGAATTGTGTGGCGATTGAGTGAATGGTTGGGCGGAAACAGTGAAATAAAAGTTAAAGAACTCCTTGAAGTCTCAGACCCTTTGGGCTTAGGGTTCTAAGTTAGGCATGTCCTTGGGTATTTTCCCTCGCGTTGGGGAGGATGACATATAGTCATTTCAGAACCGGATCTTCATTGCTTTAAAATTACAAACCTAAGTTTTCCTCGAAAAATGACATTTAATGACAAATGCTCCAGTGGTGAGCACCTCTAAACCTACTACGGTAACTAGCTAGGAAACTGACTAGCGGGTATCACGGTGGATCTGGTGATAAGTATCCATTGAACCAAAAAGCTCACTGCCAAATACCGTTAGAGAGAGCATCTACCTAAATTTAACATAAGGTGAAAGCAAGAGCAAATACTGTAAATGCATACATGAAGAAAAGCATGAGAACATACGTTTGCCTCGAAACTAACACCCAGTGGCCTTCCCTTTCAAGGATGAGGGGTTTTAGCCGAGCATCCCTGGATTTGTCATCATCAGGGGTGTTTGGCTAGTGAGAAAATGCAAGAAAGTGAAGAAGGAGAGAAAATCACAAACCAGCAGAGGAGAGGAAACCGTGCGATTTATTAATTGATTGATGTTTGAAGATTGATTGGAAATTACAGCTTAATTTACGAACTATATGAGTTCTCGATAACAAGGAAATTACAACAATGTCTAGGGAATTGAAGTACATCAAGGGTAATTTTGTACAAAATAAACAATAGTCAAAAAGCGATCCAACGGCGGAGTCTGAAGCAGTGTTACCAAAATTTGCCGGGTTGCGGTACCGCCAACCTACCAAACTTTCATTAATTTTCCTTCTCTTTAGCATTTTGTGCTTAATTTTCCTCTGGCAGTTCGATCATGCATCTTGAGGTCGACTAGGAGTTCGTCGTGTTTGAATCGGATTGAAGACCAATAAGGTATTTGACACACCAAAACTAAAAAATAGCCATAAAATGTGATCGAGTGGTAGCCAGGGACCTCGATAATATCGAATTGGGTTATTTAAAGGCCCGATTAAGTACACAAAAGTGCTTAAAACCTCCTGATAACGGGCTCAAATAGTACTATTTGGGTACTAATCGGCACGATAGTGTGCGGAAGATCACGGACGTCCTTCTTTGTACCTACACGATTAAAACCAGTGCTAAGCTTTACGCTTAGTGGGAACATATCACTTATATATATACACATGCATTCATACTCATTTATAGTAAGCATATGATAGTAACAAATATCAAAATTGTTCATGAATGCATATAACAAACTTGTACATATACTTGCACTTATAGCAGATTTATAATTATACAGATCTCTTGTAGGAGTTACCTAGCTTATACGTATACGGAAGTACCCGTAGGTACTACAAAGCCTATACTTATACTTGTTTAGATCTCAGAGTGAGGTCTGAGTCATACTTATCTGAAGTGCAGTAGGTACTACAAATCTTATACTCGTGCAGAAGTACCCGTAGGTACTACATAGCTTATTCTTTATCCTTATTCGTTATTCAGACTCTTATCATATAATTGTTGGATTACCTAGACCAGTAATAATAAATTATTAGGACATAACACAATAAGTACCCGAAGGTACGGTATAGTACTAAGGTCGCGATAGCCTGGCGGATTGTCGAAACAGCGTCGGAATGTCCACGCGCGTATGAAGTGTCGTAGCACTGGCGAGTGCGAAGCCGCGTCGAGCGTGCACGCCCACGTAGCAGAAGTGTTGGCCAGCAGCGCGAGGAGTCTTGAAACGATTAGAATGTGCCTACCGCGTAGCAGTGCGTGGCATTCAATATCGGTCTTAATTTCCTACAATTGTGTTCGGGAACTTATTATCTTGTATTATAAGGCATTAAGTTTGCCACTGACGAGTGATCCTAATTTTTCCTTTACTTTACCTTACGAGACACGTATGGACCGCCGTACACTTATAGGTCCTTATTAGTCGATAGACAAGTCTTGAACAATGGAAAACAAACGAAACAAAAACACAACAATTCCATCATCTTGTGAGCAGTGGCTTGGCGTGGCCAGAAAACCTCGCTCACCGTGAACGTAGGGCCATTCTTCCCTTTCGGCCTTCCTTTCACAGTTGAAAGCTCTTCGGTAGGCGAGGTCCTCGCAGTGAAGGACCCCTCGACACACTTGAATTTGCATTTTCGTACTTTTCTTTTCACAAATCAAAGGATATTCATATATTCTTGAGACACACATCTCGAGTGTGTTCCTAACTCCACAAAACAAAGAATGAGAGTAACTAGGGATTTTCCAAACCACAACTCAATCTTATGTGTTGATTAACTTCTATTCTGGCATGTATCCATATACCTTATAACAAGAGTACCTGAAAACCTTACTCATCTTATGCAAACTAGGGTTTTACCAACCCAACTTTCAAGACATCTAGGGTTAGGAGGAATTCTTATCTAAACCCTAGAAATTAAACCACTAATCTCCATACAAACACTTCCATACAAAAACCTAGTTTCCATACAAAAACATGGTTTCCATACAAATCCATAGTGATCCATACAATCCATACTCAAAGTCATGTATCCATACATAGATTCCATACCTTTGCTCTTCCTCTTCTTCTTCTTATTCTCTTCCTTTCTCTCCTTCACGTTTTGCCCTCCAAAAATCCCCAAATGAGAGACCAAAATTGGTCTTATTTGGTCTCATTTCATAAGGCCATGTTTGGTCATAAAAAACCTTAATTTAGGCTTAGTTTCTGTTTATTGCACTTTGGTTCTTAAGTCACTTCTCTGTTGCTACAAGTTATTCATATTTCACTTTGGCATATAATCATATAATCTTACTTGACATTTATCCATTTGACAGTCTAAATTTACCTTACTTGTGCAGGTTTCTCGAATTTCTACACATTTTGCATTTAAATTACGAAAATTTCAAATTATACCTACAAATACCTAAACATCCCAAAAAGCGACTAGAGGTATATTTGGGTGTTCTGATCTTGAAGATTGGTGTAAAAAACAACTCATTATCTATGTTGTCACGGAAAGCTTCGACAAACCTTATCTCGTAAAGAAGCTATAAAAGGAATGAGAGAATCCAATTTTGGGGGTTTGGAAAAACGTTTGTAGTGCTAGGGTTTGAAGAACTTGGATTTAGAACAGAAAAAAGGAACTTGAAGGCCTATCTTAGAGAGAGAGACTTGAAGAATCCTGGAGACCATCATTCCTTCTATCTATGAAGTTTTCTCTATCCTTATTATTAAGACTTGCTTTTCTTTTGTAATGGAATAGAACATCATGAGGTTCTAATTTCATGGTTAAGGGTGCTGGTAGTGATTTGGACATGAATACTATGTTAAAGTGTTAACCTTTCATAATTCCATTATATTATATATGTTGTTTTACCATTAACTCATGCTTGGTTGAAATCAACATATTAATTTCTAGTCAATCTTAATGGCAGTGGTTCTTTGTCAAGATCTAAGAAGGAAAAGTGAATGAAAATTAGACATGGTTGAGTTCAACCTAATAGCTTAATAATATAGGATTATCAATAATTAGGAGGCTTGAGAGTTCTTTGTATTCCATGCACCTTTAATGTTTGGGGTTGAGCCAAGGAGCAAGAAACCTAGTGATAAAGGGAGGTTAAATGTAAAACCCTAGTTTCAATCTATAACCTCTCAGTGTTAAAAGATGGATTAGAGAGGTAAAATAAATCTCTATATTAGATTAATTGAATCCCATGGCGTTAGAGAATTATCAATTTAAGGTTGACGACTAAATTAATGTAACGTCCCGGTCCCGAGATAGGTGTACAGTGTAACACCCCAAAATATACCCTAACAGTTTTCGGACTTGTTTAGGGTATATTAATAGCTAAATGGAATTTTTCGGAAATAAAATAAGAGACCCGAAATGAATATTAGAGACAAGGGTAAAGTGGTCATTTACCACTTGAGGACCTAGTGGTCATAAATGAGAAGTAGGGGTTAATATCTGAAATGCTTGAAAATGAAATGTAAATAGAAGGAGTTATAGGATTAAGGCAAATAGAAAAGGAATGGAATAGAAATAAAAAAGAAATAGGGGACAAAATGCAAAAATGAAAAGTTAAAAAGCAAAAATGGGTTTTTGACTTGGCGACATGGCCTTAACAAACATGGGATTTAAGATAAAAAAAAATTGGTCTCTTTTGGAGAAGACAGCAGTAAGAAGAAAAGAGGGGAGGAAAAAGAGAGAAGAAGAAGAAGAAGAGAAGAAAGAAGAGAAGAAGAAAGAGAGGAAGAAACCAAAGCCAAGGTATGGGGAACAACATTGAATTATATGTGAATTCTAGTGTGGATTATATAGATTTGTCTGAGTTATTCTCTTGCCCAAACCTAGAGGTTTGCTACGATTTCATCATAAACCAATAATTATGGAATGGTGGATAAAACCTTTAAAGTACAAGCATATGAAATCCTCTCTTTGATGATGGCTTCATAGATTCGATAACGTAATTGAGTTAGGGTTAGAATAAGCCCTAACTAATCTACATGTTAGGGTTATGTATGGGTTAGGATCCACACATATTATAGTGGGTTTGAGAAGTAATTCATGATAGATTTTTGAAATAAGATAAACAGTAGTGAAGAGTTTGAGTAGAAAAGAGATTACAGATGCATAGTAAATGGTTTGGTGTATATGAAGTATAGAGTTGAATTGGGTAAGAAAAATAATATATGGAAAAAGTCTGAGAAAAGCCCACATTACAGGCAAAAGTCGAGCACATGTCTTTAGTGCGATGTAGTGTGCTCTGTTTTCAATTTGACCAATTTTTATTATTTCAAACATAACTTGCTCATTTCTTATCCGATTTGAGTGATTCAAGTGGATAATTAAAATAGACTAAGGAAACTAAACATAAAGAAATAAGCGTCGTCAAATTCTGTTTTCTAAAGTGGCAGTAAATTCACTCAAAAGTGAACTCTCTAATGCAACAAATTCCTGCATCAGTTTGATCATAAATTAAATCAGTTGTTTGAAGCATAACTTCGAGTTCGATTGCTCCGATGGGTGATTCAATTGGAGAAAAAAGCATCTCAATATAACTTCAAAATGGTGAAGAAACAATTTCCAATTTATGAAGTTGGTCCCAAATCAAGGATAACAGTAGGTGATCCAGTGAGTTAACCAAATTGGCATTAAAAATGCTGTAACTTATGTTATGTGGTTGAGGGTCTTAGAGAAGGAATTTTAGATTGAAAATTTAAAGAGATGTCATTGGATATATAAAGGACCGATCTGGAGAGTTTCATAATTTTGAAGGCAGTTTGAATAATTTTTATCATAAAGTCTATAGAGTTGTTAGAAAAACGGAGCCATGAGTGAGATTCTTGACCTAGTTGAGAATTAAAATTTTTGTCACTAGTAATGATGAGGAATATTGTGTAGGTGACGGGCACGGGAGCGGCGTCCTGACCTACGTAGAGGCGGCAATGAGGAGTGACGCGGATTCAAAGGTGAAGTGGTTCGCCATAAGGTCTTTTCCAATTTCATGTAAATGGTTGATGTTGGTAATGAATATGGTGGTTAAGTAATCTAAAAAGGAAATATTTGAAAAGAGAGTTTTAGAAGTTTGAAGCGAGTTAGATTTGTGCTTTGACACTAAGTAAATGTAGTTTTAAAACCCATGTATATTCCTTAGATATAATGAGATTTAGCGTTATGTGGCGGCATGATAAATTCCGTCCATAGTTCACAATAAGAAAAGTTAGCACTGCAGACGATGCAGAAAATTCCGTCGAAGTAGTTGCCGGTTTCATAAGTATAAGGCGCTACGTTGCACGATGCGAGACAATTCCTGCGTAGTTGGCTATTTGTAGTTTGCACTACGTGGCGATGCAAGAAATTCCGCTCGTAGTTTGCCTGCAGTTTTAGCACTTGTACCATGCAAGAATTCTCAGACGTAGTTGCTCGCTGATAGCTTTAGCGCCTCTACGGCAATGCAAGAAATCTTGTAACGTAGTGCTGAGATGATTCTAGTAGTTTCACGTCACGTTAGTTTTAAATCACCAGGTGATGGTTATAAATAATTAAAGGATATACATAGGATTTTTGAAAGAAACACATAAACTACCGACAAATCATGTTAGTGTATATGATATATATTCGTCATGACTAACTTGTTTGTCTTCATTTTGTAGCTATTTATATTCCATTGTGTGTTATCATGACTCCACGTAATCCGCTCACCGCCTTTGTCAGTTCGTGATAGGTGGGCTACTATGACCTAAGTGATGTAAAACTTCATGTATGAGATGGATATGTGAATTTAAGATATATTTAGATTTGAAATTATATTTGTAAATATCCATTTACTTATTATATATGATGCATCTAGATATATTCTACTTAAGTTTGTACTTATAAATTGAGAATTTGAGTAAGATGTGGCATGTTGGTGAAATATGATAATAACTATTGCAAGTTTGGGAATAAAGAAGTTGGGAGGAATTGAGGTTTTAATAGAAGTGTAAATTTCTCTATTGTGTAAATTTGGTTTATCAAATGCAGTCAAGTTATGTCACAAAATTTTATAAAAATATTTGGAAACAAAAGTTATGAAAAATTATCACCCCAACTAATTAAAAGAAAATTTAATTTCCGAGCTTAGTAGTAAATCCAGCTCATCCCCACTCCAGCCTGCTTCAGGAGTCCGTTTCCTGCAGGATCCTCCATAAGAGAGTTGATATAGTCTCTGAAGTGTCTGTCACACAGAATGACCTTGAGAAAGGCTTTAATTACAATAGATAAGAGCCGCTGGGAGAACATGTATTTGGATAATAATAGAACTGAGTATTACATCGAGACCGTCCAACACCTAAATGATCTAACCTCTTTACACCTTTTGATCATTCTTACGCTTAAAGCACACAAAGAAGCATTAGTAGTACTTATCTACTTTTATTTCCGCTTAGCCACAATTAAGAAGCCAAAGATTAAAGAAGGGCCAGAGAATTTGGTACTGAACACCACGATTGTTGTTTTCCTCAGATTAATATATGTACCATGAGTAATATTAGGCTGACGAAGGATACTGCGCGATTAGGAATTGTACTTTATTACATATCCACTAAAACACAATCACATACACGCCTATCACTCTTCATTCAAACTGCCTCCCAAAGAATGCTTCAATCTTTGGCCATTAACCTTAAACTCATTTCCTGCATTTAGTGTAACTGCTTCAAAAGGTGTAACTTTAATAACTATGTGCGATTCACTCCACCTCGATTCAGCTTTCCGAAATAATATGAACCTTCTAGAAATAATCAGAGCCTTGAGTTATATAAGAGAACCGATTCTCCTACCTTGAATTCTCTTAATATCATTCGTCACGTTTCCCCTCATTTCTGGTTTTATCTTTGTATGATTCTTGCATTGTCATAGGCTTCATTTCTTAGCTTCTTCAATTTATTCAATCGAGGAATCTCTTCTTTACACTGAAAACTAAAGTTCCATTTTTGACTGCTCAGATTGCCATGTCTGCTTCTTGTATAGATGATGATTGTTACAAAAATACAATTCATGGGACATCTGATGAGATTTACAGCTTTGTATGCCCACAAGGTATCATTCACTTTGCTAACCAATCTTTTCTCGCAGATTTACTATTTTCTCCAATATGGTTTTGATCTCTCTATTGGGTATCTCAGCTTGTCCATTTGACTGAGGGTGATAAGCCAATCCCATAACATGTTTGACTCCACATTTAAACATTAGTTTGGTAAACAAATCTTGTTTGCAAATGGTTTCCTCATCACTTATGATAGTTTTGGGGGCTCCAAATATAGTCAAAATATTTCTTTGAATAAACCCTAAAATTGTATTAGCATCATTTCTAGAGCAGGTTATGGCTTCCACCCATTTGAATACATAATCCACAGCAAGGAGAATGTAAAAATTTCCAAATGAAGGTGTGAAAGAACTCATGAAGCCCATCCCCATACATAAAAAAATACGCGCTACCATGATTCCTGCAGAGGCATCTCTATTTCTTCGTTGAAATCACACATTGTTTAATCCATCTTAATAGTCTCTGAATGGAGCACACAAAACCTACTCTAGAGGATTTTTTGAAGTTGTTCTATCTCCCGCAGTGACTCTCCATGGGTGATGCATGGCATTTATCCAAAATTCTAGCATGTTCTATCTCTGGTACACATCTTCTAATGATCTGATCTGATCTCTTCGCAGTGCCAACAGGTCATCCCACATATAAACCCTAACATCACTCAACTTTTCGCGAAAGAATAATTTAGTGGTATAATTTACAAGCTAAAGTTTACAATATCAGCATACCATGTGCTTTGAACCGACACTCTGTAGTGAATGTTTGTGAATTTTCATCTCAATCCTCTTCATCTTCAATAAGCTTTTCTACTTTGATAAGGATCACTTATCTACATTATCTTTGGCTCTTTCTGTCTCTTAACATCCAAATCAACCAGAGCAATAAACCCATATGATTAGTCTTGGATTTGCATCTTTTTTTGCCATTAGATATTTGATTGTTGCATGATCAGTGTACATTATGACATGAGACCCCAATATATATGGCCTAAACTTCTCACAAGCAAAAGACTATATCATAAAGCATTTCTTTTATCAATGGTTGAATAATTTCTTATGCTTCATTAAAAGTTTTGCTTGCATAATATATAGCTCAAGGTCTTGCTCTATTATTTTGTCCCAAAGATAGTCTCTTATTGCATAATCACTGGCATCACACATGATTTCAAAATATTTGTTTCTGGGCTCAGGTCGCATGATAGAGCTCGATCAACTCGCCGTGATTTCTTCAAATGCACCTTCACACTTCTAATCAAATTCAATTCTGCTCTTTTTCAAGTAATCTGCATAATGGCCTCTGACATTTTTTATAGTCTTCAGAAATCTTCTATAAAAATCCAGCATGTCCCAAAAACCAATCCTTTTAACTCGTGGTAGTGGCATTGAGTTTCATATCAAAACTTTAGCTGTCAACTTCAAGTCCAAATTGTGAAATTTTGCTCCCAAGACAATGCCTTCATTTACCATAAAGTGGCATTTTCCCCAATTTAGAGCTAAGTTTTTGTCTTGGAACCTCTGAAGTATAGTCTCGAAGTTTTCTAGGCAATTCTCAAAATTGGATCCATATATTGAGAAGTCATCCATGAAGATCTCCATACCCTCTTCCACCAAATCAGAAAAGATAGACATCATACACCTTTAAATGAGCATTACACAATCCAAATGGCATCCTTCTAAAAGCAAAGGTGCCATAAGGACATGTAAAGGTAGTCTTCTCCTGGTCCTCAAGGGTTATGGCAATCTAGTTATATCCCTAATATCCATCGAGAAAACAGAAATGGGGGTGCCCTGCTAACCTGTCCAACATTTGATCAATGAAAGGTAAAGGATAATGATCTTTTCTGGTAGGAATATTTAATTTTCTATAGTTAATGCATACCCTCCATCCTATCACAGTTCTTGTTGGAATCAATTCATTCTTCTCATTTCTAATGACAGTGAATCCACCCTTTTTAGGAACCACATGAATTGGGCTCACTTCTGTGGTTGTTCATTGATATTGCATAGATGAAGGTATCCAACCATTTCAGTACTTATTTTCGACAACTTCTTTCATCCTCGATTCAAATTTTCTGATGCTTATTGATTTTTTTCATTTTCCTCTAAGAGAATTTTTCTGCATGAAAATGTATGACTGATTCCTTTCTAAGTCTTTAACCGTACTAAGCTAATAAGCCTTATACTTCCTGAGAATCTCCAGCATTTTCTGTTCTTTATGCTCTGTTAAGTCAGTTGATATGATCACTGGTTTAGATTTTTCAACTTCTAAGAAGGCATACTTCAAATGTTTGGGTAATTCTTTCAAAATTAACTCCTCAAAGATTGTTTCTAGTTCTTGTGCCTTCCCTTCACAACTACTTGAATTTTTTGCACTGCCTTCATTTGGATTATATTGTTTTACATTCACAATAGAATTAAATTCTGCAATCAATATCCTGTAAGATACTTGTAATTGATCTCATTTTTCATTCATTGAACTCCTCGACCTTACAATCATATTTCGCTCAAAATCGGGATTGGAACTATGGTTTCTATAGTCTTACAATCAACATTATCAAATTCAAGTTGTTTCAAACTTTGATTCAAATTGAAGTGTACAGCTTCATCTCCCACCCTTAGAGTGAGTTCTCCTTCAGATATCAATCACTGGCCGCTCCAAGAGCTGTGAAGGCCTCGCCCAATGCAGTGGGAATTGCCTATTCCTCTTCGATGTCAATTACCACAGTCCATGGGGAAAATAAACTTTCCTGACCTTGATAAGTACATCTTCACAAGGACACCTTCAGTCAGAGCCAAGTGATTTACTCCTACCATTCAGAGTCATAGTTGCTCGAGTAAGTTCCCCAACCGAAGTCTCTTCACTTAATGACAATGGCATCAAATTGATACTTGCCTCTAAGTCACACAATGCTTTTCAAATTCATAGTTCCCTATAGTGTAGGGAATGGTGAAGCTGCCTAGATCATGCATCTTTAACGATAAACTCTTTTGAATCACTACACTGCAGGTTGTTGTTAGGCTCATCATTCCTTCTTCAGAAAATTTCCTCTTCTTGCTTAGTATATCCTTCATGAACTTGGCATAATGAGGCATTTGATCCAATGCCTCAGCAAAAGGGATATTTATCTCTATCTTCTTAAACATATCTAACAATTTAGAGAACTGTTCTTTCATCCTTGCTTTCTACAACCTCTGAGGGAATGGGATGGGGAGGCTTTATAGGCTTCGTGACCTCCTCTCTTTCTTCTCAAGTCACCCCTCTTCAACTCGGTCGCCCTACACCTTTAATTTTCTTTTCTCTTCAGTCATTTCTGAACTGTCCAGCTTGGTTTCTTTTTCAGTTTCTACTTGCTTTCTTTTCATATTCTTTTCTTTTCCCCTGTAGTTCTTCGCTTTTCTAAGAGAGTAATAATATACACCTGGGTTCTTCGTGTCACCAGGAAAGAACCCTCAGACCGATTTTTGAATAGATAAGGCCAGCTGTCCTACCTAAGTCTTTAGATTTTTCAAAGATGCATTGGTGTTGGCCTGAAACACATTTGTGTTTGCCTGGAATGTTGCTAGTTCAGCAAACTTTTGTTCATGAATGCTCAACAACCTTTTGTTTTCTCCCATGAAGCTCAATATTTGATCTTCAAAAGACTGGGACCTTCTTTGGCCTTGGTTCTCAACTCTTTGGCTGCCTTGCTGCTACTGCCCTTGGAAACCTTGTGGAGCATATTGCTGTTGAAAGTTCTGCAGTAATCTTAGCCCATGCTACACTCCACTTCCATAGGAAAAATTCTCATGGTTTCTCAATGCAGGTGTGTAGTGGGTAAGAAGGTCGCTGGCTGGATCAAATCAGAGCTTTTGTTGCCACTCACAAATTGACCCTCCTCTATCTGATAGGGACCCTCATGAGAAAGTCCTCATCTACTATGCATTTCCTCAAGCCACTTCTTCCTCTATTCCACCGCATGTGCCAGATGGCTCTTCTTCATACTCATTTTACTCATTACCTGCATCCAACTTTTCTCTCAATCAGTCATCCCGTTCTCAAATCCTAGCATACCTCCTCCTCCTAAATTTGTTGTCGCCTCGTCTCATTGAGCACTATAGTTGCTCTTGGCCAAATCCTCAATAAGCTGGTTGGCCTCTTTAACATTCTTCCTCTTTAATGCTCTATAGCAAGCTGCATCTATGATTCCTTTCGAAGATTAATTCATTGCATGATAGAAAATGTCCATTTGGGTGATCTGGTCAATTCCATACATTAGGCATCTCCTCAGCAATTTCATGTACCTCTCCCAAGCATTATAGAGACTTTCCTCTTCTCCTTGCTTCAAAGCTATTATCTCCCTTCTTCTCTCAAATGTGAGAGCTAGTAGGAAAATTCTTTCCATAAAAACTTCAACCAACTCCTCCCAATTGTCAACTAATCCATATGGCATTGACTTAAACCAGCTAGATACTACATCCCTCAATGAGAATGGGAATAACTACAGCTTCAGGATGTCTGGATTGACCTCATTCAGTTTAACTGTATTTTCCATCCTCAGAAATCTTCCTAGGTGCACATTGGGATCCTCACAAGGATGCCCTGTAAATTGATGTTGTTGCACCATGGTGATCAGAGCAGACTTTAACTCAAAATTATTGGCATGAATGGTTGGTTGCCTTACAGCTGAGTATTCATTTCTAATGATTAGCCTCTAGAAATCTTCTACTGTTCTTTGTCTTTGAGGTCTTTCTGCTATTGTTTCAACTGGTACATGTTGATAAGTCCCTTCTTACTCTACCATAGCTACTACTTCAGTGATTCTCACTTTTTCAGGTTTCACAGTGTTCTCTTCAACTTAGTGTTTAGTGGTAGCAGTTCTGCTTCTGGTCTTCCGTGCATGTATATAGTGCCTAAAATAAGGATAGACTGAAATCAAAAGTGATAATGTAAGAAATACTTGAATATATCATGATTAGCTCCATAAAAATAAGTAGCTGAATAAGCTACTTCAGTTAAAACTATTTTTGTCAATTTTTATAAAAGATAAAAGAAAAATGTCAAACTAGCAATTCTCTTTTTGGAAAGAATATTGATCTTTAAACTTATTTCAATCCCCAGCAACGGCACCAAAAACTTATTAATGACCAAATTCGACTAAGTAATCAGCAAAGCTACCAAAAACTTGTTAGAATTAATTTTTTTATAAACCAAAAAATAAAGAGATTTCAAATTCTAAGACGCTACCAGTTAGAACTATTCAGCCCTAAGCAAAGAATGCCAAAAAAAAAAAAAAAAAACTTGTTGGTATGGATCTTGAGTATACAATCTAAAGATATAAAGGTTTATAGATAAGTCTCCGCTTTCTATTTGCGGCGTAATAATTTTCGATTAAAATTGATTTTGGTCTATTTTCTCTACAAGTGCACAGGTTATACAAGTAATAAACTGAATTTAAAGTCCAGATATAATTCCCATGAGGATTGATTGAAAATCTAAAGATCAACTACCCGTGCAACTCAAGATAGTCACAATTTGAACAATTGTTTTGATAGAATTTGTAAACTAACTGAATAAACCATAAGAAAATTACTTTTTGTTTAGTTTTCTCCATTTTAAAAGAAATTAAAAATAAATGAATAAAATATCTCACTAATTTGAAACAGCCCTGAGAAATGAACCAATGCTCTTGTCATCAATTTGCAATAGGTTATAAAACAAGTTAATTATGGATTTGAAAACTGGACATGTCCTAAAAAAGAATAGCATAGCCTTGGAAACCTCTTGACACTACACATTTCACTAATTGAATTACCATATTCCTAAGCCAAGTCAATGGGTTTAAGTAGCTACTTTTGATGTGACCCTCTTGCAGATCTGGTTTTTTTTTCCTTTCCTATACTTCACAACCATTTTTGAGGACTGAAAATTGCTTGTCCCCATAGACAGGATAATACAAGTCTTTCCTAATTCAATTGGATTCTCAATCCACACCATTAGAATGCTCTTTCCTTTGATTAGAATCTAAGCTAACACGGATCAAGATTTATTCCGCTCAACCAGATGAAACCTCTAAGGGTGAAATATGATATTCAAAGAAATTTTTCCTACCACGTAGAAACAATTACAGAAGATATCAAATTACACTTAGAGTATATTAGTTCATTGAATATCAATGAAATATACCCTCAGGTGACTGCGCTTTGCTCTCAGGTAATCCATCTTTGTGTCACTCAGAGAGATCCTAGAAATCAAAACAAGGATACAACTCCTTCAGGGTATAGACCACTGGTCTTCAAAACAACTCAATAAACGAACAATATCAATCGGATCTACCCAGTTTTCATACCCACAACTTCAGGAAATTGCTACAAATTGATATTCCAAACATCAAATTCCTTCTCAGAAGAAGCTTAGCCTTTCAAATATGGATCACAAATCACAATGACTAGTTGATTAAACAAATTCATTGAAGTTGCAATCAAAACTAAAATCAAATGAATCTTAATATTTCTGTATTTCACCAAATTCAAACATAATTGAAAATCCAATAAACATTAATCTGAAATGCCCATGATTCGTGAGATCGATCAATTTCTCTAATTCAAATAAAATAAAAATATATAAGAAACTTCACCCCCTAAAGAGCTCAAGGTTTTCTTAAGTTATTGTTCGGGCTAAAATTTAAGGCGGAATTTGTGGATTTCCATGCAGGCCCAGTGTTAAGTGACCAAAAGACATATACAAATTTATGACGTTATTACCAAGGACTATTATCTAAAACTTGTTGACCGAGCAAAAATCTCCTAGAGTTAATCATTTTCAATTTTGGTTTCAGCGTATATACCGTGAAGTGCACAGCCTACAAGTAATAAATGGATATAAGTCCGTATATCGATCCCAATAGAGATCTCAAGAATTTTAAATCAACTACACCGACTACTCAAGCCCGTCACTATTCGGACCATAAAGTGATATCGGGGTCCAAATTTTAAGAAGCCGGAAATTATACTAGCACAAGTAAAATAAAATGAACAATCAAATAAATCGGAATATAAAGAATAAAGAATAAAGAATATAAAGAAAAATAATGGACACCGAATACTATCTTCGTAGGACACATCAAGTATACCAAGTATAGTGAAGTACCACCCCTCGTAGTTAATACCGATAAAACTTCTCAATATTTCAGTTTTAAAATCGGGCTCCAAGGCGCTAATAAGAAAGTCGATCTCCACACCTACATTTCATTATCTAATTTTTCCTCGATTCTTCGAAGACAAAGAATGAGATAACTATTTTTAAAAGGATTTCCTTAATTGGCATTTTTCTTTCGCAATACCATACACCCATTTTATGGATCAGAAACCTTTAGCTCCCCAAGTTATCTGGCCAAGCAAGGATATACAACCTGTGCTACTCTTCCCCGAAATTAGAATGTATCACCCTCTCCTTGATTAGATCTTGATCTCGTGCCACAAAGAGGCTGAGCTAAAATCAACAATATTTATATACCTAAGTTTCCTACAACCGGCCGTAGAGCTGTTACTGCAAAGATGGTTCAGGTCGAACACTCCGGGATGGGTTTTCTCTTCATAAAAATGGTTTCGTATTAGGGCAATGAAGGCGGCTTTCTATTTTGGACTCTTTGAATTCATTCAAAAACAGGGAATGGTTTGAAACAGAAATTGTAAAACTGAAAGTTAAAACTCGGGAAATTAACAATGAAGAAATTTACTTTGAAGATTTAGGTCACTAACTTGCAAGCTGGTGGCAAACACATGTCCTCGTTTTATCCTCCTATGTGAGTCAACACAGGATGTAGTTATGGTCTCTTTTGCTTAAAACCCTAACATTCTTTTATCATTTTTGGGAGGCTCGTAAAGATCTATGAAAGAATCACGTTGCACTTCTCACCCGAGCACTCGAACCCCTAAAGCATGGAGAGTATCGACTCAGGCTAGTAAAGACCATCTAAAGAATCACAAAGGCATCTCTCACCCGAGCACCGAACCCTAAAGCATGGCAGAAGATTGCCAAAACAATAAAAGAAATGTTATTTAACCCTAATTTGAAGAACCCTAACATGTGAATATTACTTCAGAGGCAAGTAAGGACCATCTAAAGAGCCACGCACTTCGCTACCAAGAATCGGATTCAAAGCATGGAGAGTATTGGCCAAGACAATAACATCCCATGTTATGCAACCGAAGCCAAGATAAGGGCCATAATTACACTACCCGTAGCTTTTAGTACATGAGGACAACATGCTTAACCCTACTGCCAAGCTAGCTTCCTTCCTCTTCAGCGAAAGGAGGCTTAGCTACATCTCTCAATTGTCATCTTCAAGAGGTGTGTGCTTGCAAATGAAAGTGAAAGAAAGAAGAGAGAAAGAAGAGAGAGAAGAGAAAATAAAAGCAAAACTTAAAATAAAACAAACTTTATTTACAAAAGCAGGTAAATGAAAACTTACAAATCACCAAAAACTTGTCTTTCTTCCTCTCCACCTCCTCTCCTCTCTTTACAAAACATGAGGGGTATTTATAAGCCTCCCCAAAGCATGAAACTACCAAAAACCCTAATAACTAGGCTAAGTTATCGACACTGTACAAAACCAAGTTTGGAAGGCGGTTGCATTAATTACGAGGATGACAAGGGGCTCCGCAAATTTCAAGCACAGGGGAGAATTTCGCTAATTAGCGAATTTGGCAATGGCTAGCGAATTTGGCAATGGTGTAGCTAAATCGGGCAAGGGTCTTAGCGAATCGCAATGGTGTGTCACTCGCAAGGTTGCAATTCTCCTGCTTAAGCTAGCTAAATTTCGCTTTTAAGCTAGCGAAATTGTCGCGAGAAGTTTAATTTCAGAATGGCACAAAGGTGCTTTGCTGTAGCGAATTTTGCAATGTGCCGAGATTGCGAATCGGAGCCATGAAATTGCAGTGGTCATGAATTACCGCCAACAGTCTAAATCGTCAAGCTATTGCTCAGACTCTCGCCCAAGCCTTCAACTCAGATCTCATTTCTTTCACTTTGCCTTTGTTTTTCCATTGATTTTTGGGCTTGTTGATGGTCGACTAAAAATTCCAACCTCATGACCTGATCATTTCGCATTGAAGTCAGTTCAAATGTGTATAAAAGTCTACAAACAAACCAAAAACACCTCAAATCGGGCATGCTGTTACTAAGATGACAGAACAATTTCAATCGATAAATGACATGATTAATGATCAAAAAGCACCTAAAACCTATCTAATATGTGGTTCAAAATTGCACTTTTCGAGCACCCAATCGATCTTAGCTAACACTCGATCGGGTCTCACTATCCGACCGAGGTGAACTCTCGCTTGTTTAAATTGAGCAACCTCGCTCTAACCTCGCTCTTGATTTCAAGTGAGAAGAGGATTTATCCAAGTAAACTTACAAAGCTCATTAGATCTCTAATAGCAGGTTAATATACCTTCAAAGAAATGTTCACAACTCGTGAATGTCTTCTCTCGCGGTCACACCTCGTGAGGGACCTCCGTGAAATCGTGAGCACGAAAACAAATCTTTAAACGGGTATAAGAAATCGATATTCGCATCCAAAACATTAAACCCAAAACCGTAAGTAAATTCATAAACCGAAATTCACAAGTCACTGAAACGATCATTGTGAAAGTATAATTTCGACTATAGTATCTACTTAATGGAAGCCGGATTCCTCACTCATCGAATTACACGCTTACAACATTCCTTCCGATCATAAGAATAACTCGCAATTCGAAACCTAAGAGTCGACCCGCAAATTTGTCCAACTTCAAACATTCCAGTAGTAATTTGAAAAAATAGAATTCCGTGATTCACCTTCTCGCTAAAAAACGAGCAACACCTAGATCCATAAAATAAACGAAAAACTAGGAACGATAAATCTAATCTTAATCTCTAACTACCAACATTGAATAAAAAGAAAGAAAAGAAAAGAAAAGAAAAGAAACTAAAAGGAAAAATAAAGAAAATGAGCTCTTCGGGCCTACCCGCATTCCTCTCGCCCTGCGGTCGCCAAGTCGCTTTTTCATCCGTACCGCTATTTAAGGTTTCTCGGGCCGTCCTAATTCCAATGCGCTTTTGTGGATTCCAAAGTGGATCGCCCAAGCTACCGCTCAAGTCGCTGACCAACCCCTTATCGCGGACATCCATGTCGCGACATCATCTCACGTCACGACATCAACTTAACCTCAACAAATTTCTTCAACTGATAAACGCCGACATGTCGCGGACATCGATCCCTCACGCGACATCACTTTATGCCTTGTGTTTCACCACCCTCCCGTCGCGACAGTCGATATCTTGTCGCTGACATCACCAAGTCTTCTCGCGTTTTCAACCGATCGCTCATGATGTCACATTCAATTTCTTATCGCGATTATCGCTTATAAGTCTTCGAGGCTTCACCGTTGCTTTCGCGGTCGCGCGACTTCCAGCCTTCCGTCGCGACAAATGTTTCGCTAACTCGCCATCCTTCCAAACCTGTCGTAGCTTCAAGGCGATTCTCTCGTCATACTTCCATCCCGAAGTTTCGTGACATCAACCCTCGTCGCGACATCACGATGTCGTCGCGACATCATTCCTCACTTCGGGTTAATCCTACCGCTTATCCGCAGATTCCCGTCAGTAAGCTTATTTCCTTCACTTATCCCGATGTCGCGACCTCATAATCCGGATCGGTAAGACCAAACCGGTGATCAATGAATCAATCATTCGTTTCCATTCCCGCTCACCAATTTCGTATTTTTATTCCACCATTTGTCGTATTTTTCCACCGCATTTTCTTCTTCTTTATACCCCCGCAAATAACAAATTTGTGAGTTTCTTCATATTTCTCGTATCTTAATTATTCCTTTACATTAAAATCAAATGTAAAATGGGCTAGAAATGCATGACTTCTTAAGCTCATCAAACTCCCCCCAAACTTCTAAAATTTTGCTTCGTCTCTCGCTAAAGAAAAGAAAGAATTGTTTGTCCCTCAAAACAAATAGGGACATTTTTTCTCTGCTCGCTTTTGCGCTTTTATCCTTCCACTCTTTAACTGAATTAAAAATATCACTCGTTATTTCAAAATTCATTTTAAAATGCAAGAACAGCACGGTATACTTCTATTACAAAATCTCCGATAACCAATGTATGTAAAACAGCTTTTATTATTTGCCTTGTTTGTGTGTGTGTGCAGGTCAAGAATCTTTTCCTTTTCAATTTTGTATTAGATTTAGTCAATCTCCGAGTTTTTCTCAAACTATTTATTAAAGTCCCATATGCTTGTTTCATATCGATCTCCACTAATGCAGCTGACTCCAACCTTCAAAAAATCAATCGGGTCTTTTGGCTTGTAATGTCGGGCTTGGGAAAAAAGGGTAGGATGAATGGAATTTTAATGAGATTACCCAAACTCTTTTTCTTTCTCCTCAACGCTATTTCCTCTTGTAATTCCTTTTAAAAACTCCCCCAACCCCATGTTCGGGATACCACCTTTGATTTCTTCTTTCAAAGCCGTACGCTCCCAATTTTCTCCTCGTAATTCACTGAAATTTTCCTTCTTATCACCATTCAAGAATTAGTTATGTTTTTGTCTTTTTAGGCTTTCTAACACTCTTAGCTTAACTTTGGGTTAGTAGCCCCATACCCGATGGTATAGGTACTGGGGTGTCAAACACCCCTAAGAACTTAATTGCTCACAGAGTTAGCCACAAGACAAACCTATTCCTTTAAGCTTTCTTTTCTTTTGTATTTTCCTACTTTAGATCTTTCTTCTTCACCTTTTCTCGTATATCTTCGCTCTTCAAAATTATACTCTCAAACTTTATCTCTTTCTCCTATTCGAGTTCTTGTCATCATAGGTTCTTTAATGGAAGATTAGTGATAAAAGGGTGGCTTGGGATTTCATCGGGCTTATTTTAAAGATATGGAATATCTTGGCTCAAATTGGACTAAGGTGTATGATAAGCATATATAATGGTGGCTAGAATAGTTCAAACTGCTCAAAAATGGCCTCATCATTTATCATCTGCTTCACCTAGATTTCGCCCTCAATCAATATTCAAACAAGTTCTAGACCATGGATTATAATCTCGAAGTCTTTAAAATTTTCCTAATTTCAAATAAAGTTTCAAAGGTGTTGTCAATCGGAGAGGTGTATTATTTCCCTTCAAGACTCTATGCTCATTCACTCCGTCTGCTTACATTAGTTTAACCAAGTATTTTGCTACACTCGCAATAACCAATTTCAATTTTTCCACCTGGAACCTAATCCGAACATCACAATAAATACTCTTTAATTCCAGCTCTTTATTCATGCCTCTATTCTTTCGCATAAATTGAACAATGTATATTATTTTGATTCCTAATGTAAATTAAACTAGCACGTAAACAAAATTCAAACATCATGATCAACCAATTTTGAAATCAACAAATTTTATTCAAATATCAAAAGATTTTCTATATTGTACAAACCGTTTCATTTAAGCAAACATTTTTGTAACTAAGTTCAAGAAAAACTTCTATTTCCGCCGAAAATCCTATATCTTCTTCTGTAAGTTTATGTACTCGCTTCAAAATTTGGCTCACTGCATCTTGAGTCTCTCCAAGAGTGATTCACTCCCAACAAGGTCGCTCAACAAATCAGTCGCTCCCTTTTTCTCGAGCTTTGTCGATGGATCTAACTAATCCATATTCCTTCCCATCAACCGCCTCGATGACACCACGCTTTTATGGAACAAGGAATGGAATTGGTTTGTTTTAGACTCCATTCATTCCATAAGCGATGATTGCCGTCCTTGGACTCTTTATGTATCTCTCTATCCTCCCTCATCTTCATTCTTTTCGCTTGTTTCTCTTCCTTTATTCCCCCATCCTTTTATAGTGAGTTGCGTCTCTTGGGAAGAACAAGGTCATTTATTATTTCCTTCAATTATTTTTTTTTATTTTTTTATTTTTTTATTTTTTTATTTTTATGGGAAGATGAAATGAGATTCTTCAATTTATGCTTTTCGCATATATTTCCAACCCAGATTTTTTGGCTTTTCATGGAGAATTTTGATGGTTAATTTTTCATGAAGATGAAATGAATTTCTTAACTCTCCTCGATTATGCTCCTTGAAAGCGAAATTTTCCACTATTCATTAGATCGAAAATGAATTTTGTTTCTCATTTATGACTATTTATTCTCACAAAATTGAAAATTTGGTGAATTATAGTTATGGATGTTGAATGGGGAACTAGACAACCCGGGTTCAAATGTTTTGACATTCCCTTTAAAAGTCCTGCATTAACTATTGAGTCATTAAGTCACGACATTGACTGGAAGTCTGACTTGATTTCTATTTGTGACTTGAAAATTTAAGTCATGATAGGGAATAGACTATTAACCTTATACATATTTCAGTTATGACTCAATTCCCCATCATTCCTCGATCAGATCTAACATTCTTGGTGACCCTCCTCAAAACCAAAGCGCGTTAGGGTCCCAAACAAAAACAATCCAATTCACAACAAGATCAAATTTATTCAATTTCGCTCAAACTACTACCACTAATTTATTTTATCATGTAAGAATTTGACAATTTCTATTATGTCTCATATTCACTAGCTAAAACAAATAACACAAGATAAATTTTACTCGCAGAATCATGCTATATCAAATATAAAATCCTCAACAATTATTTCAAATCAACTGTAAGTAAAATAAAAGACGTGAGAAAGAATGAGAAACTCCCTTTGATTCCATTCATGTTATGTCGCCTATCTTGAAATGTGAATGAATTTAGATTCTTCTTTTTGTAAAATCATCATTCTTTCCACAATGCTGCTTCATTTTTAGTTTCTAGTTGAATTTTCTTTTATTCACCCAATGTATCAATGCATCCAGCTTGGCCTCTATGGCTGACAATTTGTTCAGCTCATTCCTTCCACTCTCTTCAGCTCTGCCATTTCTCTCTGAGGATTCAGAAGATGGTCTCATGTCGCATCTAGCAACTCATCCTCAAATAGTATACATAAATTTCATCTTCCCTTTAACTTGATAGTAGGAATTTCCATCCTTTGTTTAGAAATGAAAATGGGGAAGAAATATAAAATAAGCCTTCATTAGCTCTTTCCCATGTGTTAATGTATCCATATGTTAGTGAGTTAAACCATATTTCTACTTACATCTCTTAAAGAGAATGTGAACAATCGCAGCCTTGATAACTTTCGCTCTTACACCATTCAATTTGACTGTGATGACTATCCTAAGATAATCGTGATCAAATGTTCCTTGGGATCTTCGATACCCTCGTGAATCGTTCTCGCTGAACTTTACATCGTATCGGATCAAGCTCAAAATAACTCGCATCTATTGCTGGTTGTCTTACTGCTAAATATTTATCTTGGATGAATGATTTCAAGTAGTCCTCCATAGTACGTGATCGAGGCCTCTAACTCAGCTTCTATGTGCTTCATTCTGATCCCGTCTTCATCCGCTATGGTTGATTTTTTCGCCTTCTTTATCTTCCCTCAAGCCGCTAAGTGTTTCAATTTAGAATCAGCCGAATCGATCGCTTCTCGTTTCCTATGCATCAAAGTTTTCCGAAGCAAAACACACTCCCATTAATAGGATTAGTCAAAACAACAAATATATTCAATGTGGTTCGTTGTAGGTTAGTGGTCAAAATGAACTAATGCTTGAAAAACTATTTTTTGTTCTTTTTCTTTAAATGTCTAAATTAGTATTTCCTTCTTTCATCTGAATATTGATCTATCAAATTCTTTCGATCCTCGGCAACGGCGCCATAAAACTTGTTAAGTGACCAAAAGACAAATACAAATTTATGACGTTATTACCAAAGGACTATTGTCTAATCCCCGGAAACTGCACCATAAAACTTGTTGAGACCAAAAATCTCCTATAGTTAATCATTTTCACTCTTGGTTTTCGCTTATATATCGGCAAGTGCAATGTGTCACAGGCACAAACGGATATAAGTCCGTATATTGATCCCACAGAGATCTCAAGAATTTTAATCAACTACCCGACTACTCAAGTCTGCATTCATTTGGACCATAAAGTGATATTGGGGTCCAGCTTAAGAAGCTGGAAATTATACTAGCACGAGCAAAATAAATGAACAATCAAATAAACTGGAATATAAAGAATAAAGAATAAAGAATAAAGAAAATAAATGGACACTGAATAATTATCTTTCAGAGGACACATCAAGTATACTGCTATAGTGAAGTACCAATTTCGTAGTTAATACCGATAAAACTTGAATATTTCGTGGGTTTTAAAATCTGGCTCCATGCGAAGAAAGCCGATCTCTCCACACTCCACATTTCATTATCTAATTTTTCCCGATTCTTTCGAAGACAGAATGATAACTACTTTTAAAAAGGGATTTCCTTAATCCGGGTATTTTCTTTCAATACTTCATACCCATTTTATGGAATGTAAACCCTTAGCTCCCAAGTTATCTACTGCCAAGGATATGTCCTGTGTTACCTTCTCGAAATTAAATAGATCACCCTCTCCTTGATTATCTCACTAACACTCCGATCGCCTCACTATCCGACCGAGGTGAACTCTTTGCTTGTTTAGTCTGATAACTCGTTCAACTCGCTCTGATTTCAAGTGAGAAGAGGATTTATCCAAGTAAACTTACAAAAGCTCATTAGATCTCTAACAGCGTGTTAATATACCTTCAAAGAAATGTTCACAACTCAGAATGTCTTCTATGTCACTCGGGAGGGACCTCCGTGGAAATCAGCAATGAAACAAATCTTAAACGGGTATAAGAAACTCGATATTCAGATCCGTAAAACATTAAACCCAAAAACCGTAAGTAAATTCATAAACCGAAATTCACAAGTTTTAAACGACTACAGAAAGATAATTTCGATCATAGCATTCACTTAATGGAAGTCGGATTCTCACCATCGAATTACACACTACAAAGATTCTCTCGATCATAAGAATAACCGCACCGTAAATCGAAGAGTCACCCAGAAATTTGTCTCGAACTTCAAACATTCCGTAGTAATTTGAAAAAAATAGAATTTCCGCATTCAACTTCGCTCAAAAACGATAACACCCAACTTAAAAATAAACGAAAACTAGAACGATAAATCTAATCTACCCTAACTACCAACATTGAATAAAGAAAAGAAAAGAAAAGAAAAGAAAAGAAAACTAAAAGGAAAATAAAGAAAATGATTTCGCCACCCGCATCTTCTCGTCAGGTCGCCGCTGCCGCTTCATCCGGTAGTCATGTTTATAAGGTTTCTCAGTTGGGCCCTAATTCCAATGCAGTCTTTGTGGATTCCAAAGTGGACTGGCCCAAGTTACTGTTCAAGTCGCGACCTCAACTCCCTTGTCGTGACATCATCCATGTCGCGACATCGATCTCACGTCGCGACATCAATAATCCTCACGCCTTCAACTCGATAAATGCCACGTCGCGACATCGATCCTTGTCGCGACATCACTTTATGCTCGCGTGCTTCAATTGTCTTCCTACCGTCGCCGATATCGATATCTTGTCGCTGGTACATCGCCAAGTCTTTCACTTTCAATCGATCGCTCATGATGTCGCCAATTTCACTTCTTATCGCGACACGCTATGTCTGAGGCTTCACTGCTGCTTTGTCGCTAGATTTCGGGCTCTTCTCGGCGCCACTTACAAATGCTTCAGCTAACTCGCCATCCTTCCAAACCCGCTATGCCTTCGCGATTCTCTTGTCGCACTCCATCCCGAAGTTGTGACATCAACCCTTGTCAGCGACATCACGATGTCAGCTGCGACATCATTCCCTTACCTTCGTTAATCCTCACCGCGACCGTGATTCTCCGTCGCGACTGGGCTATTATTTCCCTTCACTTATCCCGATGTCGCGACCATAACTGGACTGGTGCAAGACCAAAACTGCAGATCAATGAATCAATCATTTGTTTCCATTCTCTACCACTTCTTGCATTTTTTATTCCACCATCTACGTGATTTTTCCACCGTGATTTTCTTTCTTTCTTTTATAATTTCACAAATAACAAATTTGGTGAGTTTCTTCATATTTCTGCATCTAAATTATTCCTTTTTACATTAAAATCAAACAAAAAAATGGACTAGAAATAGATGACTTTTAAGCTCATCACCCAGTAAGTGACTTTGTTGTAACATTGTTTATCTGTGTCGCAACATTGCAACTTAACTTGTGTATCTTTAGGCTTTGTTGTAGCTTTGTTGCAACATTTTTGTCATGTCTTTCAATACCTGCCTTTCATCAAGTTTGTCGCGATTCAAGTTTAGAATGTCGCGACATAAGTGCAGCTTTCAGTCTTCACCCTTGTTGTGAGTTTGTCTAACATTCTGCCTTGTATTCAATTTGAGTCATTGTTGCGACAAAGTTTTGAAATGTCGAGACTTAATTTCCATACCTTATAGTGTTAGCCTCTTAACTATATGTCGTGACATAGTTTTGAAATGTCGCGACATATTTCATGCCTTGATTGTTTCACTCTTTAGAATGTCTATCGCAGCATAAAATCTTTGTTGTGATAAACTCAATCATGACTTGCCTTCATTATTTTCCAGCTTCTATCGCGACTAAGTTAGCTTGTGTCATGACATAATTTCTTCCTTCTGCAATTCTCTATGTCGTGACAATTAGTTTATATGTTTCAACATTATTTTATTGTGTCTTCATTGATTTCTCTCTTCATTTGTCGCGATAGAGTTTTAAATGTTGTGAAAAAGTTTTTCTGCCATTTGCCTTATTCTTTATCGCAAATGTATCTAGGAAATGTCACGACAATCTTCAACTGCTATCTTCGCACTCTACTTTGAGGTCCCACGCGACACACTCTACTTGTTGCGACAAATCCTCACAAGTTCCCTGTGGTTTTGTCGTGACAATGTAAAAATTGCGCCGATATTTTCCATTTTCCCGCTTTAGCCATTTTGTCAGTTTTTCCACTCTTTCGCTTCTTTTCGCATTAAAACCCCGCAAAACATAAATCTCACAAGATTCCATAATTCATCAGCTGAATTAGACCTTAAATCCTCAAATATGCATGAAAATTGAAGCTTATAAATGTGGATGATTTTTCAACTCTCATCGCACATTTTCTTTTACTTAAAACTCACTAATATTCGTGATATTTAAGTATATTTTGTTTGATTGTTTTAGGTTCCAATTCTATTTGATATAGCACAAAGAGTATATATATATATATATATAGAGTATATATATATATATATATATATATAGCATATATATATATATACTTTTAGTTATTCTTCCATGACTAGTGCAACTGTGTTATCTAATCAAGATTACATTTTTAGATTTGTGTTTGTCACATTAGCATATAGTTTATAAATCTCCTTACTCATGAAATTTTAGACTATTCAGCATATCAACCACCAAAAGTGATCCTTGACCAGACCGAAATATAAATTCTGCCAGCTTTTCGCACTTATTAGTGGTATATTATAAGCTAAATAGAAATTTTCTGTGAAATAAAACGAGAGACCTGGAATTGGTTAATAAAGCCAAGGGTAAATATACCACTGGAGTGACATAAAAGGCATAAAAGCATACATTATATGTAATTATGGAATTTGAGGAAAGATTTGGGCTAAATTAGAATATGGTAAAGGGCGGACTTGCAAAATAAGGAAAGTTGGAGGATAAAAAAGGCAAATTGTAGAAACTTAAAAACAAAAATGGTTACTCGCCAACATGGCCTTAACTTAAAAGGATTTAAGACTACCTGTCTCATTTTCGAACCAAAAAACGTGAATGAAGAGAGAGGAGAAGGAGAAGAAGAAGAAGAGGAAGAGAAGAAGAAGAGAAGAGGAGTTCAAGAAAGATTCAAAGGTATGGAACTTTGGATTTTTGGTATGGAACTATGAACTCTCGTATGAATTTCCATACAATCGCATGATTAAGAGTTTCGCCCAAACTCTGTGGTTTGATAAAAAGTTCATCCCAATACGGGTTTCTTGTCGGGTATTTGATTTCTTTGGTTTTGGGTAGATGATTTCATCCTAATCAAAGATTATTGAGAGTAAGGCGGGTAAACCCCAAATGGCACAAGAAACATGGAATCTCCTTCGAGGTTGGATTCATGGTTTAATTGCAAAGCAGCGAGTTCGGGTAAGACAAACCCTTTCTAATACCAGATTTGGTATGTGTAGCGTGGTTATGACCCATATTAGAGTTGTTTTTTTGTGAGAAAATCATGAAAGGTTTTGATGAATGATATGTATTGAATGATAATTTGAGTAGAAAAGAGGATTATAAGATGAATTGGAGTGGTCTCGACGCCATATGGAGTATCGGGTTGATTCGGGGTATCAACATATTGAAAATGGAAAAAACACACATTGGGGCATTTTTCAGCTGACATGTACCAAGACACTCCTGAACATGTACCCCAAGACAAGTGCTCCGCATCGAACCTCGCACCGGTACAGCTCTACATGTGCCGCCTACACTCCGGGTCTATTTTGACCGGGCCAGATTTTAGTCATAACTTGCTCATTTCTTATCCGATTCACGTGATTCAAGTGGATAATTAATCTAGACTGCAAGAAGAACCAAACATCCAGAAATTGGTACCTTCAAATTCTGATTCTATGTGGCCCAAAAATTCACTCAAAGTGGGGCCAAGCGTTCAAGCCAAATTTCTGTCTGCTTTTGAACATAGAGTGGGCCCAGATGTTTAAGACATAATCGAGTTTCTGTCTGATTCTGGGTGATTCCACTGGAGAAGAACCCTAGGCACTAGCTTTAAAAGAGAGTACAAAGAACAAGTGTCAAATATGGAGTCAAGACACTAGAAATGTATTACAAACTATCCCAAGTGTAAGATCGGTAATTGACTAGTTTGGCATGAAAATGCTATAACTTTAGTTCGATGATCCGATCATCGAATTATTCCAACTTCTAAGTAAAGTAGATTCTCAGAGAGGGAACAAGAACACATGAATGAGGTGTGATTTCATAGACATCATACTTTATAAGTATATGAAGTGCCATGTGTATAGGTAATGAAACAAGGCAATATATAGAAAATGAAACATGTATAAATGTGTTCATGAAACATGAATGTGATATGGAAAAATGAAAACGAATTGAAACATGAATACGAATATGATAGGTAATTTGTCATGAACACATAATGTGGTTAAGTTATATATGATTATTATCACATATAACCAGAAAATGATAACAAATGATAGGAAATATATGAATGAGTATACATGAATGAATAAATGAATGAGTATACGTGAATGAGTATATGAACGAGTATACGTGAATGAGTATATGAACTGAGTATACGTGAATGAGAGCAAGTGAAATAAGTACATAGATTGAGTATATCTTTGAAAAGATAATACGAAAGTGAAATTGAACGTTCTATTTAATTCACAAGAATGTTATTGTGAAACATATATATATAAGTATATATATATTGATTTGAATTATTGTTATTCAAATGTTTGTCAGCACATATGTAATGGGTGCATGTATTTGAACTATGTTTCTAAATTATCGTGATAAAAGTAAACTGATTTGAAATGTGTATCATTGGATCGACCGACATGACGGATTCACCAATCGAATTTTAAGGTAAATCAGAATTGCTGAATGTGAGATCACATTGCACACGACAAACGGACGCGGATTCA
Source organism: Tetrastigma voinierianum (assembly GCA_016808115.1). Taxonomy (NCBI): domain Eukaryota; kingdom Viridiplantae; phylum Streptophyta; class Magnoliopsida; order Vitales; family Vitaceae; genus Tetrastigma; species Tetrastigma voinierianum. The sequence continues at coordinate 876,945 of JAEQBH010001143.1, read as the reverse complement.
ACAACCGGACCGCTGGCGAATGTCAATTCGAGCAGTCAAAGTGAATCATACCGCAACGCGAAATCACATTGTTACCGGAATGACAAATGCACAGATTCAATAAATCAACTGGCCATGAATGTCAATCTATAGTCAGCGGACCAAGTACTGAAGAATGCGAAATCATATTGGCATCGAATGATAAAATGTGACTGATCTAACAAATCAACTGTCAGAATGCCGATTTCTATAGCCATATGTGAGATGGTGATATTAAATGTGAAACCATTAAGTTACTGAATGACAAATGCATGTGGATTCAACAATCGACCGCCTTTGAATGCCAATTCTATAGTCAAAGTGAAACATGCGCTTAATGTAAATCACATTGCTACTAAATGATATACCGTGACAAGATTCAACAATCAATCTTCGCGCTGGAATGTCGAATTTCTAAGTACCATATGTGAGATGGTGATATATTAAATGCGGAAACGGATATTGCATTTAATGATCACGCACATAGATTCACTAACCGAATCTGTCCTCGAATGTCGATCTCTATAGTTTATACGTGAAATCACAAACCAAAAAGTGAAAATGACATTAAAATCGTATTTGTTTAAGCATCTTTACATTATACGCATATAGTAAAAAGGCATTATTTTGTAAATGCATTTTGTTAAATGTGGAATGTTAGCTGCCCACCTGTAGCGTTTAGCGTGGATCACTTCGAAAAGAAGTGCTTTTACGTAATTAAAAAGTCTAAAATGGAATAACACAAACAAACAAGTGTTTCGGGAAGATAATTGAAAATGTCGAGTAAACCTGCCCAGCCTTGATCCGCCCAACCCGTCAAGCTCAGATCTCGTCGCGACACTTTGAAAAACAAAATTTAATAAAACCAAACAAAATGTTTTGATTGAAAATGTCGGCAAACCGGCTCCAACTCGATCCGCAACCGTCGAGTAGAGGATTCGTCGCGACACTTTGAAAATGAAAATTTAATAAAACGAGCACCAAAAGAATTAAACGGGCATCCCGAATCATGAAATGTAATTGCAAAAGGGATTTGATTAATGGCTTCGGCCGTGATAATGATATGAGTCTAATATGTATCGCATCGCCCCCGACCAACCCTCGCATGTATTTGATATGACTTGATATGTTCGATTTGCCATCAGGCACGATAAGTTTGTTACTTATCATGATATGACATGCCATAATGAGAAGATATTTAATCAAACTAGTAAAAGACATGACACTGAAGTAATAATGAACAAGATAATGATATGGAATCGTGGGTGTGATAAAATCTACATGTATAATATGATATGAGTTAGAAGTCACATAAGAATAGGTCATATATGCATGCGGAAAGGTAAATGTAAAAAGATTGTGATTGGGCGAGCATTGTTATCGGGTCGTTATCGCCTATATGTTCCCACTAAGTGTAAAGCTTAGCACGGTGTTCAACTGCGGTAGGTATTGAAGAGGTGATAAGAAGCGCAGCAAGATATTCCACTCACAAGAAGCGCTGTCTCAGATGGAAAAGTCATCTCACAGAGTCTCCGCTGGTCCCATCCGTATTCGTATACTACTAGAGCACAAGAAAATAAGTCTTTAAAATAACTGGTTTGCAAAGGATGGCGGAGGTCATTCTGCAGTTTGAAGAACGAGTGATTTTGAAAGAAGATACGGAAGTCACAAGAAGAAATAATAACTTAAAAAAACACAATAGTTCCGGGCAGCAGTATTTGGACTCTCGAACGTTTTCACGATCCGCACTCCGTTTTGTATTCGGCAGTCCAAGGCGGTTCCTTTCGCCCCACAACAAGACCATCAACAGTACTTGGCTGTCTCTTATCTGGTGTCACGGTCGAGTCTCAAGAGACTCCAAATGAGGGTTCACCTGTAGCGCCACCATCGTCATGATGGGGCTGAAGCATAATTTATCTAATTCATCGTGACGGGTAACAATCATCTGGCGTCAATCGATCCACAACGCCATCCCGAGTCCGGCAACATTCATAAACAATCGGGCGGCGCCAGATCTTTCCGCGCCGAACGGTGGCAAACACCAGAGGTGCAGTGCCGTTGATGACACTATTAGAAAATATGCCGGGGCGCCAATACACACCGCTCCGGTGCCATTCGAGATGCCCACTTAATTCCGATGAACTCATTAAATGGAAGCTGTGGCGATACCCAGGTAAATGAACTTGAGTTCACACCTCTCAACCTCGCCACGAGGTTACCGCATGAGACCTTCACTTCAACCCCAGGACGGCTTCACCGCGAATGTCAATTTCCATTAGATTACCAAACTACCAAGGCAAAATTCACCCACCAAATCAGCGGATAGAAGATGTCGCCTTCCCTCAAACATACCACTTAGGCAATGGGTAATCAAGTAGAGATCGATAAATAGTTAGATAATCTCAGCGACATCAAGCAAAGCAAACAAGGTTATCGCCTCCCGACTCAGGGTAATGGATCCCAATGCGTCTCGACAGTTAGTTGCCATGAGGAATATTTTGATTTGTAAGGAAATGATTACATAGTGAACGGATTCGGTTTGATTAAAATGAAATTAACCTTCAATTCAGCTAAGAAGTACGCCAGCAGAAATGTGTTACAAGACATGATTCTCTAGATGAACCACCCATCACTCTCAACATGGTATGAAAAAGCAAAGTTACAAGAAAATACATTCCTTCTCTACTGCAAGAGTCAATTGTTCTCCAACGTGATTAATTCAAAAAACAAATGACTCTTAAAGGTAGCTAAATATTATGCTAAATTTGAGGAAGTTGCTTTAGATAGCGAGTTCCACGTCGGTGATCAATTTGTCGTTGCTTGCACTCATTTTGTTAATGGTCCTACGTTCGACATTCAAAGCGGATGGTTAAATTGCATGCTCCATACACTATAGAGGACGACATCAAAAAGCCTGAAAATTCAGAAGTCTTCAATAGACTATCATCTTTTCACACACAGTCACCATGCCATCAATTGCACTACTGGGTGCCCAATACCATTAGAGCCAAGAGCCTAGTTTGTGTAACTCTCTCGTATTTCGCTTCCTGGCTGGAGTCCAAGGCTAGTAATTCATCGATTGTCGTTGCGGCGTTAATACAAGAGCTTCATATCAGACTTGTCATTCCCAACGCATTCGGGCATTAGATGCTGAACAGAGTAATTGGAGCGATGCAGGAAAACCAAATCATTTATCCTTATATTATTCCTCGTGATGAAGATGATTCTTCATAGGACAGATGATGTGCGTGGTTGTGTAATAGAATGTGTGTAAGTATCCAAACTGTAGATAATAATAATTGAAGCTGCATTTCAGTATTTTCACAAAACTATACAGGAAAATAAGAAATGTGTTAGTAACACTGGGGTAATTCAACAGAATTTGCCTAAGGATGCTTCGTTAAATCATAAACCCGAACCGCATCCAAATCCTTTTAGAGTAACTTGGTGAATGACTTATACTTTTGCATGTTGCTCAAAGGTGTCTAGTCTCTCTATTCAAAACGGATTATATGATGAAATCTAGTGCATGTGCTACCCATTTAGATGTCGCCCATGTTCTTTAGGTCGCCTCGTTTTATGATCTTAATGTTACCACCTTAGTAAAAGATAATATTTATTCTTGGCTGGGCGGTAAGAATATTACTTGAGACATGCTGCTCAGCGTCATTTATAAAAACTTGAAATCCTAAACTTCCTGTAACCGACCCATATTACTCTTGAAATGTTAAGCTCGGAGAGATAGAATCAGACCTGGTACTGCCAAATACCCGGCAAAGAAAAGTTCATCCACTTCATGTTGATGTCCTTTGGGAAGTGAAGAATAAGGTAGATGATTTCCAAAGTGGTCGATATGGTGCCCATTGAGTTGCCTAAAGTGAACTACCACTCCTTGAAGATATACTAACATGCAGACAGCCTTCGCTCTCAAAATGCCTAACCTTCCAATATAGCAGGCAGAATCCCAAAGAGAGAGAGCAGAATAGGCAAAGTGGCACAATTTTCAAGAGAGAGTAGAATTGTTAGCATATCTAGTCCTCAGGCGCCACCCTGGTTTAATACTTCAGAAAGATATATTGCAGAATGCAGCGTGATAAGAGAATCCATCAATAAGATCATGCCAACTGTAAACATAGATTTCCTATCCTCACCATAGATATGCCTTCGTAGGGACTAATAGCTAGTTCAATTTGCTCTAATACATTTATGAATACACATCAAATTCAGTTAAATAGAGAGGAGCTGAAAAATCAGACAAACAAGGACAACAGTGGTTGGCTGGAGTGTTGGGCCATGCCGTTTGTCTAATGCTCCAGCATCTCATGAGAGTGCCATAGAACACTGACGCCACCTACGCCCAGCTAATGTACCCGACCGGCAACAACTCGACCGACGTCCTTCCTTTTCTTAATCCAATTCAGATTCCTTTTCTGTCGCAAACACATTTCCAATGCCTATTTTGTAAAGGACATTTGATTTTATATGAAACATAATCAGATATACTAACTAACTTAAAGGGCCCATCATTTTTTTCAATACACATTTTCGATTAAAATATGCATCACACGCCCAGGTTTAAGTCCCACATTTAACACTTGAGATACACACAAGATTATGTCGGCTCACAACAAAACATTGCACAAAACAAACTGAGCTCGGGCCGTAAAAAGTACAAATGAGGCGTGTCGTACGAATGCGTAGCCGAGCTTACTCAAACTGCGTGAGACTGACGCTGACTCAATTTAATACCGCTTCCTTTCCTTCGTGACCCGCTCACTACCTACGCAGATGATAAACAACGCGCAAGCATTTCACGCCTAGCGGTTCTGGCAGCATTTCTCTTCATTTCATGGCACCATGCATTTTTCAAATCAATGTCTTTGTGGGAGAATCTTTCAATGACTAATGCGATACAATACATATATATGTATATTTTCATTTCGTGATATATCTCAAATTCATAATTCATTGGCCTAATCACGTAGGCCATACGCAATAAATCATTCAAACACAAACTGCTTATTTCATACCTTCATTTCATTTTGCCAATTTAACCTATGCTGGGGTGCATGTGATAACGACCACTCGGCACGCGGTCCTTAGGGCCGCAGCTTAGTAGCAAAAGGCCTTTATAACACAAGATGGTTCCCACTTCGCCTGGTCACATAATTATTAAAAGTTATTTCATGAACATCATCGACATCGTCCCGCTGGCTACGATCGAAGTGACACATCATTACGCTCAGCAGTGATCAGCTTTATTCGAATTCTTTATTAAAGATATCAATTATCCTTAATCCTTGAATTTAATCTGCTAATATTCTATTAAGAGCGCTCAAATCCTGGTTCCATTATATATCAATTTGCAATAGTATATATACATTTATATCCAAATACTTTGTTTCCAATATCATGCAATCCCATGTGCAATTCATTTCCCACAATCATCAGATAAAATCAATTTAAACAATTACATGCAATTTATTGAAATTCCATTTCAATAAACTACCATTATTTATAATCCTTCAAACATTTTGGGAAATGAGAGAGAGAAGTGGAGAACAAACCAATTCATTTATGGCTTCAAACTGAGCACACAAAGTGTATTATTCATATAAAAACTTAGATTTGCTTCTCGTCAAACAAAACACAAAATCGAAATACAAGGACGGAAGAAACAAACTCCAAAAAGGTTGTCGCCGATTCCTATTCTGAATCCCGCTCGGGTCAAGCTTCTCACTACCAACCCTTAATCCATCACAAATATGTCACTATCAAAGAACAACCCAAGAAAAAATCGTTTCTGTGGATTCTAGGATTTTGGTTAAAGCTGATGTCTACCTAATACACCTTCACTAAGAAAATTTCTGGGGACACATGAGCCATATTTCCACTTATGCTTCCTTTAAGAAAATGACATTCTATGAGTCTATTTATAGTAGGAATTGAACTGACTTCATTTTGATCACCCAAACTCAAGCGCTGCAATATTTTAATTCCAAACTGTCAAGATGCCCAAATTACTCCTGCTACTACTATTATTCTCGATTTCAGTGGGTCTTGAACTCTATATACAATGTTCCTTCACTATTTGAATCTATGGTTTGAAGGCTTCTTCTCCAATTGGAATCATCTAATTCTTGATCACCAAAACTCAAGTTATTGCATTTTACATCCGTACTACTCTAATTTTGCAACCATAATCGATTGTTCGCACATACCCACCACTCCGATTTGGATTTCCATGGAACTGGGGTTACAAATTGCATACACTTCTGAAGTAAATTATTCCCCAGAAGCCCTTGTTTACGCATGTAATTTTAATAACTCAATTTGATGAGTGGAAACTCAACTTACGTCTAAAAATAACACCACAACTACACCCAAAAAACAAGAGCTTACCCAAGTGGCTACCTGAAACTCACCTTAAGCCTATGGCCCGGGAGCCTTAGAGCTAACTTTTACTCCTAGTCACTTCTATACATTTGTATCTCTGGCTCTTATGGTTCTTTTCCAATTGGAATCACTCAATTTGGATGATTATAACTTAACTTATAGCCAAAACAAAAACAAGTGGTTTTGAAAAAAATTCGACAAAGAACTCCTTTGAAACTTCATCATTTCTTTATACAAAAATTCTCAAAACCATTCCCAACCTAAAAAAACTTGAAACTTAACCCAAAAACACCCTCTAAAATTGATCTACAACCAATCAAAATCACTTTTACATAAAGTTAGTGTGTTTCTTCCCGAAATCCAAAAATCATCAAAGAGGGAGTTAGGAGTTAGTTTTCTTACCTTAGCTCTCTTCAAATCTTCTCTTCCTTCTTGCTTGAACAAAGATAGACCAAAAATGGAGAGAAACACACCACAAATACCTTCTTCTCCCAAGCCCTATCTCCTTCTCCCCTTGCTCCTCTAAAAAACGTGAATGCCTAAATGGGCATTCCATTGACCACTTTGGTCTTTATTCTCATGTCATGTGTAATGTCATGTTTAGCTAGCACATTAATTGATTTCTTTTCTTTCTTATTTCTTTTCATTTTAAAGCCACTCTACTTTCATTCCACTTCATTTAATTTCATTTATACTCTTGGCAATTTACATTACTCATTTATGCCCCTTAGGTCAGCATTCGACATTTCTACCAAATTTATTCTGCTCTATAAATTAGGTTTTTATCATTTTCATTTTTTAAACCATTTAAACATTTAAAAAATATATAATTTAATTTATTTTACACTTCTAATATGTTATAAACCTGTTAGTGGTATTTTCATGCTACATGACCCATGTCCTACACCTTTCATTGGTAGCCTCTCTCAGGGTCTACTTTGATGGCATATCGATTCATAGCCAATCCAAAGAAAAGAATCTCTGTGAAACACCTTCGATTGGTTTTTCCTCACTCTTCTAGCGGCCAAGCTTTATGTTAACCTTAAGAAGTGTTCTTTATAAACTGTCCTTCTCTCTTAGCCTTATAAAGGTCTTAAACATGGTATTTCACTCTCGATTCAAAAAGTTGTGAGTTATTAGAAACTGGTCGGAACCAAAATTTACCATCGAGACTAGTAGTTTTCATGGTTTAGCTTTCTCTATAGGAGATTTATAATGGATTTAGCACTATTATGGCTCCCATCATGCATCGTTCAAAAACGAGAGCTCTTGGAATGGTCTAATGTTGCTAACTGTGCATTCGGGGATAACTCAAGGTCAAAATATCAAGGCACTGCTTTAAGATATCCCGATTACCCAAGTTAAGTTGCTTGTCATGCACGTGTGTAGGTATTGCGGTGTCTTGAGCTCTAAGGATGTCACCCTATAGTTTCTTTTAGTGAAAACTCAATGATGCTTAATTTTATGATATTCTACATATGATAAAGAGTTTTATGCTATAGTATATGCAGCTCCTGCTTTTTAGAGGCTTTATTTGTTGTCTAGCTTGAATTTTTTGTGTTGTTTCTTCCTACCACCAAGCTCTTTAAGATATTTTTTAAACCACAAAAGAAATTGAATGCTCACATGCTGGCGGGTTGAATTTTTTAATGAATATTCGTTGCGGATTAGTCATCATGTCGATATTGGAAACAGTTGTCGATGCACTTAGTTCTGATTAACAAGTTATAATTTCACCGACGCGAGTGCCATATGTCATCGGGTCGAGGATTGAAAGACGAGTATTCAAAGATGTCCTAACTTTGCATTATTTGTTATGGTGGAGGTTAGTGAACAATCCGCCATGAGTATGTTGAGTTTGTTGAAAATGGTTATTTGTTTAAAGTGACTAAATTGTATTACCCTTACATCCTTTAGGATTTATTAATTAGAGACCATGGAAGATTTCATAGCTGACATCGAGGGATAAACTATCAGACGTCAAGATAGATTTTATCGGATTCTCGAAAAAGATGTTTCAAGATAGCTGCACAAATGTAGAACATGCTGCTAGCTATGGGCTAAGAAACAAAACACCTGTTTATATACCTTTTAATTGCCTCGCAAACCTCGTTGAAGGATGTTAGTATTGACTTTGTTCGAATCGCTTGTGATCAATGTAGACACATTCTATTTCTCAATATTGTTAAACAAAAGTTTTAAGACGGCACATTTTATTCGTGTAAATAAAAAACCAATGATGCTTCAGCAAGGTTACTAAATTATTTCTTTTTAGAGTAGTTGCTAACTTATAGCGAATTTTTACTTCACCACGTGTATCTAATAAATGGATGAAATTCGTCACCATTTTTAAAACTCTTCGAATTGCTCCGGCGCACTACTTTGAAATTTTCATATGCTTTTCATCCTCAACCGCTGCGTCAAACTGAGTATGTTGACTGGTAGTTCAAGTGATATGCCGAAGTTTGGTCAAGCTGTAAACATGCCGGGATTTAACTCGCCATCAGCCTAAGCTCGTATAACACCCCATTAATCGCTCAAATCTGCAAAAGTCCTTTCCAAATTATTAATGGCTACTCACCCTACGCAGCCATTGATCTTGCTCCTTTACCATCTCACATACGCAGGTAAACCTCGCAGAAAAATTTGCAAACACATCCATGACTACATGCCGAGATTAGCAAAGATTTCTAACTAACTAAGAGTATAAACCTGGTCAATACGAAAGATCGTGTATCTAAGGAATTTAATGTCAGCGTAATATGTCAGCCTTTTGCTCACATCTCACCTAAAGAATTCAAAAACGTTAAAATTTATGCAAGAGCTACGGGCTCTTATTATACTCATTCAGAAACTAGATCTAATGCATATCTTCTTGATTTGCCCAATGACATGGATATTAGCCCTCGTTCTAATGTAGAGATTTCATTTACCTTATCGAGGCACTTTGAGCCTTCTAAAGGTGTCTGGTGAAGCTAACAAAGGTAAAACCACTATGCCTTCTCGAGCATAGTATTCTAAAGAGACGGGGTGGATATTATCCCCGATGATGAGCTCATGACTTCTGCAGATGGTGGTTTTTGTCGCTTCCTTATCAAACGGTACTACGTCTCTGATTTCGATTCTACTTTATTACAAATATACGATCTTCATAATTGATCTCTTCTGGCTGTTATAATGCTACCTTCCTCTCACTCTCGTGAGTCAAGTTCTTTCAACCTAAAGGGAGTGATGGGGCATGGAGCAGGCTTCTCTATATCTAGCCTCTAGACAAGATAGAAGCCCTACCAATGGATGATCAAGTATTATTATTAATTATTTATTTAATAGTACTTTTTGGGCCAGGCCTAAGTCCATATCTATTAGGGTTTTCTATTGGTGCCTATAAATATTACCTTATGTTAATGTTTTTAGGTAGACTTGATATGATATTGAAAACTTGAGAACTTCATTATGTTTATTCTATTCATTGGCTTTCACCTTGTTATTCTTATAGCCGAGCTACACTCGCTTAGAGTACTTAATTTATCATTGACGACTGGAATTGTAGCCATTGCACTAATATTATTCAAGCACTTTGGTATGGATCCCTATAACTCATTATCGTAGCAAGATCTAATGACATTAGGTGTTAGATCAATCAAATCCAAAATCCTTATTTTAATAAGCCAGATATTATCTTTTATTTTTCGTGATTTTATTTTTTTATTTTTACATTATTGCTTGGTGGAGTATTATTTTCTTTCCTATTACACGTTTCGAGTATTATTTTCTTTCCTCAAGTATTGTTTGGGGATATTATTTTATTTCCTTTTTATACTCATATTGAGATCAGGTATAAATAGAGATGTTAGAGTTGCTTAGGATTTATTTTATTTGCAATTTATCAATAAATTCAAAGTTTTTGCTCTACTTTATTCTCTGATTGAGAATTGGTCTCTTATTGAGACGCTTTTTCTTGTTGATCAATCAGGTGTTTATCACCGCTGCACGTATCGTGGTATCAGAGCTTTGAAGCCCCAACTCAATGGTGGCTAATACCGGGGTAATTATCGATGGCAACCAATCCTAAAGACAATGATCGTGATTGCAGTGTTGTTTGAGATCAATTAACAAATAGCAACAATCAATCCAAAATTTAACTCAGCGGTTGGAAACAATACAACCCCAATTGCAGGTGTTATTAAGGATAAATGGACAAGGGCGTAAGAATGACGATGAGGAACAAGGCAGAGTAATTGGCCCCGCTAGACCCACTTTTAATAACATTCCAAAAATAAGAAATCAAATAAGGCCAACCGTAGGATTTGATGACATTTTAGATGAGGATGCCGACTGTGAATCATAATCCACGCCGTAAACAAAGAGTAAGGGAAGGCAACAACAACCAAACTACATAAAGGCGGCACATCAATACAAACTAAAGGTAGATATCCCTAACTTTGTGCGTGTGATCTTGATATTGGAGGGGTTTTTCGAATGTCGGGATCGAGGTAGAAAGGTTTTGAATATACCGAGTTTCGATGACAAAAAGGCAATTTCGCTATAAGTTAACAGTGATCAGATTAGTATAATGATGTATTGAGAGAGATGAGGATGAGAGAGGGGCGAGGTTCAGTTCAAACATGGCTTAGGATGAAGCAATTATTATGAAGTAGATTTTTGCTTTCGGGCTATGACCAATATATTTCTTATGCTTATCACAAATGTACACATGGTAGCATGCCGAGTGAATGAATATACTACTAAATTTTTTAGATTGGTAGAGAGGAATCAGTTACCAAAAAGTGAGAACCAACCCAAGGCTTTACAAGAGGAGGGAAGGAACTTTTCTAATCATTATTCACACCCATCCTCACTTATGATGTAAGGAGACCCAAGCAAGCCATTTGATGGTTGTGAAGGAGTAAAGTAGGAAAAGCAGTAGATTTAGTTGTGGCTCTCAACTCCGCCGAGGTGCGTACTTTGCTGAAGGAGTTTGATTATGCGGATTCGAGGATCTAAATGACATAGTTACCTACTATGCGCACATACAACACCATATAGATCTCCGATTCCAAGTGCTTCTCTTCTCTTACATGTGCTCTATTATAAGTGATGAGTTCTAAGGAGAACAAAAATCTTAAGGATGTAGAAAAGCTGCCATGGCGCAGATATTCAAGCTAATATGAGCACATGTGCGATCCAACTTTGTCGACGCTCAAGAAAGATGGAAGTCAAGTATATGTGTGCTGATAATGTGCCGATCACAAAATTATCGTTGATATAAATCCTATTCAAGGTTGGATGATATGTGCTCGACCGGCTACGGAGCATTCAGGTTTAGCAAGATCGACTCGAAAGTGGTGATATCATCAACCGTAATTGCCTAGGTGATATGGAAGATAGCATTCAAGATGCGGATGACCATAGCAAGCTTCAACAAAGAAAGTATGGATCGTACCAGATTGTTAAGAAGATCTATAAAAATGCTTATGCGGCTGACTTACCAAGTTGGATATGAATTTCAAAAATCTTCAATGTTATTGATCCTACCTCGTCTAACCATACGTGTCTCTGATGATCCAAAAGTAACTCAAGGACTTGTGTTCTTCGTAAGTGGTGTCCGATGCAGCATGCTAAATCAAATCAACAAAATCTTTATTTTGGTTGTTTTGAGATATTATCTTTATTTTTTGGGGATATTATTTTTAATTTTCATTATTGTTTGAGGAGTCTTATTTTCTTTCCTATTATTGTTTTGGAAGTATTATTTTCTTTCCTATTATTTTTTTGGGATATTATTTTATTTCCTTTTATACCATATTATGTCTAGTGTATAAATAGATGTTTTAGAATTTATTTTAAGGACTTTTATCACTTTAATCAATTTATTAATAAATTCAAAGTTTTTTGGCCTACTTTATTCTCCGACCGAGAATCGACCTCTAGATCGTAGACGTTTTATTCTTCTTAATCAATCGCTCTACATGTTGCATCATCTAATACTATAAAAGAACAGAGTCTACATATCTACTGAGGAATATCCCCAAAGAATTCATTGGATCTTAACCACATAAGCATCAAATTTGTTAACTCCCCTATCCAACTTGGTATGTTTTCGATCAATTTAATTTCAGCGAAATCTGAGGCCTAATGAGTCTAAAACTCATCTATTTTTAAGCCCCTTTTTTCATATATTTTAGGCTTAAAGTTCGCTAATGTAAATCACGGATCTTTCACCCAAATTTATGTTTTACAAGAAATTAAGGAAAAGAAGCACCAAAGATAAAGGAGCATAAATCACAAGATTAAGAGAAAAAGGGGCCAACGAGCGACATAAGATTTCCAATGCTCTCGACATTATGTGAGAAGGTCTGACATTCATTGCGGAATGTCACGACATAGCCGACATCACCAAGAGGGGAAGGAAAGACATACTACGTCACATCATAACGACCTTGTCACGACATCAAATCAATATCGCGATAACACAACTTAATGTCGCGAAATCAAAAGCAGCCTTTCCGCTAGGCCAAACTACATCGGGAGCATCCATCGCCGCGACATCGCCATTTACATGGCTAAGCAACATCGGGTCGCAAAGGAGAAGAACTCGAAATGAGTTTAATGTCGTCGCAACATCACAAAGCAATGCTGCAACTCCAAGGTTCGGCTAAGCGGTATTCGGGCTAATTCATCGTCGCGACATCACCACGATATCAGGGCGACATCATAACAAACCTCAACTAAAATACATCACTTGAACATTGTCGCTACATCGTAAAGCAACAAGCTGCACACTGGCAACAAAGCAACTCGAGTAGTTGTAACAAACCAATGTCACGACATCATCAAAGGAGACTAACAGCAATGTCAGAACATCAGCCAAGGCTTGAACAATCGGAGAGAGATCTAAACATGCAATGTTGTGACATCGAACCAGTAATGTCACTACATCAAGCCAAGGTAGCCAATGTGGTGAGACCAATCCAATGTTGCGACATAGACTAAAGAATGTCTCTTTACATCCGCCACTTACATTGGATCGAGGGCTTCGTATCATCAAGATTCAATGTCACGACATCACTTGCGTGGTGGTTGGTGATGAACTTAATCGACTAATGTCGCGATATTCAAGTCGCGAATGTCACTTTACATTAGTCAATACGATCATAACAACAGTCTAATGTCGCGGGCATCAAGACGTATATCAAAGTTCAATCACAATGAGTAAGGTCTTGACATCAACTTAATGTCGCAACATCAACCGGGCAGAGTCAAAAGCGTTGTCGCAACATCAAAGTAACCTCAATATCAGGAGCAATGCTGCGAATAACAACTCGCTATCGCGACATCAACCCGTCGTCGAACACCATAAAGGCAATGCCCGCCACATCAGAGCTGGATCTATAACATCGTGATCTTTAGCGGTCGCGACATCATCATTTGATATCGATCGATCATTGAAAATCGAGAAATGCATGCCAGCCTTCAATGTCACAACATCACATTCAACTACTTATATCGGGATAACTCCAATGCTGCGACATCACCACGGAGCACCACTCACAACATCAACAACTAGGATGTGACTTATGGGCTTTTCAAGTACATGATTCTCGCCTTTGTTTTTGTGGCTCAAGATCTCGAGCTCATTGATTCGTGCCACAAAGAGGTAAGTGATCCTGAATCAACAAAATTTATATCCTGCTTCTTCCTACCGCCAGAAAGGTAAAGCCATCGCAGTGATAAAGGGTCTAGTGGCCGAACATGTGGATGGTTTTCAGACAAATGATTTAAGTGAAGCCAAAATGGTGAATTTCCAGTTCGATTTTAAGGCTCGTAAAATAGGAGTCGATGGTTTGCAAACTGAAAATAAAATGAAGAAAATAAGAAAAGAACTCCTCAAGCATCACGGTTTTAGGTCCTAAGGCAATCGAGAGGTCCCCGAAGTTCATTTCCTCGCTACGGGGAGGATGACATATAGTCATCTCCCGAACCTAACATCTTCATTTAACTTTAAAAACTAAACCCTAATAATTTTCCTTTCGATAAAGCATTTAGCATTTATGGTTCCTACTGGTGAAAATCTATCACCTCGACTCCATCCTCTACAATGACTCGTAGCGCGCAAACTAATAAATCTCTGATCTAATAACAAGCATCCACTAAACCCTAAAAGATTACCAAGTATCGATCAAAAGAGGATGCATCAAAATGAAAATATAACCCCTAACTCCACCTCAATGGCCCGTAGGGAATGGCAAAATCAATGGATATCATGCATATAAAGCTAAGAATACATCGAACCTTAAAGTCGCAAGTATCGCCAAAGAAAGTACACTAAAAGCTTTAAACCCAGAGCGCTCAAAAAATTGGGGAACCAAAATATCAAAACCCGTCGCAAGTGAAAATGTGGGAACTACCAAAGAAATTTCTTCGATCCGCGGATCAAAGAACCTTCCACTTCAAGGAGGAAAGGGTTTTAGCCGCTCATCCTCCAAGTCATTATCCTCGACGGTGCTCAAAACCAAGAAAAATAGAAAAAGAAAAGGGAAAGAAAAATGCGAAGCAGAAACTGAGAGCCGAAAGCTTTCTCCAAAAATTTATTGCTAAGTGATTGATTGTTGGCAACCTCGACTCTAGCTTATATATGGCCTCGTGAGCAAGGGAAATACAAAAACAAACCAAAACAAAAGCTATTACAAGGGTAGAAAGGAGAAAACCAAAAACTGAGTCGCTTGAATCAAAAATGCGAGCAGCATACAATTTCGCCAGTACGCTGATTTTCGCCATCATAGCAAAATTCAACAGGTATAACTGAAAATTTCGCTATGCACGCAATTTTCGCCATATAGCCACCGCCAGAGCGAAATTTTCGCACCGTTTCATCGTTCCATCATTTCCCCGCGCGCCATTCCCCACTCGCTCTATTCTATTTCTTCTAGCTTTGATATTCTTCATTCCCGCTTGTTAAAATTGATAGAAACTCCATATGAATTGATGGAAATCAACCCGACTTTGTTATGATTGATCGACATCGATTTTGTATTTGCGCCCAATTTCGCAAACTACAAAAAATGTACTCGAATGCGACAGAAGAATAGTAGTGGACCCAACAGTCAATCGGGTTAATTATAATACTGCACACAAAAAGTCGCTAAAAACCTTAAAAATAAAAGCCAAAATAAAGCACTTTAGGCAATTAATCACACCCCTCAACTCTGCCACATTGCTAGTCCCTTAGCAATGAAAGAAAGAAAGAAAGAAAGAAAGCATACAAAATGATAACAAAATGGTATTTCAAAAAGGTTGTGAAGAAGTAATGCCTAACCCTAAGTAAGAATCATCAAAGCCTTGCCCAATAACTAACTTAAGAGAATGAATGCCATACAAAATTGAGTATTAAAAGAGCCTCCTTCTTGGTGAATCAACCAGAAACCTCCACCAAAATCTAAGTGTTTATTTGATCACCAACAATAAATCACAACCCGCACTCTCCAACCTAGCTACCGCCACAACTCCAAGATGCTAACCAACCCAAATAGATCGTGACTCACCTCTATTCCACAATTCTTTTAAGGTCAGATAGGGTGCAATGCCGAGGAACTCCGACCCCACCAAAGTCCATGTAATCTGATCTACCGATGACTTAACCAATTAAGGCCAGTGGAACCAAGTCATAAAGGATATTTCGGGAATTACAAACTCTTCAGTTTCACCCTCGACCGAACGATTTCGAAACTCCAGCACCTACAACTCTTGCTAAACTCCACCTATCCATCTCGCGTAGCGAACACTAAGCCTGAAGTACTCCCCAACCAAAGGAAGGTTTAGTGGGTACCGCTTTGTGCTTTCTACCATAAACCCTTAATGTTCGGTTTCACAAGTAAAGTTGCAATTTTCTTTCTTTTCTTTCTTTTCTTTCTTTCTTTATTTTTATTTTTATTTTTTTTTTTTTTGAAGACGATCGCCTTCTTTCCACAGGGTCCTTAACCTATTAAAGGTGTCAACAACACTTGTGGATGTGCTATTGCAAGGTTGCAGAGGTCGCTGCTAGCTTTTTCAAATTCCTATCATTGAAACCTAATGCCTGTGTGGTTAGATGTGAAGGTAAAGAAAATGGTCGAAAGCAACAAGAGTTCAACCGATTATCCACTAACTAGGCATGGACCCAATCTAACATCAATAGAATCGACAAAGTTTCAATTTTCAAAACCACAAAAGTTGGGAAAAACACAAAAAACGGGTACAAAATGGTTGGAAAAGTAAGTCGGCAAGTATGATGTAAAATTTTCACAAAAAGGAAAACCAAAGCAGTTTCACCGAACATCACAAAATGGGCTTCGCCTCAAATAGTAACAAAATATATGTAAAGCCATACTCCCTTCACTAACTCTCCCCCAACCAAATATCTCATTGTCCGCAATGGGGCCTCATTGGAGTTAGGGGAAAGTAGAAGTGTTACCTCCTTGATGAGATGTGATATTTTTTGATAGGAGACTTTGCAAGCTTTCCATCGACACCTTTATTCAATTCCGTCATTTCAAATAAAACAAGCAGGAGAAGAAAAGAGAGGAAAAAGTGACCAATTAGAGCATTTTGAAAATTACGACATTCATAAAATTTAAAAGTGTTATTTGGCCATATTTGATTCTACACTCTAAGATTTCCAATCTTATTACCAAGAACGCCTAAAACGGAGCCCGAATGAAAAATTATGAGCGAAACAGGGCAGAGGCCATAGCGAAAATTTCGCTATGTGAAATAGTTAAATTTTTTTTTTTAATAAATAAAAATAAAAATAAAAACATTTTTGAAAAATAAAATAAAATACTTAATAAAAAAATAATAATAATAATTAATAAAATAAAAATAAAAACCTTTTAGACAAAAAAATTGTTTTTTTCTAATTCTCTAATTTTAAAACGAAAAAAAAAAAAAAATCAAAATTTAAAATTTTTTGCCTTTTTTAAAAACGAAATTTTTTTAAAATTTTTGAGACAATTCTTTTTTTTAAATAAAAATAAAAATAAAAATAATTTTTTTTTTATAAAATAAAATAAAAATAAACAGCAAATTTTTTTTTTTTTTTTAAACTTCACTTCTTATCGTTTCAATGCTGCTTTTTAGCTGGGACAAACTGGTATACATTTTCGTGCTGTATGCGAAATTTCATATGTAGGTGGCTCCCATCTCCTACGCTTATATTTGCAAAATTTTGCTATGGTTGTGGAAATTGTCCCCGTCTCTCGCCGGGACTTCCATTATGCTTGCAATTTCTTCAATCCAGCTTCAATTTCTTCACACAACCGCAAAATTTTATACGTTAAAATCTGGTAAGTTTTAAAACAAGTTGTAACAAAGATTAACTTAAAAATTAGTGAAATTCAAAAAGAAAAATTAAAGAAATCAAAATAAAATAAAATAAAACAAGAAAAGTAAAACAAAGCCAAGGTGACTGCGGCTCCCAAACCACTTTTTAGCTCTCGAGGCATTGAACCTGGAGCTTGTGGAATGCTATGTCCAGTGTGTCTAAACCCGAACTCCGTGACCCGAACCATCCGCCGTGGCCGCGCAACGTGAAATGGCCAGGTCTTTGATGTAAAGGGCGCAGGCTCCAATAAAGGCCAATACTAATTTCGAGGCTTTTCAAGGCGTGCAAAGCAAGTCGGGCTCTTGGTGGGTGCTTCAGGTTGGTTGTCATGGATGCGTGAAGGTAGAATATACACTGGGTCGCTGGAGGACTAACGCGCGCTCTCGTGGCTCGCAGCCGGGCAAATAGTTCAATTCGTGAAATGGCTCTAAAACAAGCTCCCGGGCTCTTTCTTACCATTTCTTCCACTACCCTCCCCTCGCTATAAGGGAAGGATTCTTCTCGGGTTCTCCTGAAAAACAACATCACACATATCCTGAGGATTAGACAATCCTTCCATAATCTCACTAGAACTTTATCCTAAAAATGCTTGGCTGACACCGCTCCTCCGCCCATGGTGTCACTTTTGGCACTCTTCCGTGGACATCACTACGATCGATTAGGTCTTCAATGAATCTCTTGTAGGTTGTCCCCATTTATGCTCAAAATCATTTTTCAAATTCTATCTAATTTCTCGTCTTTCAAATCGTTTTTCCATGTTGACAATTCTCCGTAGACTGGAATCGCATTAATCCTTATTCTTCACACAAAGTCATCCACTATCCGTAATGTCCAAAATGTTTGTTCAAATGGAGGGATTGGATCATGGAAAATGAGGGTGACTGGAGTCAAGCATACATTACGGAGGTTCACAGGATGCATACTCGTGGAGGTCTCGGCCCTATGAGAAATTTTGCGGTGATTCCCACCAGCGGTCAGGTACTACCATACGGTGAACTCAACCATCAAGCCTTTAAGTAGTCCCTCATGACTCCATATTCATTCGATTCCTCTCCACAAAGTTGTCGACTTTGCCATGGTCGCTCTCGTAATCCCTCATGGACATATAATTCCTCGCAAGATAAATACGGCACACAAAAATACTTTGCAAAGATCGTTTTCTTTATAGTGAAATGAACTAAAAAAAACCCGATGTGCTGAAATATTAAAGAAATTCACCAAAACTCGCGGATGAGATCACAAGTGTTCATGTACCGTCAAATGCAATTTAAAGATCATCCCCTAATCTGCCGCCATTTGATTCGCGCTACGCAGGTGATCCTAATCAACAAAATTTATATCCTAAGTTCTCCTATCGCCGAGCTTAGCTAATGCGCAGATAGTGGTTCAGTGGCCGAACACGTATGGGTTTTCGCACAAATGATTTAAGTGAAGTTAAAATGCGTGAATTTGGTTCGATTTTAAGGCTCGTAAAACAAATGGGAGCTGGCTATTGCAACCGAAAATAAAACAAGTTAAAAATAAGAAAAAGAACTCCTCAAGAATGGCCACCGGTTTTAGTCCTAAGGCAAATCGGAGGTCCCTCGTTCATTTCACGTGTGGAGGATGATATATAGTCATCTCCCAAACTCTGGACATCTTCATTTAACTTTAAAAACTAAACCCTAATAAATTTCGATAAAGCATTTATTTAGCATTTATGGTTTTGCCAGTGGAAAATCTATATCACCGACCCATCCTACAATGACTGTGTGAAAGCGGCACTAATAAACTTAGTGATCTAATAACAAGCATCCACTGAACCCTAAAAGATTACCAAGTATTGATCAAAGAGGATGCATCAAAAGTGAAAATATAACCCCTTAACCTACCTCAGTGGCTCGTAAATGGAAACTAATGGATATCAGTGTATCTAAAGCTAAGAATACACTGAACCCTAAAAGCTTGGCAAGTATTGGCCAAAGAAAGTACATCAAAAAGCTTTAAACCTAGAGTTGAAAATTTGGGAACCAAAATATCGGGAACCCGGTCGTGAAAAACAGTGGAACCACCAAAGAATCCGATCCCGTGACCAAAGAATCCTTCCACTCAAGGAGGAAAAGGGGCCTCTAGCCGCCATCCTCCGTTGTCATCCCCTCGACGGTGTTCGGGGCAAAACCAAGAAAATAGAAAAGAAAGTGGAAAGAAAATGAAGCAGAAAACTGAGAGCCAAAGCTTCTCCAAAATTTATCAAGGGCGATTGATTGTTACAAAACCCTACCTGTACCTTTATATATGGCTCCGCAGCAAGGAAATTACAAAAACAAACCAAAAACAAAAGCTATTACAAGGGTAGAAAGGAGAAAAACCAAAACTGAGTCAGTTGATAAAATAAGATAGATAATTTTCGCTATGTGCATGCTGATTTTCGCTATCATAGCGGAACAAATATACGTAATTGAAAATTCAAGAGGCCAAAGACTTTCACTATGACACAAAATTCCTGGGCCAGAGTTTAAATTTCGCACTGCTCATCACTGCTCCATTGCTTCCTCGCGCCAATATTCTAACGTCTATTCCATTTCTTCTAGCTTTGATATTCTTCATTCCCGCTTTAACAAAATTGATAGAAACCGTATGAAATTGATGGAAATCAACTTACTTTGTTACGATTGATCGACAATAACGATTGCTTCCAATTCCCGCAAACTACAAAATAAATTTCCTGAAGAACGCGACGAAGAATAAGTAGGGACTTTGTTATGTTAATTATATCACTAGTGATACACAAAAGCGTCAAAACCTTTAAAATAGTGGTTCAAAATAAGACTGGGGCACTAATCACCTATAAATAGAAGCCCTGAGTAAAGTATAGCTCCAAATTGCTTTCATCAAGTTTTGCGGTTTCTTTTTAGAGAGCCAAGTCCTATCAGATAGTATTTTTATTTTCTTTTCTTTTTTTTTTATTTATTTTTCATATATTTAGTTTCTTTTAATTTAGATTAGAGTAGTGATTTGAATTGGGATTCCTAAGCTAGATTAATGTAAATCAAAGCTTCATTTTTTGTCTCGAATTCTGAATGGAATTGGAATTTTATGAATTCATTTTAGCACAAAATGATATACAATTGGACAAATGGTGATTTTACTTTGATTTGGGGGTTTTTAAAAATAAAGGTCAGGATTGGTGGTTTGAAATCATAACAAAATGAAATAGAATGTAAAAAGAATTCCTCAAGTCTTCGCGCTTACTCGGCTTAAGGTTCAGTAGTGACCGAGAGGTCCTCGTCCTTCTCGCAGACGGGAGGATGACTCTATAGTCATTTCCGAACCGGATCTTCGCTAGGTATAAAAACTCGAACTCCTAAAAGTTTTCGAGATAACATTTATTTGTCATTCATGTTTCAAAGCAGTAAAAACTAAATCTTTAACCTAGCCTATAGAGGTAAATAAATGGCAATCTGGAAGCGAGCCCCGCTGGATCTAGCAAAGAAGCATCCACCGAGCCCCAAAAGCTGCTAAGTACTCTCGCGAATCAGGTACATCAAAAGCGATTTAAACCTCGAGGGGAGATATTGGTAGGACATAAATGATAATAATCGCATGCTTTGAAAAACAGAGGAGGATAGCAAGCCATCTCTCAAAACTCCTCGCCTAGCTGGCCTTCCTTTTCAAGGATGAGGGGTTTAGCCAAGCATCCCTTGAGTTGTCATCCTCAAGGAGTGCTCATGTTGAGAAAGTAAGAGAAAGGTATGTATTGAAAATAAAGTAAGGTGAAAATTTGAAAGATTCCCGCCTCAAAAGCTTATCGATCCAAAGTTATCCCCGCATGTTCCTTGAAAGTGATGCTTATATACGTTTCAGAACAAGGAAATTACAAAAATGTATGACTTGACTAAAATACATGTAGGGTAGTTTAGGGAAAAGTCACAAAAAGCTTGTCAAGGTGGGTCAAAATTAGACACGTGAGCGTTTCGTAAAATTCCTCAACCCTCGCAAATTTCAGTTGTTCCAAATTTTATCCATTTTGCCTCCATTTTCCTTTCCGACTTTAGCGTCATGCAACCCGAAAGGTTCGTCTGGGATTCTTCTCAGACTGATTGCCTTGAAGATTTTGGCCACCAGCCTCGTAAGTCTGGCACAGCCACAAAAATGCGATTAGTAATAAGCTTCCTTGACCTTTGTCGTACAAAATCAGTTACGTCGATTAGTACACAAAAAGTACTCAAACTCCATTATAAATGTGGTTCAAAATAGCACCACTACTTCCCCAACTTGTATTACACTGGCAGTCCTCAAGAATGGCAAAGAAAGAGATAGCAGACAAATCATGATTACAAAAATTGGCATTTCAAAAAGAGTGTAAATGAGTAATGCCTAACCCTTAGTATGAAACACCAACACCCTGCCCAATAACTATCTTGAGAGAATGAACGTCATACATAATCAAGTTTGGAAGAGTATCTAACTCACGAGAATATACTTGAAACTACCACCAAGATCTAAGTGTTTATATGATCAAGTTTCAACAATGAACTGGCAGAACTGACTCCCCCAAACTCAAAGCCATTTACTTCCACCTAGACACTAACCAGTCCTAAATAGATCAGACTCACTCTTATTCCACAACTCTTTTCAGGTTGGTAAGTGGTGCAATGCTATTGAAATCCACCTCACCAAAGTCCATGTAACAGTAGATCTACCGATGACTTTTAACCAATTAAGGCTTAGGGCACTAAGTCATAAGGATCTTTCGACCAATTAACTCTTCGTGTTTCATCAAAGCCATGGACTTCGAATTATTTCCTCGAGACTCCATCACTCATAAACCATAAAACCACTCCAGAATCCAATCTACATGAAGCAGCAATAAAGTCGATGACTCCAACCAAATACTAGGCACCTAGCTTTTAAAGATCTTTTTCCATATACCCCTTGAATTCCTTGCTCCTGCCTCTCAAGGCAAAATGCTGCAACTTTCTTCTCTCATTTCTTTTCTTTTCTTTTTTCTTTTTGCTTTTCTTTTTCTCTCTCTTTCTTTTTTGGAAGACATATCGCCTTCTCTTTCACGGGCTTCTTAACCTATTAAGGTAGTCAACAAAACTAGGTAGGTTTTGCAAAGTTCAGGAGGTTAGGTAGTTTTTCGCCTTATCGAGGGAACCTCGAGGTGCCTGAAGGTGTGTAGTTGAAATAAAGTGTGGCTAGCTAAAGGCCGGAAACCATGAGACTTCAACCCATCACCCATCGACCTACGATGGGAACTAAACTAACATCAATAGCATCGAGCAGCGCTTCACCTTTCCAACCTGGCAGTTAGGCAAACCACAAAAATAAAAACAGACAATTTTTGAATCGAGAAAAAAATCGAAATAGTATGGTATGTATAAGAATATATATCATCATGTTTTCAACTTTACAAAAACAACAAAATACCTTCACAACTGAACAACAAAGAAGTCACCAAACATACAAAAATGGGCCTTTGGCTTAAACTTAATTATAAAATGTGTGGGCAGTGTGCTCACTCTCTCTAACTCTCCCCCAACTAAATGTCACATTGTCCCCAAGTAGAATGGGGCCTTGATTGAAAAGAAAAGGCGCCAATTTTAATCAGGTGGCTGGTGAAAGTCATCCTCATCCCGAGCAGTCGAGGTGTCGGGCCAGAGTGGTCATGGCTGCCACCGCTACTGGAAGAAGTCCGCAGAGGTTGTAGGGCCCGGTGGCAAGCAAGTGCCAGCCCGCCGGAGGAGGAACTAAAGAGGCCGGCGTACCAATGGGAAATCGCAGGTAGCCCAGGACTCGAACTGCATTTAGGATAGCCCGATTATGAGCTATGGCAGCCTCACTGCGAGTCATTCTCACAGGCTTGCACGGGCAACATAAGATTCAGACGCGGCTAGAGAATGTGCGACCACCATCCATGATGAGGACCAAGAAAATCCCTTAAGCGGATATAAATATACTAAAAGCGCTCGTGGTACTTTGGCCCGACAACATTCGTAGAGCCGTGTACTCGGGCCGAGGGCTCTAAGGAGAGAGATGCAGGAGTCAAAGGGTAATGAAGCGGAGCGCAGAGCCGGGACTGGGCGATACTAGAACCCGAGGCTCCTCAATATGCACTGCTAGAGGTGGCTGCTCCTCTACAAGAAGGTCACCGCCGGCTGGTCCCCACAAATACTGAGGTGGGAGGTGAAAAGAGCAGACTCAGTCCGCCACCCACAACCTGTGGCGGATGACCTCAGCCTCGACGCCCGGCCCGGGCTCAGAGGGAAACCTGGCAGCTCTAAAACTCTGCAGCGTGCCTCGTGAATGTGAGGGAGCCGACCTCTCCGGGGTCGCCTCATATGAACTCCTGTCCCGAAGTGGAATAAGGGATGTTTGCGATGAGTTCGACGGCCAATCCAAAACCCTCCGAAATACGATAGAAAGTCTCTAGAATGGCTTCTCCTTTATACTATGTGTCGGAGTTTTAAAAAATATCTGACCGCAGATGTGGTCTATGAGGAGTACATTCGAGAAAGCAAATCTCCCTTTAATAAAATGTAATTCACCGTCATGTCTCCGATAGTGGCTGTAATCCATCCCCCGGTCGAGACGGGGCCACCGCCATAATTTACCGGGGAGTCAAAGCAGGACCACCCCAGATTGAATGTGGCCATATACCAGGCCCGCTATCCCGCCTACCATCTATACAGAAGTGAATGACTGGCCTGATTGGCCTCCCTGAGGTCACCGATGGTAGGAATTTCTATGATCACCCAAGGTTAGAAAAACAGACGTGGGGTTATGAATGGCTTGAGGGAGTACCTGCACTAGTCAGATCGAATTCAGAGCTAGGATCTCACTACAAAGGCCTAGATCACACACCTACAGAATGCAAAACCCTCATCAGCGGGCCACAAAAAGATTTCCTCGAATAGTCATATGAAGCAAGGTCGCCTGATGATCGAGGCTAGGATCGTCCAAAGGGAGACCCCAATGGCCCCGAGTAGGCGTGACCTGGCCTCCTCTCGAGGCTCCTGAATCGCAGGACTCTCCCGCCAGTCCGGTGCCCTTGTACGCATCGCCGCCTAGACGTGGGGGAGAGGGCGAATGTGTGGTCAACTCCCCGCATTAAACGCAAGGCAGAGCGTGGAAGAATAAAGTTCCTGGGAGCAGCAATTTCTGGCGGAACTCCATTTCGGCAGACTGGGCTTCTGGGGCAGCTGGCAACGGTAAGAGCGCAATGCTGGCGCCAAAGAAGGCGGCGAGAGCAGCACGACGGCGGCAGTGGTGGCTGCTTAGCTGGCGGGGCAAGAAGGCTCCGGGCTGGGAAACCTACGGCAAGGAGAGGGAGAAGATCGCTCACTGGCCCGAAAGTCAGGTCCTCTCAGGCGCGCCTCACTACGGCCGGGCTGGAAAGCAGAGGGAGCACTCGAGAGAACTGAGGAGTGAGGATTTCTGCTAAATGATTCGTGGAATGAAAATGAGAGAATGGGGTGGGGTTTAAATAGATGGTCTAGGGCAGCTGAAGAGGTTAAGCCCAATTAATATCCATAAATAGGTGGTTAGTGACGCGCTCAAAACCAGAAATATTAATGGCTACAGAAACTGAAGTCAGAAGGAATGAAAGTGGTACGAAGAAGATGAACAGCTATGGGTGCGTGAGAAATTCCTGCAACCTCATGAAGCTAAATTCTCGCAGTTGCCACCTCACAGACTGCAATTCCTCACAAAAGTCATAAAATTCGCAAACTCGGAATTTCAACACCGCAAACTCACAGCCCTTCAAAGAACACCTCGCAAAAAAGAAACCAAAAATTATGAGAAACACACTGTAGTGAGAAAATTACCAAGGAAAACAAAACTAACAACAAAGAAATTAAGAAATCACAACTAAAACTTAAAATAAAGCACACAAAATTCAACAAAAATTTTAGTGACTTTTTCGAGATACTCAGGTCACTCCCACTGTGCAAATTTCTTGAATTCACAATATGAGGGGAATCTCCTCTTTGTTACGAGTGTTGTGCCGCATAGGTTTCGCCTTGCCCATCGAATTTTGAACACCCTATTGTCTCGGGGTTGAGTAGGGTCCACCGATCCATCGAGGCACTCTCGACTATGGAACGGCCCAACCCATTCGACTAAGTTTGCCTCGGTGCCAAGGGAGCCTGAAAGTAGTAAAGCAGCACTGCATCCTCGTCAAATCTTACGAGCCATTAATAGAAAATGATCATGCCACTCTTTAACTTATCTTTGCAATTCTCAGAGTTTGAGGCATCACCTCACCTTCCGATCATCGATATCAAGGAGCCTTTAAGGCCACCCTCCGCCCATATCCGGGTTCAAACTTCACACTTACCCACCATGCCTATACTCCACCTACGCAGTGACATGCTCCTGCCATAAACCAGCATAAGGACAATGCTGGCGATAGTTTTTGGTACGCTTGTTCGTATGCCCATAAGGAAATCCAAATAGCTTTAGGACTACCTTTCGACAGAGTTCACCACTTTCATCAATATCATGCCTTGATTTCCCTGCCCACCGCTCCAATCCTGACCACCCGGTCTCACGCGACGGTACCGTGCGCCACTTTATGCTCGACACCATTTAGTTATGGGAGGTTCTCGTGCGGCCTTTGTCGCATAAATGCAACCCCTCCATCATCGATTATGGTTTCGTGTGATCCAACCCAGAGGAAGATGTTCTCCCTTTAGGAATTAATACCACCCCGTGGTCCGCCGCCTCCGCAAGGTATCAAGCTCAACCCATTTTGACACATAGTCATCTCCCACCAAAATGGATGTATCCAAAGGAGGAAGTGGAATGTCCAGCCGAAATCATCCCAAACATCGATCAGATCAACTCACTAAATCAGTTCAAAGGCACTTCTCATGTGACTAAGAGATATTTTCCCAATTCAAAGCATTTGTCACATTCTTCGCACATGTATGGGCATCCCTTGAAAAGGCCAACAAAAAATTTGTAGGACCGTAGTACTCCTTCCGTAGTTTTAGGAAGGAAATGGCCTCCAATGTTTACTCATGGTAAAGGGCAGTATCCCTGTTGTTCTCGGCTTCCGAATACATCTTCTTTTACTTGATCAAGACAGATTTGTACAAGAAATCCGGCTTCTTCCCATTGATTAGGAGCAATCTTGCAAAGAAAAATTCATGTCTTCATATTTAATCACGGTAACTCACCGTTGCTCAAAGAATCGCAATGTGGGTACCAGGTGTGTTTTCAACTTAAGAGCAGGACTCTTCTATGGAACTCACACAGATCGCAGGGGTTGTGATGTCAGGTGCCATTGTTAATCTCGGAGAGATGTGATCTCGGCAACAACATTCTCTGCCACCTTCATTCACTTTAGCCGAACTCAGTAACAAAGAGAACCCATCTAATAAGCCTAGCCTCATAGCATTCCGTTTAAAGGAGTTGGTGTGTACCAAAGTCATGATCAAAGACATGATTATGTCCAATGTCTCTGTTTTTACCATTGCCAGAAATTTCCTTCCTCCTGCGGGCGGTGTAATTTCTCTCGTGCCTGCTCGATGTCTTGTTTGCGAGTAGACTACACAAGGCTTTCCTCCTTCCCTTCGTCGAAAATCGCTCCACTACGAGGTCGTCAGATCACACATCACCCCTAAAGGTAACTACCATCAGCCCTCACATATTGGTGCAAAGTGGTCAAGTAGGCCTGAGCCCTTCAAAGCTCCCTAGCAATCTTTGGCTCTGGCCACAAATTTGGCATCTTTCTCTAATATCTTATAAAAGAGCTCGTACTCGAGAAGTCCATGACGCAACCTCCCGGTGAAGCCCGTACGCCCTAAGAATTACTCTTCACGCCTTTCGCTTACTAGTAGGAGAGGCGCTTTGAAATCATCTCAATTTTCGCCTTGTATCAACTTCAATTCCTTTCTTGGAAATAATATGTCCCCAAAGACAATTCCTTGTCGACCATAAATGGCATTTTTCCAGCCATCACTACGTGTTCTTCTATACACCTATGCAAGATAGCCTAAGTTGATCACATCTCTTCAAAGCTCCTCCCATAAATCGTAATATCATCTATGTAAACTTCCATAATGCGCTCCACTAAATCAAGATATTGGAGCATGCAAAGATCGAATGTAAGGCATTACATGTGCCAAAAGTGCATTCTATAAGCATATACGTGCAAATCGGGTAGGTGAAGGTGTCTTCTCCCGGTTCAAGTAGCAATCTCAATTTGAAAATAGCTTGAATAGCCATCCAGGAAGCAATAGAAGGGGTGGCCAGAAATCCTTTACCTCATTTAGTCTTCTATAACCAATACATACCCTCCAACTCAGAGTGCAAAGTCGCGGGCATTTCCTCTCCCTTTCATTACTCCGCGATTACCCCTGACCCTTAACCACAACCTCGGGCTGGACTCACCCAAGTGTCATTTCGGGATATGGGGTAAATAATACCAACTTATAGCAAATTCTTGTGGATCTCCCTTCACGCACTAATTTCCCCAGATTCGAGGATCCAATCTCCTCTCGCCCATCCCTTTACTAGTTTTGGCCTCCTCCAGATGTGACGGGTGCAAACTGCTGGTCTAATACCCTTTAGATCAATGATTTTCTGAATTCAATAGCCTTTGTTCTCCTAAGGATGTCCAAAGCAGCCGCTTTCCCGCGTTGGCCGAAAGCAGAGAGGAGATTGGCAATAAGGCAATCGTCTATGTTTTTCTGTACGCATACTTTAATTCCACGGTGGGGTTTGAGGATTCATTTTTCGAGGCTCATCAAGCCCCACAAGAGAAGTAGAATTTCTTCTTCCCTCAATGCCTCTATATAATATTCTATGCCTCGGGTTTCTCGCTCTCTTTAGGATACCAAACAATTCTCGCTGGAGCACATCATGCCTCGTTGTCGACACCGTTCCTCCGTGGATTGTCATCAATTATGCAAATTTCCTTCCTGGACCCTCTTCCGTTGGTTGCATATGCTTTTTACTCAAGTGGAAGATATTGAGTTCTAAAGTCATGTTCCTGGGAATGTGAGTTGCATAGACCCATTTCTGGGCACTGATAATCGCACTAGAAGTAGCCAAGAATGGTCTCCCTGTGATGATGGCACATAGTTAGCCCCCCATCGTGAATCGGGTTCAGACAAGCACCACAAAGTCTACCGGATAGTAGAATCTGGTCTACTGTGATCAAAACATACTCCACGCTGCCCTTCGGGTATTTTTACATGGATCTATCCCCGCAAGGGACAAATGTGATGGAACTCCGGGCTTTTAGCTCACCCAAACCTAGCTGCTTATATTAATCGAATAAGGCAAATGTGTCGATACAGCCCCAAATCTAGCGTGCTGCCTTTTCTACACAAGTGCCTCCAATCTTCACTCTAGATAGTAGGGCAACCCGAATCTCAGATTTTACCGGAGTCTCGTGACCGACGATGGTGGCGACTCTGTTAAGTCGTGAAGCGGCCTTTTGCCAACATTCAACCCTCTCTTCACTATGCACAGTCCTTCAAAATTCGCACACGCGGACTTATTTAACTTCGCGTCGCAGGATGTCGATTTTCACTCGCTTTAGCACTTCTAATATTTCAGCCTGTCAGATGGCCTTTTCTTAGTCTTCTTTAGTGTTTGTGGAAAAGCGCGGTGTGCTATTTTTCACTACATTTATTCGCCACCACCTTATCCTGCTCCGCCCCTTAGCCTCCTCGTCTCTCTCTTCTATTGGTCTGGGGCAATTAGCTACTTAAGCCTTTTACCACTTCCTCAATGTGATAATCTTTTAACTCATCCATCCCGGATTCGCCTTCACCGGAAGAGCTCACTTCATGCACCCCCTCAGATCAGCTCTCGTGTCCTCGAGATGGAAATTTTCCCTTTCCCCGCACTCAAGGCTGGGCCGTCAAGTTAGCCTCGCCAGGATTGAATAATCGCAGTTGTCATATTTCCGAGATCTCGTGATCGTGAGGTTATCTATTTTTTTGGCTGAAAGTGTGCTTTCCACTGTGTCATTCTCTAATTAGCCCGCATTCACGCTCTTCTCTGCCTCTCCACAAAGTCACTTACCAATTTCGCTCAAATTCATGACAAATTTCTATTCAACTGGGATGAAGATGGTGGTGGTCAGGCTAAGATGGGGAAACCACTCGGGCTGGCCATGTACCGTGGGGACATAAGTCGAAGTGTTCGGGCTTCCAAGAGAGATTAGGTAGTTTCTCCAATTGGGGTTGTATGTATTACCGTATGTATCAAGTGGCGGGCTTGTATCGCCCACGATACTGGTATGCCTGGCCATCATATCCTCATCAAGGAACCATAGGGCGTTGTTCACTTTCGTGTCGCCGGATCGGGCAAATAAGCAGGCGCTCACGGTTACAGCGCCTCTTCTACGCCCCATACTCCATGTGATCTTCTCGTCTCCAATTCCTTCCAACCTTTTAGTTAAGGTGGACAAATTTTCGGGCTTTCATTTCCACATCCTCCCCGTCGCTGAGTGGCATGCCTCCCCTTTCGACGGCCGTAGTTTCCATCCCGTCTCGCTCCCGGGGTTAGCTCATCCCATGCTTTGAAGTTTCAAATGACATAATCAGGAAATCCATGGGCTTCCATCCTGGATTCTTGCCAGTGAAGTCCCTCCACACTGGGTTCCAATAATTGCTTTATACTGGGACATCCCATCATAAAAAAATGGTCACTCAGCATCCAGTATCAAACCATGGTAAGGATAGTAATCATGGTTTCAAACACCTCTCCCAAAGATCGGTAAAACTTCTCATCGTCATAGGTCGCATAGGTAGCACCCCGCCTTGGGAGTGTCTTGGTTTTGATGCATCAAAATTTCTTCGTAATTCCGCCTCTCGTATCTCCTGGTCTAAATTCTTGATAGTCCTCGCCTTAGAATTAAGCCACCCGCCTCACTCTTCATGTTATGGAAGGCTTTCAACTTCAAGAACTCCATACATATGTTTAACTCCTCTTTGAAAGTCGCAAACTTCCTCAAATCCCCATGTGTGTATGGATTTTCATTTTCCATACCATGGAAGGTCAGAGCAAAAGTAACTTATATGTCTGAGCACTCACATCCTTGGCCATGTATAATACATGAGGCACTCACCGTGAGTACAAGTGGTCCCCTGGTCAACCTTGCAGTACGCTCTCTCTATACCCCCCGTCGCTTTGGCTGCCTCGGTGGAGGTTCCATCTCGCCACTCTATAAAAATTACTTCATGCCCTCATTAAGTTCGCATCACCTCTTTCCACTCGCTTCAGAAGTGTTCCCGTCCCCAATATTGCATAAGATGCTAAGCAAGCAACACAGACAGACAACCAAAAAGAAAGCAGGGCTACCAAAAAGGTTAATGTTAGCTAGAAATATAAATGAAAATTCTATGTATAGACAATATATAAAAAAAATTAAATTAAATCAACCCAACAAAGAAACCATTAGAGATCAAAGTGAAGACAAAAGGGATTGGACTCCACCAACACTTTGACGACGATCACAAGTTCAATAGCCTTCTCACTCGGGCTTCTAAGGCATCATCCTTTAACGACGCCATTTGATTCGCATGTAACGTGTAGCTAGCAACAACTAACAAAATTTTAGAATTCCTTATACTCACTACAGCCTTAGCTACTCGCAGATAAATGCAATCATAGGCCGAACTCAGCATGGGTTTTCTGAAGCAAAATGATTAATGTTGATGTAAAATGGTGATTTTGGTTTCGATTGGGGTTTTTGTAAAAATAGCAGATCGTGGTCGGAAAACCATAAACAAAATGAAATTCCATCGTAATAACTCCTTCGAGTCTCGTGCCATCGGGCTTGAGGTTCTAGGTGACTAAGAGGTCCTGTCCTTTTCTCACATGAAGACGAGACTCATAATATTTCAACTCCGACCTCACGAGCCATAAAATCTAACCCTAAAGTTTTTCTCGAGATACAGATTTATCGTCATTCATGTTTCAAAGTAGTAAAATCCTAATCTTCGACCTAACCCTAGAGAGGAAAATAAATGGTAACCAATCTGTTTCCAAATGATCTAGCAATAAGCATCCACTAAGCCTTAAAAGCTTCTTCTCTGTGGCATCGCTAATCAGTACATCAAAAGGATTTAAACTTGAGGCGAGATACAGAGACATAAATGACAATAATCGTAGTGTGTCAAAACAAAAGAGGATGTAACGCTAATCTTTAAAACCTCGAGCTCCAATGGCCTTCTTCTTCAAGGAGGGGGTTTAGCTAAGCATCCTCGAAATACTATCCTCGGGCGGAGTGTTCGGGGCAAAGTAGAAAGTAAGAGAAAGTGGAGAGAAATGAGAGAGAAATAGCATGAAAACCCGAAAGATTCCCGCCTAAAGTTTATCAGATCCAGTTATCTTTGTATGTGTCTCTGACCGAGGCTTATACCCGCTTTTAACAAGGAAATTACAAAAATGTATGACGTGCCAAATTACATAGAGGGTAGTTTACAGTAAAAGTCACAAAAGTTGCCTGGATATGGGGTCAAATTGGGATGATAGATACAAAGTTATAAAATTCAAGAACTCACGGGCTGCAAAGCAAATTTTCACAACCCCGAAAAATTTCACAGCTGGTTCCAAATTTTATCCTTTTGTTCCATTTTCCTTCCGACTTTTATTACGTAGTTTCTTGAAGTTCATTGATTCTTCGTGATTCGACTTTGCCTTTGAAGATTTTGGCCTAATTTAGCTCGCAAATCTACAAAAAATAGCGACAAAATGCTATTAAGAGTAAAGCTTCTAGACCTTAATGTACCAATCGGGCTATTTGCTGATTAGTACACAAAAGTGCTCAAAACCTACTATAAATGTGGTTCAAAATGGCACTATTCTGAAAGCACTAATCGCCTACCTCGTGGGAAGAATCTGCATCGTTCATTGTTTGTAATATTATAATGTTGTTTTAGTATGAAAATTGGAGTGATTTAGTCGTGTATTGTTTTATTATTGAATTGTTCAATATCGTTGTCAGGGTACCCAAAGAATCAGATTACGCTTTGATTTCTGAACTTTCCCCGCTGACACAAAGATGGACTATCTGAGAGCAAAGAGAAGCTACTTAGGGGTAAATTGCACTGATATTATGTGAACTAATGAACTCTTTGGATCACTCTGGTGTATCACTGGTAAAGATCTAACCTCTAATTTCAAGGCTTCCTCCTAGGTGACAGCAGGAGTGTGTTCCTTTATGAATAAGATCCGCTTTATCGGCCTGGGGTAGTTTAATTCCTCTAAGATGTTTCACCTCAATTGGAGAAGTTAATAAACACACCTAGTTGTTAGCCGAGAATCTGGTAATCAAGGAGAGGGATTCTCGCCCACCTAATGGGTGAGGTACCAATTATAATGGAGAGGGCTCAGCTATCCTCGTCTATGGACAAAGAATTACCGCTCCCAAGATGGGCTTTGAAGTACTAGGAAGGAAAAACAATCAAATCTTAAAGAGGATTAAGTCCTACAAGTAGCCGCTCACTCCATGTCTGTAGATAGAAATGTGGTAAATCTGAGAGTTAAAAATGTGTGGTGCAAGGAGATATCCAAATTACACTACTCGCTTCCTATTAATCCCAAAGTTCATGTCCCATCCTTTTACCTTATTCGGGAAGTCAGAATTACGCTCACAACACTCAATTTCATTCCTGCAAGAAAGAGTCTCGGGCCTAGTTGAACTCTAATTCATGTATTTTTAAGAGTTCTTTATCTTTTATTCAAATTCTTTAGACATATAATTTTTACATAAATTAGGTTCAAATAAGATGATCTTGGAGAATGAGGGTGGAAGTTAATCTTTAGATTTTCAAAATCAATCCGTGGAATGGGATATCCGTACTTATTTTGTCCTCTTTATTACTAGATGCATCGCACTTGCAAAGGATTTACCTTCAAAACCACCCCCATTAGCAAAGTATTACTTATGAAGCAAAAAGCAGATTTTATATATCTACCAAACAAATTCGCATGACTGCTGAATTGAACAATCTCTCCGTGGCGATGCTAGAAATTGAGTCAAGTTGGCAAACATCGGGTCAATGACAAGGTCCAAATACGCAAATCGGGTCAACATACCGTATGCCTCTTAAGAAGCTTATTGTTGTGCAAGTAGGTAATGCCTTGAGAGAAAATAAAGAGCCAATGGATTCAGAAATTTTATCGATAGGATTGTCGCTTTCCCAAATCTAAATGAGTCGAATTTTCCATCAGACAAATAATGACCTAATTCCCTATACAATGCATTATTCGATAGGATGAGCACTTCTAATTTGCTTTTTCCATTCATCTTTTGGCACAAGAAAGAGGAAATATGTCCGGATAATGAATTATTGTTAATGGATAAGACAACAATATTCGATGATAAATGTGTTCGGATTGTGAGTGACCTGTGGAATATTACAACAAGTAATATTTTGGTGGCTTTGCTAATCCATTATAATTGTTAGTAACAATTGGGTGGCAATGCCAATCCATAAGAAATCAAATGAACACTTGAGTGGAAATGTCAATCCTCGAAATTATAATCAATTGGGCGGTTGTGCCAATCCACATAAATGTAAATAAGCAGTTTGGGAGGCTGGGTCAATCCACATAATAAAAGCAGCAGATGGGTGGCTATGCCAACCTTCAGGAAATAAAAGTGTAGATGGATGGCTAAGCCAATCTGTAGAGAATAAGAAGGGAAATAATAATGACACCCAATATAACGTGGTAAACCCCTTAGAATGAGGTAAACCTCTATAGGGAAAATCTGAAAAAATAATCCATTAGGAGAAAAAACTGGCACAAGATGTCATACACCCAGGATATGCTCACAATCCTCTGAGTTTTTCTTCTTTGTAATCTCTCTATGGAGTACTAGGTTTCTCGCTACCTCCCTTGCAGGTGATAACCCCAACTGTTTCACACCTATCCTTCCAACTCATTGTGATTGAAAGAATGATCTCTAAAACTCTTTCTAATC
Source organism: Tetrastigma voinierianum (assembly GCA_016808115.1). Classification (NCBI taxonomy): domain Eukaryota; kingdom Viridiplantae; phylum Streptophyta; class Magnoliopsida; order Vitales; family Vitaceae; genus Tetrastigma; species Tetrastigma voinierianum. Next base: position 842,233 of record JAEQBH010001143.1, on the reverse strand, counting down.
AGCTGGGGATTCATTTGATTATGTTCCTGTTTATTTATAAACCAAGGGTTCGATCCTCGTATGGATTCCATTATTGAAATGGAAACCATTTTCATTGGCTGGAAACAAAGGCCAATTCTCATCCATATAAACATGAGTTAGCCACAGAATGGCAAGGTGGAGAAATTTTTCTCCTCATGGAACTCGATGTCATTGTGAGCAATATTTATGGACTGACCCCTACAAATATCCACCTCTAGACCCATGTAATGTAAAATAAATGAGGGTGAGGTTCCTGACTTCTTGGGCAGGAGCTCATGCCCATGTTCTGATACATCGCGCCAGTTTTTCTTTCAGAATGACCTTCGCCATCATATCGCATTATTCTCGCTGCTGTGGATCTTTCTTATTTGGAAATCTGCTTTGTTCTTCAATAGCCTTCTGATCCAATGATATTTCACATCTATTTACTACTGCATGATACATAATGTTCTTACTTAAGCTCCAGATCGTGACTTTAAACTATGTAATTATGCCATCTCTTCGTTTTTTAAACCACCTCAAGAAACCGCCCTCCAGCAAGATTCCCTTTCTAGCCTAATAAATGCAATATACTCGTTTGCAAGAGATAGTGAAACACACTAGAGCTTCGAACGCCATGATATGCCTCCTCAGAAATGTCAAATAAGTACCTATAAGATTTTCTACAATCAAGGTCTCCAACCATATTACTAGAATTCAGGAGTAACCTTTAAGAGATGGTTCCTCGATCCCCCAAAGCTTAAACATACCTTTAAGGTACTCAGATATCCTCGAAGATCCATTTCATTACCTCCCCAAAGGTGCTTTACCGTGATTTTCTAGGAATCCGCTTGCCAACTCTAACTCGTATGAGATATATCTGACATGTACACCATAAGATAAGCATCAAACTTCCAACCGACATGAGTACATGGAATGACTCCGACATTTTGTCTTTGCTTTCCTCAGATGGATGCAGAGCTCTTACTTAGCTTGAAATGGCCAGCAAGTAGTGTAGAAACTGGCTTTGAATTTTTCACATTGAACATTTCCAGCATCTGTTCAATATATTTTTCCTATGACAACCACAATTTGCTTGCCATCCTATCTCGCATAATCTCCATTCACAAGAGATACGCCTTACATCGTCTTAAATCCTTTCACAGTGTCAAAAGTCTTTGATAATTCCCTTTTACCTTAGATCATATTGACATCCCGACCTTACAATCAAAGATATCATCAACATTTAATGCAGTATGATGAATTTATCATCGTGGTATCTTCAACACAAACACAAGATCCAGAAATGTCCTTTCAGTACTCTCGACCACGCTAAAGAGTCAAATTTATTATGTACCATTGGTCACGGCCCCCCCGCTTAAGTCCTGTGATATACTTTCTTTTAACTTGCGCACTACATGCTCTCCCTTCCCTTTCACGTTAAAGCCTTCTAGTTGCTAAATAAAGATCTCTTCATCAAGACCACAATGCAAAAATGCAGTCTTAACATCAAGTTGCTCTAATTCAAGATTCATACTGGCTGCCAATCCTAGTATAACTCGAATTGAACACATTTTTACAACAGGTGAAAAGATTTCATCAAAGTCAATACCTTGCTTTTGACCAAAACCTTTCACCACTATACGAGCCTCAGATCAGATCACCTTCCTCGCCATCATTTTTAAATTTTTAAACACCCATTTTATTCTGAGTGCTTTTCTCCCGAAATTCTCACAACCTATAGGTATCATTTTTCCATAAGGAATTCATCTCTTCGTATGGCTTTATCCAAATAGCCTTTGTCTCTATGAGACTATACTCTCGGAAGTCAAGCCCCTCCTCATCAAAGAATTAGAATATACTCGAACTTGGATACCTAAACGTGGGTGAGATGTGTTCTCCTCGTCGTCCCGCCTTAATCATGGCCTCCTTCTAATGGAGGATCCGTCTCCCCCGATCAACACCTCGTATTTACTATTATCACCACTCTCTTCCTCCCTCATGACTAGTTCTTCTCGAGTTTCATTCCTCGTTTCGATTCAAACATTTCCGATTCATTAGTGGTACTTCTAATGAAGTTCGCCTGCGGCCGATCTTCAACTCCCCTTCATATGTGAGTTTTTCATCCTCACATTTTCAAAATCTTCAATGGTCGACGCCTCTACTTCGACTACCTTTTCGTTTCTCGAACTCCAGTCAGAAATTTCAACTCCTCATCTCCATATCTAATGAAGATGCACTAAGCTGCTTTATCATCAAGCTCAATCTTTGCTTCGTACACATGAACGCTCTGTGATCCAAACACCTTCAAGTGAGAGTATGGGAACATCTTTCCTATCCAAACTCTTTTCGAGAATATCAAAGTCCAAAGGAATCGATGGCGATATGTCGATCAATAGACTCCAGAAGTACATTAGATGTACCCCAAAAAGGATTTAAAGAAGTTTTGCCAATTTTAACACGCACTTAATTTTTCCACAATGGTCCACATCCTCTCCGTTGGGGACACCATCAGTAAGCCGTGTGTACTAGGAACCCGCCTCTCGCCTGATTCATGCTCTGAGTAATATTCTCAACTCCCCGGAGATGTATTCTCCACTAATATAGGCTCACAAAGTCGCAAAGGATTTCCTGTGCCCTCTCCCACTCATGGCATGAAATTTCTCGAAAAATATTGGAACATCGACCTCAGGGATGCTAGCCAGGTATACCCATGTCTTCAAGCATCAAGCCACGAAAATAACAAAGTAATTGTTGTTACCACCCCACGAATCTACTTCCATGGGTTTCGCAAACACTATAATATACTAATTCCAAATTTTCCAATTTTCGAGTAGAGTTCTTTTCGGGAATGATACTCCGTGGCGCCTCCTCCTCCTCCTCTCCTCCCTCTCCAAACAAGCAATAATCATAGGTTTGATGATTTTTCTTTGCCATGTGAACGAGGGATCATGTACTCCAAAAGTCAGAATCCCTTTCTCGTCTTTATATGTGCTAGCCAGGCTACAACCTGGAGAGATGTCATCATAAACTACATTTCAGTCAGTCTCCACACACCTTCACTGTGTCTTGCAATAAGGGAACGCAACATGTTTCCCGTGCCACTACCAATGACTTTAGTGAGCTTCCACCGCTACTACTAATAAAGTGGTCAGATTCATCCTCGGTCAAAGATATGCATAGAAATCAAGCCAAGACAAGTCTAGAAACGCTATTCTCACATCTTCAACGCTAATGTGCACCCCATACTTGTTTCTTGTGGCGCGATGTCACCAATCCCAACGATCTAGGAAACACTTTTGTTTCCTATCTTCACAGTGCCAAAGTCTCCTACTTTGTATGTTGAGAAATATTACCTTTTAGGGATGCAATGGTATGATGCTGCCTAGTCCATTATCCACTCGACATCTTATTCTACTACATTACAACTATCTTCTTGATTGCAAAGTGTTATCACCCCCTTTAGCTGTCACCGGTACTTATCAGAGGCGCATTTTTAGCTCGCTTTCCCGCTTCTAAATTCTCTTATCTCCTCTCGTCAGGATTCAGAGTTCCTTTCTTCATGGCCTATTTTACCACGATGATAGCTCTTATTTTCCTCTGTAGACTTGATCTCGCCTCTTGATTTGAGTTATGCCTAAATGGTCCTCTACTTTGTCTCGACCCCTGCTCTCCATGACAAGGGCATGCGTGGTTACACTCCACAAAGTCCTTCCTTCGAATTTCTTCATCGACAGTTATTTATGACCATACCTAATCTTAACTCTTCCTTTACGGGCCTAATTTCCTGGTAGTTACCATATCAAAGTTCCAACCATTCAAGAATGAGCTAAGTAGCAAAGGCTGCTCGTGTCTCATCATCAAGAGAGAGACCTCGCAACCGGAGCAACCGCGTGATCATTCTTTCTTCGAAATCATTCAAATGCTCAAAATATTAATCGACGCATTCCTCGAGTCTTCAAATTCATCACCTTTTTGTATCAAGAAAATCTCGCTTGGTATGCTTATTTCGTCTTCATACATGTTTTCCAAGTTCTCTTCCAAAGAGGCGTGCAGATCCGTCTTTCGGGATAACATGATCAGAGATCGATGTCCACCCATCGCTAACGTGACCCAATAAGCTTTCTTCAACTTATTCCTTAATCAAAGATTCGATTGTCACTTGACTCGCATTATCTCTCAATACAGATCATAGAAACTGCAATTGAAGAGATCCTCCATCATAGACTTCATAATGAATAATTGGCGCAGCTAATTTAATCATAATCTTAATAAATTTAACTTCATGATTCCACCTAAACTCAACCATGCTTTGATACCACTGTTTGCTAGAGTGACCTATAGAATATTACAAAAAGTAATATTTTGATGGTTTTTCCAATCCATTGTAATTGTTAGCACTAATTGGGTGGCAATTGCCAATCCATAGGAAATCAAATCAACACTTGGGTGGCAATGCCAATCCTCGAAATTATAATCGTATTAGCACAGTATCAACTGCATAAATGTAAATAAGGGGCTGGGGAGGTCAATAATCCACATTGCAAAGTAAAGATATGAGTGGCTATGCCAACCTTAGGGAAATAAAAGTGTAGATGGATGGCTAAGTCAATCTACAGAGAATAAGAAGGAAATATAATAATGACACCCGATATAAAATGGTAAAAACCTTCTCACAAGTGGACTCCTATGTGGAAAATCCGAGAAAATAATCCATCACAGAAAAATCTGTGGCCAAGATATCATACACCCAGGATATGCTCACAATCCTCTCAGTTTTTATTCTTTGTACTCTCTTTATAGAGTACTATGTTTCTTGCCACTCTCCCTGGTGTGATAACAACGACTGTTTCACACATATCATTTCAACTCTCTCTAGAATCGTTAATGACTTCTAAAAACTCTTCTTAACTAAGGATATGATCCATCATTTGATTATGTTCCTTGAAGCCTATTTATAGGCAAGGGTTTGATCCTCAGATGGATTCCATTGATTGAAATGGAAACCATTTTCATTGGCTGAAACAAAGGTCAATTCTCATCCATAGAGTTAGCCGACGTAGTGATAAGATGGAGAAATTCTCCTCATGGAACTGCTACTATTACAGCAACATTTATGAGGTTGGACCCCATAAAATGTTGTACATAATTGACCCACAAAGCTATTAGAGTCTCCACATAAGATGCTACTATTTAGTAGAACTTGGGATAAATCCCCCGATAGATTGTTATGCCCGAGATTGATTGCTTGAAAATGTGAAGCCTAATTCCAAAACCAATTTGAAGTTTGTGCCCACAATTCCTGCTTTGTACAAGGATAACCTTGGAAGAGATGTTTGGTGTTCAAGGCCATGTTGGAAACCTGGGACCCACCTTGCAACCACCCAACAATATATATTCAAGTTGAAAAGGAGGAATCCAGTTGTGGCTCACATTGAATACAACAGATATGAAATGCATGTCCAAGTACTTTAACTTAGAGAGTGGCAAAATTTGCTTCCGATACTATTCCTTCTATCAAGTTGTATTTAATGCGCAATGACACCAGATTTAAAAGAAGTCTCATATTCCTTGTGATGGTGCTTTTTCTACCTGTATTGGATTGGAACAGGTTGGAGTCATTGGGCCTATCCGCCGATCCGTCGATCCTGCGTGATGCATTATCTGCAAGAAAAAACAATAGAGACAAGGTGACCCGACGGGGGAGTGTCAGCCGCCTCTCCGATGCCTAAGTCAATCTTTTCTTCAAGGGAAAGAAAAAGATCAATTGCCTTAGGCCTCGAAGCCGTTATTGCATACCTTTGGGCGGTAGAATGGACTCGGTATTTATAAGGGAAACAAGGGTTACTTCTCATAGGATGGTGACACGCATTCTCCCATCGGGGCCGGCTTTTCCCATCACACCGACTGGCGCGGGCTAATGCGGGAGCCACCTCCATGCAAATTTCTTTATTTCCTAACTGTGGGGATGGATCATGAGACTCGGCACTTTTCCTTTCCTGCCAGCCCGGGGCCGCCTATACCACTCGATCGCGATCGCCGGCTCATGGCTTCACCCTGCGCCAGACCTATGTACTTTGGCACGGTAGGACCTCACTAGCCGAAATTTCGCTATTGGGTTTGTTCCTCAAATCCCTTCATAAAGTGGGCGGCGTTTGGCCATTGCCTCGGCTTCTTCTGCACTCGAGTCAGGTAACTCATTGTTTTGACCTCCCACGCTGCCCCCCTCAGTCTCACAAAGCAAGCAAAAAGAAAACTGGCTTCAGATCACAGGCTTCCGCATGGTCGCCAGGTGGTTCGATTCCAGTTTTGTCACGCAAACGCCTGTGTGATGGAGATGCTTTCTTTTTCATTTTTTGTGCCTGCTTTAACGCTTCCTATATTTTTAAAACATTCATTGTATCAGCATTCTTCGTTTTGAAACCTTTTCTATGGTTTGAAGTGTCTTTGATCGCCAAAACGCGGTGTTTTTACGCCTCGCCCCAAGTGCGGTCGTTTCCTCGTTCGTGAGTCTTTTCTTTCTCTTCTGTTTTCTTCCTTGTTTTTGAATTTCCAGTTATTAGGGCCGCCTGTTTGGGTCAGGGGTTCCACCTCTTTCATTGTTTCATGTGTTCTCCTTCATCGCTTAATCAGCGATGCTTTTCCGGGCCTCTCACTGTGGGCTCACATGGCGGAAGCGCCCACTCAACTGGTCAGCCAACTGCACACTGATCTCATCCCACCGCCAGGTTTGCCTGGGAAGCTGGTCCCAACAAGATCTCCCCCGCCTGGCAAGGGTATGGGCATTTAGCTAGGACAGGGCATCCCCGTGGTCTGAACATTTGAGGCCATCAGTGAGGGCACGATTGTCATGGCCCAGCTAGGCCCAGCCCTTCGCTTAAAAAATCTTAGTTACTCGCTATGACCTCCTTCCGTGTCCTCAACTGTGTCCCCATCTTCGGCCGCCTGTATGTGCCTTCCGTCAAGATGGTCTCCGCTTCTCGAGGCAAGGGCCTTTAGAACCACCCTGGCTTCCCTTGTAACTCCACATCCAATGTGCACATTTTACAAAGATATTTCAAAGTCGTGTCCCCGGTCTCACTCTCCTCTCCCAATTTTTTACACCTTGGGCCTTGCCTCCCACAGCCAAAGGACAGGCCTGCATCCCAAGGATAGTCTTCATGATGAGTCCCAAAATCCAAGGAGATTTAACACATTTTTTCTCTACAGTTTATAATGGAGGAATAATGATGAATCGTTGGCAACGATAATTGAATCAATTCACCTGTGCAGTCATGCAGAAATCACTCTTACAAAATCATAAGAAATCACCCATGGTTAGACCAATCCTCAAAACTGAACTGAAGCCACAAGAAGGGTAGCTCAAAGAATCCAAGTCACTGGCCCCAACAAATTGACTGGAAGAAGAAACCCAAGATAATGGCAGAAGTCAAAATCTGGCTGGCATGTTCTGCATAAAAACGTGACTGGTCAGAATAATGGTAAGCAACAAGGTTCACTGTCACACATCACGCACGGCCGCGACACCTCTAACGTGAGATAAATAGATGCGCATACTCACCAAGAGAAGTCGCTGCATGCGAGCCACTTGTTAAGGTCAAAGCAAGAAAATTAGCCTTCATAGGGTAGTCAACTACTTTAAAGAAAACAGATCATTTTGTCAAGAATTTTCACTAAAGAATACACAACATCTGTGTCACTAACCTAAAAATTAGAAGACCAAAGAATTATCAAGAGATGACATACACCACTCGTCGTTAATGTAATGATAAGCCAACAAAGAGAGATGGAGGTCGTGGACTTATAAGAAGTTTAATGTAGTCAGGTGCCAAAGCAGAGGCTGAATATAGAGTCAAACACGCCATCTAGTGGTTTAATGATCAAATGGCTGAAGGATGAGGTCAGCGCCATCCATGGTCGGACATCGTCAGCGTAAAGATATGTTCTGCACGCTCATCCGCTGGCCACATCACCGGGTGAGTTGAGTTCGAGGTCGTGACACTCATTTATCGCCACAACATCTACCCAAGAGATGCTCAAAAAACAAGCTCACAAAAACAGTAAAACTCAATGAAGACCGCATGAGCCTCACAACACAAAAACGTCACGATCTCATGATCAAGAAGATTCAAAACACTTAGGCATTTGAAATCAACGTAAAATTCAGGTCCTGAGTTTCTCCACCACGAGTCAAGCCACCTAACAGATGAGCGTGGTCTTAGGTCAGTCTATTGCATGTCTTTCTCTCCACAAAAATGATCGATAGAAACCCAAACCATAAATCAAATTAGATTCGCCTTCAGTGGAAAAAACAAGAGTGAAGCCGGCAGAAAAACTTAACACTCAGAAAAGACCAGTGTTAAGGGCCTGCTCTGTAGAACCCAAAATAAAATCCATGAAAAATAAGAAAAGAGAAACTTCAGCCAAAGAGTCACTGGGACGGGAAGATCCCAGCTAACTAAGAGCTCCCAAGAAAAACAACCCCATTCGAGCTCAGATGCGCTGATGCCTTTATATTAAAAACCCCAACATCCCACTATTTGGTCTTCTGAGGCTCAAAGACTATCTAAAATGAACAATGCATCTCCACACCTTATAACAAGATTCTGTGCCAGGCTGAGAGATACAACAATAACTGAAATGTTACAACCACTTCCAGCGAACTTTATCATAAATACACGAAAGGCAAGCACCATCTAGAAAAGCAAACCACTATACTCCCCACTCCAAAGACTCAGATCAAAGAAGTGAGAGCCACAAGACAATAACATCCCAGCAAAAAGTTATGAACTAAGCTTGGAATATAATAAGAAATACACTCACCCCATAACACAGTGCAAACCACTAAAGAACTAAAGATTCACCTCTCAAAGAATGCCTTTACCAAGAATAAGGGTTAGTTTACATCCTCCTGTTGTCATCCTCTAGAGGGTGTCATACAAACTCAGGAAAGGAGAGGAAAGAGGAGAGAGAAGCGAGTAGAAAGAAAAGTAAACTAAAATAAGACTTTATTTACAAAAATAAAAACTTACAAAATTATTCTCCTAAAGATCGATGCTTGAATCAAGCTTTAGGTTACAAACAAGAGGGGTCGATAAAGCCTCATATGAAATACCAAAAACTTAATAATCTAGGCTGGTTAATGGACAAGAGTAATACACCGTAATTGAAGGTCATGAGCGACGATAAAGATAGACGAGGCATGAAAATTTCGCGGCGGTGCATTTCATTAGTTTGCAATCAACAAAGTTTTCCTCGCAAATACTCGCCCGCATACAATACCGCCGCTCATCCCGCCTCAAACTCCGCATCCCATTCCTCCTTCACTTTCGCCTCGGCTTCTCAATGACTGTAATGCTTATTGGCTTATAATTGAAATTCCAATCTTCATGATTGATCATTTGTATTGAGATTGAACTCCATAAGTGTACAAAATCCTACAAACAACCAAAAAACACCCTAAATGGCATAAGTACATTTAAGGTAACTTCAAGATACTTCACCAGGTTAAATGACATGTGATTAATGCGTTAAAGCACTCAAAACTCCATTTTAATATAACAAAATTGTACCTTTTGGGCACTAATCACACCCCCAATCAAACGCTACTAGTCCCTGAAGAATGCAAAATAAAAAGATGTACGTAAGATTTTCAAAAGGTTAGAAAAAGTAATGCCTTAACCCTAAGTAAGAATTATCAGCCGTGTTCAATAACCATCAGCGAGAGAATGAATACCATACAAAATTGAGTATCAAAAGAGTCTCCATCTCAGTGAATCAACCAGAAACTTCCACCAAAATCTAAGTGTTTATTTGATCAGCTCTCAACAATAAACCGTTAAACCCGCCTCCCCACTGTTAATACCACGACCTAGCACGCGAACTAACCTAAATAGATCGACCACTCTGTATTCACAATTCTTTAAAAGTTGTAGGGTGCAATGCTAAAAACCTCGACTTCATCAAACCAGGTAACTTTGTGGGTCCACAATTTGACATGACTCTCAACCACTACATACAGAAAGAATGTCAAAAGGATCAACCCACCACAAACTCTCATGCTTTCACCCTGACTAATGACTTCGAGAATTACACCTACAACTTGCTAAACTCCACAATCCATTCCACCCGTGTAGCGAACACTAAGTCGGTGACTTAACCAAGTAGGAAGGCTGAAAGGTAATCGGCTTTAAAGGCTTTCAGTCATATAAATTTCTGACCGTGTTTCCAAGTCATAAAAGTAAAGCAGATTGTAATTTTCTTGGTTCTTTTCTTTCTTTTTCTTTTCTTTTCTTTTCTTTTTTTTTCTTTTTCTTCTTTTTTTTCTTTTTCCACATGGGTCCTGAACCCATTCAAAGGCGGCTAATGAAACTAGGGTAGGTTATGCAAATAAAGGAGGTCGCTTTTTCGTACCCATTGAAATCTAATGTGCTTTGTGTGTGGTTATTAAAGCGTGGGGAAGAAAAGGTCGAAATCAATAAGAATTCAACTTAATCATTCAATAATCTGGTAGAGCTGGAATCAATCTAACATCAATAGAATTGACAAAGTCAATTTTTCAACTATAGTTAGTGTAAAAACCATAAAAGCTGGTTTAAAAACAGGCCCTAATTTGAAAGTGTTTTATGGTGGTGTCACTTTATAGAAAGGGCAATTCAATAACACTTAATATCATAAATGGTTTGTAATAAATACAACAAAGACAATATAGTAAATCACTTCCTTACTTAACTCTCCCAACCCAAGATCTCGGTGTCCAATGGGTTCTGAATGGAAAATAGATAAGGAAGTGTTACCTTCATGATAATATGTGATCATTTGGATAGGAGACTCATAAGCTTTCTTATCGACGCCTCATGACTGTCAGCTTCAAATAAAACAAATTAGGACAAGAAAAGAGAGGAAAAGGTGATCAGTTAGACCATTTTTAAAATTTACACTTTCATAATAATCCTAAAATGTTCTTCTGGACATATTTAGATTCTGGTTAATTTCTAATTCTTTCCTTGACTGGTATCAAGAACGCCTAAAACGGAGTTCGATGTAGTGTTATGGAAAAACAAATTGGAGGTCAAATCAGGATTACTAGGATTGCGAAAATTGAAAATTTCGCAAACACTTCGCAATCACTGCAATCTTGTTAAATTTCCACATTTTCGCTAAACCAGAATTTCTCGCTAGAATTGTTTTTAGCTACCTATATTTTCACACTGACGTTAAATTTATTAGTTTAATGAATTTTACTAGCTAGCCAAATTTTAATAATTTCGCTATTAGCTTAATCTTCTGATCACTACAATCTCATAAACAATCTGTTAAACATTTGGCGTAAATTCCATTAGTTGAGTTCTTCATTCCAGTGTTTAAAATTCTATACTTTTGCTTCAAATTATAATATCAATAAATCGCAAAATTTAACATTATGAAAATTAGAAAAGATCATAAAAGAAAAATTAATTTACAAACATAAACCAACTAAAAAATAAGATAAAACAAAAACAAGAAAAATTAAACAAAAGTGGGGAGGAGCTTAGAAACGCCTAGGTCCGGTGCCTAAACCCGAACCAGCACCCGAACCAACCACTATGCCATGCGCAATGCAGGCATTTGCCATCTTCTTTGATGTAGTGGCAAAGGCATGCATGCACACTAGTTCTAATGTTTTGCAACACAAGGAAGAGTGGGGCGGCTTCCTCGGTGGTGGATGTTTGAGGTTTCTACTAGCTGTGCATAAAGCATAGGGATCAGCCGTGGAGTGCCGCCGGCAATGGTCGGGACTTTAGCTTTGGGAGCCGGTGCCGCTGGTTTTGATTTTGTTGCGTGGGCAAAGTGTGTGGAGGTAGAATATATACTTATCAATCAAGGGGCTACTAGCAAGTGTGCTTGGTATCTGGCAAAGGGCACTAGGATTTAACTTCATGGGGATTGGTTGAAGGATAGGTTCTCGGGCTCTTCCCTGCTTCATGTCCACTACCTCCCCGCCAACAAGGCAAAGTTTTGTCTTCGCCTTTGGCCTGCGCAAAAATTAATCGGGGCATCCCAGCCTCCTCGTGAGCTTTTAATGATTCCACTTTCACCCCCCGAGGTCGCAAGCAGCTGGAGCCCCGTCTCAACCAAACCACTCAAGCACTCTTCCCTGAGTCTCTTCCTCCAAATTTTCCTCCTCCAGATGAACAAACCGATTGGTTACTTTAAGATGGATTCCTCGCCGGATGTCCACCTTTTGCTCAAAGTCATTCCTTCTTCACCCCATCTATTTTCTGTCTGAATTCCTCTGTCTCCACAAAGACAAATTGAATGGGCATTAATCTTCTTATTCTCTTTCCACAAAGTCATCCACTATCCTAAGGTCCAAAATGGTCAGTTTCCAATGGATGGATTAACCTGTACTGTGGGTCGAGGTGACTGAGGTGACTCGAGGGCCGAGGCATAAAATGGAGTTTCAGGATAATCTATATTTGCGGAGGAGGTGGATAAGTTGAGGGAACACCATAGAGCAAAAGTGCACTCCATCCAATGGTCTCTCGTAATCCCTCATGGATCTATATTCACTGGGTTCCTCTCTTGTTGTGTCGCTACACTGTATGGAAGGTTCAGATAGTCTCCTATCAAGCCATGTAAGCTCTGTGGTTACCCTCCGACCGTATTGTTTCCATATGGTGTTCCATTTTTTCTCAGCCACTTCCTAATTTAACCCGAATCGCTTAAGGTTTTAAAATTTTCAATCCACTAAAATGGATTCCTCGCATTTGAAATGGGCCACTAAAACCGTCTCCGCAAATACTTTTTTTTTTTTTTATGAAATGAAAATAAAAATGACAATGAAAATTAAAAGAAATTCACCAAAACTTGTGATGAGGATCACAAGTGTTCCACAGCTCTTCACTTGCACTAAGGCACCATCCCCGGCAACGGCGCCATTTGATTCGCGCTTACGCAGGTGAGCGGAATCAACAAAATTTGTATCCGAGCCTCCTACCGCGTAGTCAAGCTAACAAGAAGATAGCGGTCTAGGGTCGAACACAGTGGGATGGGTTTTCTTCAGACAAACATCTGAAAGGGAATCAAAATCGGTGAATTAAATTTGATTTGGGTTTTGTGAAAAACAAGTGTGAGTAGTTTGAAACTTAATGACTCAGAAGACCGAAAGTTAAGTGGCCGGGTTTGCAATTGAAAATAAATCAAGAAAAATAAGAAAAAGAGAACTTCAAGCAGTAAAGCCACCGGGACGCAAGATCCTAGGCTAAACTTAAGAGCTCCCCGGTTGAAAAACAACTCCTATTTGAGTCAACACGGATGCGCTTATGGCCTCTTTTAGTTAAAACCCTAACATTCCATTATCATTCTTTGAGGCTCAGAAGACCATCTAAAATAACAAAGGCATCTCTCACCCGAGCACAAAGATTCTAAAGCAATGAGAGACACACAAAACAATAATCAGAATGTTAGTTTTTTAACCCTAATTTGAAGAACCCTAACATGTAAATATTACCCGTAGGCTAGTAAGGAGCATCTAAAGAACCACAAAGGCATCTCTCACCCGAAAGAATCGACCTAAAGCATGGAGAGTATTGGCCAAGACACAACATCCCATGTTATGCAACCAAGTTTTAATATAAGGGCCATAAATACACTTACCCAACATGAAAAGCAGGGGAACCACCAGCAACCCAAAGATCTTACTCCCCAAGCAGCCTTTTTACTTCAAGGATGAAGTGGTTTTAGCCGCTCATCCTCCAAGTTGTCATCCTGAGGGTGTTTAAGTAAAACTAGAAAAGGGAGAGAAAGAGGAGAGAGAAGAGAGAAAAGAAAAAGCAAAACTAAAATAAAAGACTTTATTTACAAAAATAAAACTTACAAAATTATTCTCCCAAAGATCGATGCTTGAATCAAGCTTTTTAGGTTACAAAACAAGAGGGGCTTATATAGCTCTCCTCATATGAAAATACCAAAAATCCTAACAACTAGGCTAAGTTAATGGACAAAAGAGTAATACACCAAAAATTGTGCTCTGGTCATATTAATTACAAAAGCAACACGTGCATGAAAATTTCGTTTTTAGGCAAGGCATTTCGCTAGCTTTAGCGAAATCAATGTGTTTTCCTCACGGCCATCGCTCCATTGGTCACTGCCTCGCCGCTTCATCCCTGCCTTCAATCGCATCTCATTTTCTTCACTTTGCCTTGGCTTCTACGATTCTGGGCTGCTTCGATGGTCAGACTTCTGAATTCCAACTTCATGATTGATCATTTGTATTGAGATTGAACTCCATAAGTGTACAAAATCCTACAAAACAACCAAAAACAATTTAAAATGGCATAAGTGTTACTAAGGTAACTCTCAGACACTTCACCTGTATAAATGACATGATTAATGCGAAAGCACTCAAAACCTATCTAATATAGGGTTCAAAATTGCACTTTGGCACTAATCAAGTAGCGACTTCAAAAGAGCTTTACAAGACGTAAAGAGAAAGTCGCGGCGTCCCTTCAACTATCGCGACGCTATAAGGAAAGAGGTCGCGACGTCATTTAGCAGTCGCGACATCAGATACAAGGGGTGTTAAGAGCAAGTGCAACCAGATAAAAGCTTCTGCTACAGATTTAACAAAAACAAAAAGTCAAGGACGATGATTGAGGTCACGACTCGAAGAGATCACACGTAGTAAGATGAAGTCACGACGATGATTGAAGTCGGACATCGTAATGTACCTCAATAAGGTAATTGAAGGAAGTCTGCGCGATGACAAAGAGAAGTTAAGTATATTTATCGAGGTCGCGACAAACAAATGGAGTCGCGACATGAATGTAAACAATGGGCCGCTTATTTTGAAATCCACAAATAGGGTATCGGTTAGGGCCCAACTTCCAAACCCTATAAATACAGCCATTAAGAAAGAAGGCAAATTTAGAAGTAAAATAACTTAAAGATCCGGGGTAGCCTAAGGCTCATTTTTGTTATTTTTCTTCTTGTCTTATTATTTTTTAGTTTTATTTCATTTTGTCGTTGGGCATTAGAGTAGATTTTTATTTTTTTATTTCTGGATCTGAACGATTAGCTTGTTAAAGCAGAAGCTGAATGCAGAATTCATTTTTCTTCAAATTACTATCTGGTTGTTTGAAGTTCAGACAATTCTGGAATTCGGACCTCCAGTTTCATTATTACAGTGGTTATTTTTTATCAGATAACCATTGTCGTGTAATTCAGCTGATTTAGAAACCCAAATTTCTTCCATGAGCAACTCGTTGTTAGAATTTATCTTTCCTCGTAATAAATTCAGTGCTATTGAACTTTCACTTTAAAACTTTTCCGGGTTATGGCGTTTCAGACTGATTCCAATATCGTTGTCTTATACTACCAGTATCGTCATACTGATTTCCAGGAGGCCCCTCCGAGCGATTACCAGAAGGCAATTTAAGAGTGATGAACAATTTCTCAAGGGTATATTAACCTAATATTGGAGATCTAATGAGCTTTGTGAGTTTATTTCGATAAACTCGTCTCACTTGAAATCAAGAACAAATGAGTTGGAATGAATTGTCCAATTAACAAGTAGATTTCACCTCACTCAATAAAGGATTCTAACCTGCAGCAACCGAGATCTAATCAAGGGAAGGATGAACTATTCTAATTTAGGAGGAGAAGAAATTTCAAGAAAGAGTAAAACCCATGCTATACCCATGTCTGGGAGCTATGTGTTTGAGTAGTCCACGCTCGGTATTAAGTATTGAAAAGAAAATATCCGTCAGGCAACACAGATAAAAGTAGTTATCTAATTTCGTCTAAAGAATCAGAAAATTAGATGATGAACAGTTGTAGTTTGAGAGATCTAGCTACACTACCATATTCCCGGACTCCGATTAAAATCAAGTGGTTCATGAAGCAGCAAAGAGAAGCACTAAATTGATTTTTCATAATAGTAGTGTATCTAATGTTTCCTTTAAAAGATAATGGTTCACCCATTTATTTTCATTACTATTGAAGTTTATTCTTTATTCAAATTAAATTTCGCCTATTTTGCTATTCATTCACATATATGACTTGTATATTTTAAGGCTTCTAAGCTGATTTCAATTGCCGTTTTAGAGTCCAAATAGTGTGAAATTTGATTAGTCGCAGTAGTTGATCGACACTTTAGATCTCTATGGATCATATATCTCGACTTAAATCCATTTTATTACTGTCAATTGCACTTGCGTGATTCGATCAAGTAGAAAGAGATTTATCTAATCTTTATGGAAACCGATTTTAATGAGTATAATTGCAAAGAAATACAACAAACAAGTTTCATGGCATTATTGGCCGGGATTACAATAGTCCTTTTGGTAATGGTGTTGCTAAATTTGTATATATCTTCTCCGTCTACCAACAAGTTTTATATGCCACATGGGATCAAAGAATTTAGTAGATTAATATTCAGACGAAAAAGAAGGAAATACTAATTTGACATTTAAAAGAAAAAAGAACAAAATAGTTTTTCAAGCAAGGGTTATTTTTAGCCACTAACCTTTAACAAGCCATATTGAAAAATATTTGTTGACTCGTAGACTAATTCTATTAATGTGGAGTATGTTTTTGATTTCAGAAAACTTTAATGCATAGGAAACAGACCGATCTGATTCCAAAGCAGACATCGAACTAGAGAGAACACCTGCTGAGAAAAACGAAAAGGGGCGTAGTAAAACCCACTATGGCGTATGAAAGGCAAGACCGGGATCAAGGACAAAGAACAATGTACCTTTAAGGCCTCCAATCACTTATATAATGGAGGACTTTTTGGAGACCTATTATTCAGATGAATACTGCGAATTAGACAGCCTACGCTGATGCGTAAATAACTTTGAACTGGCCAAGACTGACATAAATGGTTCAACAAATCTAGCAAGCCATCGTGATCCCATTAAGACCCAAAATGAGCACTGGAAGGTTTCTCACGGCAAACACAAGAAGTTGAATGGGTGAGACCAAGAGGTCATAAAATTGCATTTATTCCCATTCTAAGAGATACAACAGCCACATGGTAATAATCTCTACCATATGGTTCCTCGTTTGATACTGGGAGGAGTCAGGAGAAGCTTCATTGGGTAGATTCTTCCCCCCATCACTCAATTCCTGTAGAGAATGAGGAGATAATTGTGTTCCAAATAGGGGAAAGATGAGAGCCTTTTATGTAGCATGGGAGAGATTCAAAAGGTTGTCGAAAAAGATGCCCAATGCATGGAATAGACTTGAAGACCTGTATGAACATAGTGTATCATGCCTCGACGATACATCTAAGGGCATTATTGATGCTTCGCGCCGCGGAGCATCAAACGTAAGAGGCCAAGAGGCAAGATCCGACAGGACCCGGCGAATGCAATATGAAAGCTCCATCGAAGCCAAGAGTAATCGGGCGTAGGAAGAGGAAAGCCATGAGCCGAGCAAGATGATACCATGGAGTCAAAGCTGATGCCATCATGAATGTAATGGACAAGCAAGAGAAGATGCACACCGCTTCATGAAATAGGAGCAATGAAGGGAACTATTGAGAGGAAGTGTCGATGTACTCCACTCGAAGAATCGTTTTATGATGCTACGGTTAAGTACTGGGGAGCCAAGAAGTTATCACTTCAAACCAAATCCTAACCTACCAAAGACACTAATATCATCCAAAGACTGAGGAACCATGAAAAATTTTCATGGTGGAGGCCTCAGCAAGGGCCCAAGGCATGGCGTAATCCTCAACAGTGGATATCAGCAACTACTCGCGTTCTCCCCGCAGCAGCAAAGAAGGAGTGAGAAAATAGAAACGAAAATGAGTCGAGGAGGGCCTAACCATTTGAAGATCAAATGCCGCACTATGGGGGACAACAAGAAGTCAGAACCTCCATGAACAAAGTTTGCGCACTGGAAGCCTCAATACTAATTCCTCAAATTAAAACCACAACCCTCTGCCTCCTCAAAGAACCCTGGAGACACAAATAGGGCACCGTCCTAAACCCGCAAGTAAAACCGATGAAAGATGCCTTTCCCAAGACATGAAGAAGAACTGGAAAAGATCAGCATGGTCATGGCAAATGTATGGAAAGACTTGGTGAAAAGACGTAAAAGATGAAAGCAACAAGGAGATAAGGCCCAAATAATGTCGAAACACCGGAGAAGGAAAGAAAGAAGAAAAGCTCTAAGAAGAAAGCAAAAGAAAAGAAACTCACATCTGCTCAAATCCCATTTCTACAGAGGTCAGCAGAATCAAAGATAGATGAACAGTTTGCAAGGTTTTTGAAAACCTCTGGTCGGAGATCTATTTTCACAGTATGGCGACCTGCATGCCACTTTATGCAAAATTTTTCAAAAGACATACCGAGCAAAAAGAAAGACGTCAGAAAATAATCAGAAACCAACCGGCAACTCTAGTGCCTGATCAAGAGAGACTTACCAGAAAAGATGAAGGATCCATGGAGCTTCACCATTCCCACCATCGAGTTTGAATTTTCGTAAAGTCGTGACTCAGCAAACAAAGATCAATTTAATGCCCTATTCTCACAAGTGAAGTTAAGCTTTGGGAGCTTACCCCATCATCGTTACCCTCCAAATGCGTAGAGAACCCCGCAAAACCTCGAAGGAATCATTGAAGATGCCGTAAAGGTGGGGAAATTTATTTTTCCACAGACTCAACACATTGATACTGGAGTAGATCACAAGTCCCTCCGTCGTTGGGAAGGCCATTCCTGCAACCGAGCACCTAATCACGCTTATTAAGTAAATTCCTCACTTTAGAGTTGAGAAAGAGGCACTGACTTCACTTAACTAAGTATGAGAAATTTTAGAGATAAAAAGGGAAGATACTCAAAAACCAATGTGAAGATGCACACGTCAACAACCTCGATTTTTACTACATCAGGGCCGTCAATCAATCCTGCAATGAAAAGAGAGATGAATTTCCAGTATCTGAAGGAGCGATTCCCATTTTAACATCAGACACATTCTAAACAAAAGGAGGAGCTCCCTAACAAAATGGGATGAAAACAAAGACAGCCATGAAAAGGAATTTCATCATGAAACCAGTGAAGAAGGGCTAGTTTTAAAGGAGTTACAAGTCATTTAAAGTATGCTAATTGAGTCGCCAAAGAGTAAATCACAAGACACTTCGTCAAAGGATAGTCAGGAACAAAGAGTTGTTTCTGAATTACAGAATTCCAGTATGAAATTAGAAGCCGTCTCATCAAGAGTTAAAGCTGTGTATCAGTCCATCAATATGCATGCAATAAAATAATGTTGAAGAAAATAAAAGCCAACTGTTGAACATCAAGTGAGACCAATCCAAAGAATGAAAGAAGAGTCGGAAGGAGGTACTCAAATGGTTAAATGCCGGTTTTATCTATGCAATTTCAGACAATTGCTAGCCTGTACCATGTGGTTCCCAAAGAAGGGTGGATTTACCGTGATCCACAATGAAAGAATGAATTTAATTCCAACAAGAATAAGATTGTGGATGGAGAGTAATCATTGATTACGTGAAGTTTAACACAAATCAGAAAGATCATTTCCTCGCTCTTCATTGATCAGACAAGGATGTGATTAGCAAGACACCCTCATTTTTGTTTCTTGGACGGTATTCAGGGTTGCCAATCACATTGCAATTGCACCCGAGGACCAAGAAAAGACCACATTCACACGCCTCTATGCGGTACTTTGCCTTCGTATGATGCCATTTGGGCCGTGCAATGCTCTTGCTACTTTCAAATGATGCATGATGTCAATGTTCCTGTGACGGTCGAGAAGTCATGGAAATTTTATGGATGACTTCATAAACAGTATGGGTCCAGCTTGAATAATGTCCTGGAATAACCCGAAATGAAGATTTCAAAGATGCAAGACAAATACTAGCACTAAATTGGGAAAAATCCATTCAATATAAGGTATTGTTCTTGGTCATAAAGTTTCTGCTATAAGGCTAGAAGTGGACTAATCCAAGATTTCCATTATCAAAACCTCGCACTTCCTACAACAAAGAGCGGATAAGGAGTTTCTCGGGGCATGCCGGATTTTATAGGAGATTCATCAAAGACTTCTCAAAAATAACCAGACCACTATGCAGATTACTGGAGAAGGACTCAAAGTTTAATTTTGATGATTCCTCGCAAGGTCGCTCAAGAAATCAAGATCGATCGGGTTCAAGCACCTATCATGGCCGCACTGCACGGGATCGTGGATTTGAAATAATGCAGCGATGCCAGTTGATTTCGTGAATAAATGATCAGCAAAGAAAAGAGAAAATATCTCAGCCATATACTAAAAGCAGTTAACCTTCCAATGAAGCTAGCCAAGAAAACTATTCCATTAACCGAAAAGGAGATGCTAGCCAGTATCACGTGAGAAATCCAGGCCATACATTTTCGATCCTAAGGTTATACCACATGACTCATGCCCATCAACATTCGGCGTCAAAAAAGGAGCTAAGCCAAGACTCGATAAGGTGGGTGCCAAGTATCAGAGAGTTTGATCCGAAATTAAAGATAAAGGGATGTGACAACAGGAGGCTGATCATCGTCTAAGAGAAAGTGAATGAAACAGAAATGAGGAGGCAGACTAATAAGAGAACTTCCTGCATGAATGTGTACCGCTAAGGTGTCATTCCAACTTCCATGGTATGTCGATATTGTGAATTACCCAAGCCGTGGAGGCCCTCAGAATTCATTTACCAACGTAAAGAGTCGGGATCGATAATGTATAATTATATCCGGATGACCTAACGCTATTTAAAGAGGTGCCGTATATGATTATCGTAAGACAAGCGTAGATTTAACAATTTAAAATCTCGAATGAATGCTATGCATCACTATATGGGGGTATTTTATGAGAAAGAATAAATTTTACAAGATACTCCAACTGGATTTTATTAGCCTACTCATCTTCGTAGATTGTGCCGAACGGGTCAAATTATGTGATAGATGCCAAAAGATTGGAAATATCAGAGCGTAATGAAATGCCTCAAAAGGTATAATGGTGGTGTAAATTTTTGATGATGGGAATAGATTTTATGACCATTCCTACCTATCATTTGAAATCAGATATAACACAAGTAAAGGATTATTATATTTCAAATGGGTGGAAGTATTGGTTTGGCTCCAAGGAATGATGCTAATATAGCCAGTTTCTTACAAAAGAATATTTCGAAAGGCATTTGGAAACACCTAACTATCATTAGCGACAAAGCCATTTTGCAAACAAAATATTTGCAAAACTCCATGAAAGGTATGGATCAAGATATATGAGTCTAATTTATCATCCCCATCAATGGACAGCAGAGATTTCCAACAGGATTAAAAGAATCCCGAAAAGATCAGAAGTCTGCCAGAAGGATTGGTCTTCCAAACTTGATTTACGTGACTTGGGGCCTACAGAATCGTATTCAAATCCCATCGAATGTCCCCATACAGCAGTTGTCGCAAACCATGCCATCTCTCCACTCTCAATCGGAATACAAAGCCACAGGCTAAGAAGTCAACTTTGATTTTAAAGTCAAAGAAGAGAGAATTTGCCCAACCGATCGAATCAGTTAATCGAGAAACGGCTTCCACGATAATGCTAGAATATACAAGGACAAAACAAAGAAATGGCATGACTGCAGGATCATGAAAAGAGTTCGTAATAAGAGAATAGTTCTTATTTTAACTCCGCATTGAAGTTACTCTGTGGAAGTTAAAATCCAAATGGAGGGATCATACATGAGTGTCAAGCACTACATTTGGAAGAAAATATTAAAGACTGAAGGTCGGGAAGAATTTAAAGTCAATGGATAAAGACTGGCATTATCAAAGTGGAGGAAAGAAAGGAAGAGCTCCAACTGGTTTATTGAGAGAGAGAAAGAATCAAAACAGTTAAGTCTGGGCCTAAGGACTCAAAATCGAGCAAATTATGGGAGGCAACCTATAGATTTTAGTTTCTATTTAGTTTATGATTTGCATTTTGATATTTTTTTTTTTTTTTAATTCACATTGATTTTGTTTTCGGCTTCTTATAATGATTAGTTAGTACTTGAGAAGACTTTTGTTAATTGAATCCTTTCTCTGAAATGTTGCAGCATGAAAGGTAATGTAAGTGGAAGGGAGAGAGTGCGATAACTCTGTGACATCTCTAAAGAATCAGAAGAAAACGACAGAAAAAGGGGAGTATTTTCCTAAACAAATTCTATGAAAATCGAATAGAATATATTTTTGGAATTGCCAGGGAATGATTAAATTGATGTTAAGAGGTGCAAATTAATAAGAAGTGAAAAGATGTCCTGATCATTAAAATTTTGTAATCATAGATTAGGTCATAATAAACTTATGTCGTGGATAAAAGTCGGGTCACATGTAAGCCGAGGTCGCAAACTTAGCTAGCACCGGCGAAGATATGGGACAGTCACCAAAAAGTTATATGTCGCAATATCAACTAAGGTCGCGATATATATCGAGGTCGCGATAAAACTATGCGGGTCATAATGTAATCCATTCTCGCAAGAGGCGAAGGTCGCGATAATTCAATTATTTCATCAAATACTGGCGTCGCAGTTCTAATGATAATCGTCTTCATTAGCGCATTTATGTCGCGACACCCAAAGACAAGTCGCGACATAAGAGACAAGTATGCTACCGGGCGCTTTGACCAGCTCTAAATTTAATGAGATGCAAAGACATAATCGCAACATGAATTTAAATGCGACATGCGCAAATAAAAACGGTCATAAAGAGCCACAATAATTGAATCGCGAATCGCCGAACTTCCCTCCACTATCATCTCTTCCCTCGGGCTAAATACAACCTTTCATTCATATATTCTTCTGATTTCACTTGCAAACCCTAAACACTTAACCCTCCCTAAAAACTCCGATTTAATGGTCGAATCCTTCAACCCTCATCCCAAACTCCGAGCGCCAAACATTTAACCCTCTTTCCGAAAACCTTCCGATTTCTAATGGTCGAACTCCAACCTCATCCCAAACCTGTTTTTAAATCATGGAGGAGAGACGAATCAAGGGAAGTTCATCCTGAACTCAAGGGGAGAACAGCCGCTGGGCCAAATCTCGTAAGTTCAACAAGTGACAAAGCAACAGAGGAGAAAGGGAAAAGAAACGCAATAAGAAGAAGCTAAGAGACGAAGTTCGTCTTCGCAGGAAGCTTTCTCCATTCGGAAAAGCACTATGTCGGGTGCTGGATTTTGCAGGAGAAAGAGGTTCAACCAACTCATCTCACCGCTCAAGGAATTGATAGAGCAACAAGTGGTGGGGAGGAATTCCCCAGAACATCAAAGGTCCTGTTATGCAAGAATATTCGAGAATTTTACCTAACTAGCTTGAAGGAAAGAGAACTCCGTCTATGCCAGGAGTCCGGTGCCTACGGAGCAAAGACTATTAATGAGGATGGGCCGGGATGGAAGGATGTAAAATGATCAAAATCTAGTCACGAGCAACCCTAACTCGTGAGAAGCTTCATGCAGAAAATTAACATAAAGAAAGGGCAAAGTGGGAAGAAAGCGAAAAGGAGAGTAAAAAGACCCTTGAGCAAGGGAGATTGGCTGCAGGAGGCAAAGGTGTGGTTTTATTTCTTATCCCTCTATTCCGGTCCTACCAAGCACGCTTCGTATAGTGGGCAGAACAAGAGGCAACTCTTCCTATGCCATACTCGGGAAGGGGATACAAGATCGGAGGCCGGGAGGCTTATTGAAAATTCTATAATGATGTATCAGCGATGGTAATAACGGTTTAATCCTCATATCCAAAGAACGCCATCAAGTAAGGTTATGTATTAGTAATGTGTGAAGGAACATGGAAGAAGAAGAGGAATGCTCCTAAATGTCACCACTCACCTAACTAGAGTGCTAAGGCCAGAACTGGGAAAAAGAAGAAGGGGAGGTCATAGTGGAAGATTCCAGACGAGATGAGGAGGTGCAAGAGGAATGTAAAAAAAGGAAGAGGGACACCAATGTGGAAACCAAGAAGAACAAACTGTAAACACGCCTAGCGGAACTCTATTTTTGCAGAGGACATGGAAGCATATGAAAGAAGTCCTATAGATTTCACCACCCCACTGGCCAGCTCTCCACCAATGAGAAACAGGGATTTCAGAGAACCAGGAGAAAGCTCTAGAGGAGCCCAAGAAAATAACCAAATAATGGAGATGCTCATTTCTATGCAGAAAAGTATGGAAAAAAGAGAAGAGAAATGGAGCACCTGGGCCGTGTCTGGGAGAAGAGGTTTATGAAAAAGAATTGAAGAGAAGGATCAAAATTGTGAAGAAGAGGATGAACATAAAAGAAGAAACATATGAAGCCGAGATGAAAAGAAGAGATCAACAATGGGAAGAGGTAATTAAAGGGTACAGAGATGTGATGAAGGAAATTCTCAAGCTTCAAGAGAGGAGAAGTTCAAGAAAGAATGTGGAGGATGTGGGATCAAGATCTACTGAAAAAGCTAAAACTGAGCCATGAGTCATTCTACAATAACCAGTATGATCGTGATTCCCAGCTCCTCAACATCATAAAAAGAAGAGATTCGGAACAGGAGGCTAAGACTGTAGAGCAGATTAAGGGTTCAAATTCTATACAAGCCATCGCTGGCGATTTTGAGAAGAAAAATAGAAGAGAGATAAAAAGTCGGAGGAAAATGAAAAATACAGAGAGGTAACCGCTAGAAATTTGACTTGATTAACAATAATCTCTCCAAATTTTGTGAAGCCGTGATCGAGATGGAGAGAACAAATGAACACATTAAAAAGGGCGCAAGACGATTCGAATAAGAAAGTTAAACTCACCAATGAGTTAGTCCTCAAGACTGTGGGACGGAGAAAGAGAGTATCAAGAAGAAGAGGAGAATTGAAACAGAAATTCCCTAAATCTTCCAAATTTGGCTACTTTGATCTAGACTCAACATTTTTTTTATGCTCCTCCAAGTTAAAAATAAATCCTTACTATCACCGATCTTTCTCTTTCCTAATGTCAAGGTTTCCTCCACACTTACACCTGATCATCAATAAAACAAGAAAATTGTGAAAAGGAAATGTTTGCTCATTGGTAGTTAGCTTGTGTTTTTACTTTTGCTTGACTTGTTGGGAAAATAATATCGATACTTAGTTCAAGAATGAAAATGTTGGAAATGTCATAACTAATCTAAAGCAAAGTAGTTTAACTAGAGATAAATTTGAACACAAATAAGTGCAAAATCGTGGCATGAATAAAGAAACCGAATTAGAATATTTACCTGTCTGCTCAAGATTCAATTTAGTTGCAAAATGTGAAAATTGGTTGTTGTTTATAGAACAAATACTTGCTTAAAATAATGTAAGTATACAAAGTGAATAAGTACAAGTCTTGAAGAAATAATACACATTGGTCAACAAAACTTATGAAACTTTTGAGAGGAATTAGGAACATCTTCTGGGGAATTCAGGATTTAGATCCACAATCCTAGAACTTGTTTGATTATTGATTGAGGCGAAATTTTAGGTGAAAACAACCAACAGAAATGATAAGAAAGAGGCCATCCTAAGTATACTCGAGCCTTTTAAAGCCTACCCTCAAAAATATGCTTAAGCATATTCTCTAGCCCTTGATTTGAGCCAATAAGCCTTTAGCTTCAATAACAAAGAATTGAACACCGAAATTCCTTCCTTGCAATAAACTCCGCAGAAAGAACCTAAATTATCTGGGGCTTCTAGTTCGTAAAAGGTAGATTAAGGAAAAAACAAGTTCGGGAATAATATTCCTAGATTTTGATAAGAAGGTTGAAGAAGTAAAGAAGCAGAAGCTAGTGAAATAAGGAATAAGTTTTGTCTCTTTGTGGCCTATTTCCTTGAATAATTAAGCTCGTAGGGTGTTTTAAATACCTAGCACCCAATGCCAACTGTATGGGAGCTGCTAGCCCAAAGTTCTCTAAGAGCAATAGGAAAGCCTAAGAAGACAAAATACTGTGACTACCCAAATCAAGGGTAGAAGTAAAGGCAAAAGAGTTAAAGAACAAAGGGATCTCATTTTAAAACGGCACATATGGAAAGTGAGATCTAAGTAAAAAGAATTCAAAAAGAGGAATCAGCTTCTAGATTAAGGAGAATCGTAAAGGAACAAAGAAGAAAATAAGAAAGCTGAAGCAATGTAGAGAGACATAAGATGGAAACTGGTAATTCTATAACCTAATTTTTTCCATTATCTACCTAATTAATAGTTTCAACATTACAAGCCTGAAAGACTTTTATTGATTTTGAAGGTTAACTACTTCCACATTGAATGGATAGACCAATATGAAAAACAAGCATACTGACTTTGATAACAAATTAAGAAAACTCCTGGGGTATGATCACCAAGTTCATCATGAAGTTGTAAAGGATCAAGGACTCATACACACACACACACAAGACTTGTTAAATAAACTGCTTAAAATACATTAGTTTAATAAGAAATTTTGTAATAGAAGTACACTATGCTCGTTTCTTGCATAAAACTGAAATTTGAAATAATAAATGATATCTCTTAGTTCCATCAAAGGGTGGAATGAGAAAGAATGTGGAATAAATCAGAAAATGTCCTTAAAATTTTCTAAGCCTATTTGTTCGAGGACAAACAATTTCTTCTTTTCTTTGCTCGGGGGACAAGGAAAATTTTAAGTTTGGGAATTTGATGAGTCCAAATACTCATGAGATTTTAATACATTTTTTCTCGAGTTTATAATGAGAATAATGATAAATTGTTTGCGTAAAACTCGATAATCGAATCAAATTTCCAATTTAAGGTGAAAATACAAATATAAAATCAAATTTTAGCAAAATCATAAGAAATCAAATTTCGCAAAGCAGAATTTAAATCAAACCTGGAATCGGTCGACACAGAAGTGCAGCCCCAGTTAACTAAGTCACACCTCAATAAATTCCAAGAAATCAAGAGTGAATATGGGGTCGACTGGGCAGAAGGAAGTCGAGACAAAAATGTGACTCGCCGAGAATAAGAGAAGCAAAATTAAATGAAGCCCAAATTGTCGCGACATCATCGCGACGCGATACCAAACTAAGTGAGATAAATGACGTGATACCACAATGAGGTCACACAAGGAGTCGACTATAAGGCCATAAGAACAAATTTTCCTTAAGTAAGGTAGTCTAACTAATTTTGGAAAGAAAGGACTTGATGTCGCGACTCGATAAGAATGAATAACACCCAGGTCGCAACAGAAACTCCAAAATCAGAAGACCAGGAATTAATAAAGAAGGTATGTGGATGTCGCAGAACACCACTAAGTCATGGCTGTAATTGAAAGGTTAATAGAGATATGGAGGTCGTGATAATCGATAAGAAGGTGGAGCAATGTATAAAGAGGCTGACGATGGTGGTCGCGACGCCATCCAAAGGGTCGCAGCATCACTGGCGGAAAGAGGAGGGGTCGCACGCCATCCAGCTATTTTACATCACCGCAAAGAAATGGAGGTCGACATCATTTAGCCGCCGCGACATCATAAATTCAAGAGATGCCAAAATAAAGTCACAATAATAGTAAAACTTCCACGCCTTACATCAAAAGAGCCTTACATAACATTGAAGTCGCGAATTTTATGATTGAAGTAGCGACCTCAAAAGATCTTACAAGACAGAAAGAGGAAGTCGCGACGTCCTTCAGTTGTCGCGACAACAGTTACAAGGAAAGGAGGTTGCGACGCTATTTAATGGCTACATCAGATAAGGTGTTAAGAGCAAGTGCAACTGCATAAAGCTTCCGCTACGCATTTAATAAAACGGTCGCGACGTGATGATCGAGGTCGCGACCTCGTAAGATCACAATGCAGAAAGATGAAGTCGCGACGATGATTGAAGTCGCGATGACTACAATAAAATTTAATAAGGTATCAAAGAAGCCGCGATACGAAAGAGAAGTCATGAAGATCAGTCGAGGTCGATAAACAAATGGAGTCGCGATAATGAACAAACAATGTCATTTATCTTGAAATCCACAAATAGTGCATCAATAGGGCCCAACTTCCAAACCCTATAAACAGCAATCATCAAGGAAAGAAGGCGTGCCGCGTATGTAACTTTAAAGATCCGGCAGTCATGCCTATTTTTGTTATTTTTCTTCTTCTTGTCTTATTATTTTTAGTTTTATTTCTATTTTGTCGTTAAGTATTAGAGAGATTTTTATTTTTTTATTTCGATCTCGAACAATTAGCTCATGAGCGTGTTTCGAATGCAGACTCATTTTTCTTCAAATTACTATCTCGTTGTTCGCCCGTATAATTCTCGGAATTTACTCCGCCATGGCTACAAAGGGTTATTTTGATCGTATAAATTATTGTTGTGTGTAATTCCAGTTGATTTTAGAAACCTACCTTCCATCGAGCAAACCCTCGCAGGTTAGAATTTATCTTTCCCGCACAAATTCGTGTGCTATTGAACTTCTACCTTGAAAACTCAAGTTATGCGTCAGAATTGATCTCCAATATCGTTGTCTTATACCACCAGAGTGCACGTCTGCTACTCGATTTCAGGAGGCCTCGAGTGACACAAGTAGAAGGCAATTCTAAGAGTGATTTAACAATTTCTCAAGGGTATATTAACCTAATATCGAGGATCTAATGATTTTTGTGAGTTTATTCCTTGATAAACTCGTCTCACTTGAAACTAAGAATGAGTTGAATGAATTATCCACTAAACAAGCAGAGATTTCACCAATTCGAATAGTTGATTCTAATCCCGTTAAATGTAGATCTAATCAAGGAAAGGATGAACTATTCTAATTTAGAGGAGGAGAAACTAAAGAAAGAGTAAACCTACGCTATACCCATGTCTCTGGGGAGCTATGGCGATAGTCCACGCCCGGGTATTAAGCATTGAAAAAGAAAAATATCCGTACTGTGGCAACATAGACAAAGTAGTTATCTAATTCTCGTCTCGGAAGAATCAGAAAATTAGACGATGAACAAAGTAGAAGTTCGAGATCTAGCCACTACCATATTCCCTGACCGATTTAAAACTGCGGGTTCATGAAGCAAGGTTATAAAGTAATTAAGTAGAAATTGATTTTTTCAGCAATAGTAGGTATTTCAATGTTTCCTTTAGTATAATGTCTACTCCAAATATTTCTTACATTATTCTTTATTCTTTGTCTTTTAAATTTCATTTATTTAGTTATTCATTCACATATATTAGACTTGTTTATTTTAAGGCTTCTAAGCTTGATTTCACTGCCTTTTAAAGTCCAAAATAGTGTGAAATTTGATTAGTCAAAAGAGTTGATTGATAATTTTCGAGATCTCTCGGGATCGATATCCGGACTTAAATCCATTTTATTACTCTGTCGACCTGCACTAGTGGATCTTAGATCGGGCGAAAGAGATTTTTCTAATCTTAAGGAAACCATTTTAATGAGTATAATCAAAGAAAATATAACAAATAAGTTTTTGTGGCATTATTTTGGGATTGTATAATAGTCCTTTGGTAATGTTGTTGCTAAATTAGATATATCTGTCTACTACCACTTCACGGGCTGGATCTCTTCTTCAAAGGTGAAAGAGGGCCTCGATGTCTCTAGATATTTCAAAGCGTCATGACCTATAATTTACGACCTCCCTTCCTCCCATAAGCATTGGAAATAAACGTTATTTCACTGGGGCCGACACTGGGAATATAACCTCGCCAATCAAGATTCGTGAGCCTGGGATTCCTTTGGCAAAGATGAATCGCCACCGAGAACCTGCTGAGTTTTCGGCCCATGCTAAGAGGGTTAACTTTTTAAAGGTCACGCTATATCCTTAACTTTGCTTTGGTTGCGCTGCTTTCAGGTATCCGTCCCAACCTTACCCCTGAGGATGTGGGAAGTTAACACTTCGAAATATACTTAAAGAATTTCTAATTGCTTAGTATATTAAAGCTAAATGGAATTTTTCGTAAATAAAACGAGAGACCCGAAATAAATATTAGATACAAGGGTAAATTAGTCATTTACCACTTGAGGATATGAAAGGCATAAATCAATAAGATTATATGTAATTATGGAATTTGAGGAAAGATTAGGGGTTAAATTAGAATATGGCATAAGTTGATTTGCAAAAAGAGAAGAACCTAAGGACCTAAATGCAAAAATGGGGAAAAGGATTGTAGCAGTACAAACATGGCCTTAACTCGTAAATTGATTTAAGACAAATTTGGTCTCATTTTAGGAGAATAAACCGTAAAGAAGATGTGAGTAAGGGGAGAAGAAGCAAGCAACAGGGAAGAGGAAGAGAAGAAGAAGAGAAGAGAAGAGAAAGAAAGAGCAAAAGGTATGGAACTTTGTATAGATTTGTATGGATACATGTTTGTAAGGTGGGTTGTAGAAACCTAACTCTAGAATGAGTTCTGAATGGAAACCACTGGTAAATCCTTTGTTTTTTTAGGTTTTGTTATGAGAAGATCTGTAGATCCTAATAGCATGTGTTTCTGGGGGGTTCTAAGTGTTATGTAAAATACGGACATGTTTGTTCTTGTTCTAGGTTTTGATAAGAACCTTAGATTTTTGAAGATGGCTGAGTAAAACTCTAGGCCTTGTATAAGAGATGAATAGAAAGCATGTTTCTTGAGTTCAATAGAGTTCATAAGAGGTATTGAAATATAATTTGAGTAGAAAAGAGAGATTACAAGAGGAATTTGGAGTGGTTTCGACTTGTTATGGAGTATCGTTGATTTGGTATCACATATGGAAAATGGGAGAAAAACACATTCCGGGTATTTTTCGGTGACCTGTACTGCACACCTTGAACTCAGACAGATAAAATCTAGAACTGACCCACTTATGATAGTAAGTGAATAAGTGCGGTTCAATTCAAGCCTGCTTTAACCAAAGGTTCGGGATTTCTAAATTCTTACAACTTGCTTAATTCTTATCCGATTTGAGTGATTCAAGTTAATGGTTAAACTAGACTTCAAGGAAAACCAAACATCCTGAAATAGGTACCTTCAAATTCGGATTCTATGTGGCCCAAAAATTCACTCAGGCAATGTTCAAGCCACCTCCCTCTGTCTGCTTTTTGAACATAGAGTAATTGGTCATGAGACATAACTCTAGCTCTGATCCGATTTGGGTGATTCCAGTTGAGAAGAACCCTTAGCACCTTAGCTTCCAAAGTAGTAATACAAAATACCAGTGTCAAATGTAAAGCAGATCCCTGAAAATGACAAAACATGGGTGGCTTCGTCTCCCCGCAAGGTGCCGCGAGTTGCCGGTTCATTACGGCCAAACCTGTGATAACTCCTTCTGCTAGGACTCCATTATGGTGGCCTTGACTCATGGAAAGCTCATTGAGTCTAGAATCTAACCATATTCTATTTAATGGAATTTGGTGCCCACATCTTGTCTGAAAATTTAATTTTTATACCAAGTGTACTAATCGCTTGGTTAAAGTTAATTGGAATACATGGTAAGAAAGGATGTAGTAATGAACAAGAGATGCAATATGTGTAGATGTGTTCATGAAACATAAATGTGATATGGAAAATGAAAATGAACTGAAACATGAATATGAACATGAAAGGCAATATGTCATGAACACATAATGTGGTTAAGTTATATATGATCATTATCACATATAACCATAAAGAGATAACAAATGATAGGAAATACATGAATGAGTATGTGAATGAGTATATGCATGAATATGCATGAATGAGTATGTGAATGAGTATACATGAATGAGTATATGAATGAGTATATGAATGAGTATGTGAATGAGTATATGAATGAATATATGAATGAGTATACGTGAATGAATATATGAATGAGTATATAAAATGAGCACATGAATGAGTATGTGAATGAGTATACATGAATGAGTATATGAATGAGTATGTGAATGAGTATATGAATGAATATATGAATGAGTATACGTGAATGAGTATATGAATGAGTATATAAAATGAGCACATGAATGAGAGGAATGAGTGGAGTACATGAATGAGTATATGAAATGAGTACGTGAATGAGTATATGAAATAAGTATATAGATTGAGTATATCTTTGAAAAGATAATACGAAAGTGAATATGGAATTGAAATGTGATATTTGAAAACCGAATGAATGTGAATGATGATAAGAACGGATTCATCAAACATAAGTAATCCAGTAAATGTGAATATGGAATCAAAATGTGATATTTGAAAATCAATGAGTGTGAATGATGATAAAGACGGATTCATTAAATAATCCGCTGGCAAATGTGGAATTGATTAACAGGTCAATGAACTACCGACGGGATGTACAAATCGACATCCTACGAAGGCACCTCAAATTTTCCAATGTCCCACTTAAGTGTGATGTACCAATCCAGATCCGCCATGATGGCGATGGCATCGAAGAAATGTCCTAATTTCACGGACGCACCAATTCCGCATCCGCCTTGATGGCGATGGCATTTAATTGATACCATGCTCAGCGTACCAAGCAGCATCCACATGATGGGGAGGCAGAATCGACTGATACTACATGCTCTGGGGTGCACCAAACGACATCCCTCATGATGGAGACCGACATTCGATACTACATGCTCAAAATTCAAACGATCCGCTGCGATGGGAGACTCCGACTGTAAAATGTGTAGGTACATTACCGACGATAATAAGGGTGGGATCTATTAAACGAATCCATTATAAATGAATCAATAGTCAAAGTGAAATAAATTCAATACTGATTTATGTAAATGGGATTTTATGTATATGCTTAAATTTACAAATCGAATTGTGAATTGAATTATTGTACTGAAAATGCATGTCAGGATATGATAAATGATTTGTAAAATGAAAGCATGCGTAAATGAATAGCATGAGTATATGTGGATATAAAGGAATATTTTGTAAATGCATTTTGTTAATTGTAAATGCTTCAGGGCTTGCCCATAATGAAGTGCTTCCGTAATTAAAAAGTCTAAATGGAATAAACTAAACAAATGTTTCGAAGATAATTGAAAATGCCTGAGAAACTGCCCGCCTGATCCGGCCAACCGTCGAAGTGGGATTCGTCGCGATACTTTTGAAAACGAAATTTTAATAAAACCAAACAAAATGTTTTGAGAAGATAATTGAAATGCCGAGAAACAGTTTAGGCTTCGGATTCACTAACCGTCGAGTCTGGGATTCGGTCACACTTTGAAAACAAAAAGCTGATAAAACTAACAAAATGTTTCGAAGATAATTGGAAATGCTCGAGAACCGCCCGCTTGGATCTCGCCAACCGGGTTGAGCTCTGATCTCGTCACGACACTTTGAAAACGAAATTTAATAAAACAATAACTAAATGAATTAAAACTATGTATCACCTAATTTGACTCGTATGTATTTGATATGACTTTGATGTTTCTTGATTTGCCATTGTATATGTATAGGTTGTTTTGAATATGATAGTGATATGCCATACATGAAGATATGAATTCGAAACTAGAAAAAGATATGACACATGAATTAATACTTAATGATAATGATATGGAACTCCAAAAGGATAAAACTCACATGTGAAATATGATATGAGTTAGAAGTCACATACAATTAGGCTTCAAGATATGCATAAGGAAAAAGGTAAATGAAAAAAGATTGTGACTTGCGATTATCATATTGGTCGTTATTGTCTATATGTTCCCTACTTAAGCGCAGTTTAGCACAAAG
Source organism: Tetrastigma voinierianum (assembly GCA_016808115.1). Classification (NCBI taxonomy): domain Eukaryota; kingdom Viridiplantae; phylum Streptophyta; class Magnoliopsida; order Vitales; family Vitaceae; genus Tetrastigma; species Tetrastigma voinierianum. The sequence goes on along the minus strand of JAEQBH010001143.1, from coordinate 808,606 downwards.
GCTCAATCCAGGTAATCAAGAGGAGATAAAGAGGACAGATATTCCACACTGCCAAAGAATACGGCCATCTCAGCTGATGTGCCTACCAAAGATCGTTTTCCGCTATCTCTCGATGTTTGTGGCTTAGACATATATATGTATATGTTTGTATAAGTAAATGGGACTTAAAAGATACGTGTATTAGAGATTTTCAATACACCACTCCTCGTGGTAGCTCTTTGTATGGCGTGTAAATTATTTCGCTATTACAAAATCGCTTGTATACCTGGCGTATAAGTTCAAACCAAAAAAAAAAAAAAAAAAAAAAGAGGTAAAGAGTCCCAATATATGGTTTCAGACCCCAAACCGGCCGATTCGGGCCAATCTGGTCGCACGGAATCTGGCGTGATGTGGGCGGAAGGCAACAAGGGTTGTCCACACGATTCCAATCTTTCAGTCGGGATATCCTAGCCTTAAGTGTTAGACTTCCTGCTCCTTTATTCGAGATCCCTCCGCCTCGCGCATGAAACTTCTCCTGAGGGGCCTCCTGCTGTGAAGCCAACTCGGGAAGAACTTCAAGCTCGTGTTAAGCTATTGACGAAGAAGAAGAGGAGCGTAGCGGTGGCGGCCTAAGCCCTCAAAACCAGCCTCCCGCCTTGGGGTAAGATCCCGGCCGAAGCACGGTCCCGCCATCGCCGCCATGATGCTGGATCACGCGCCCCAAGTTCGGCGTAGGCAAGCGTTGCCTTCCTTAGCCGAGGTGTCCGAGGTGGCGAGTGCGCAGCAACGCTCATCCTCTGCTGTCGAAGCCAAGGGTTCTTCGAGAAGGGCTGTTGAGTCTCCTTTGAAAGTCCTTCCTATCTCTATTTGGAGTCCTCCGGCGCAGAACGCCATGCCTTCCCCTCCAATGCAGGGAAACGAGGGAAGTGATCGCTTGAGCTATGGGAAGCAGACCGCTTACCAATGCGAGCTCGCCACTGCACCGCTTCATTTGTCCTTCGAGACTGATCTCAAGAAGGTGGACGCTTATGCGCCGAGAGGAGGCTTTTTAAATTTATCGCTCCAAGGAACTATCTTCGTATGTCCGAGCGCCTCTTCTTTATTCATCCCCATCGCCAGGTTAATGTCATTCGCTTAACTCCATCTCTGGTTTCGCAGATTTACCAATTATATAAAGGGCTTCGCGAGGAAGGCCGCCGACCTGTAGATCTATTAAGGCAACGAAGCATACAAAGCAAGTTTCGCTCGATTCTCCGAGAGTCGGAAATGGAGCCTTGGAGATGCATGATCGAGGATGCTATGGGTACAATCGACTACACACTCTACTGGGAAGGCAAGAGTCAAGACAGAGAAAAAGGCCATAGAGGGCCTAAGGGGTCACAAGGAGGAGCGGCGGGTGGAGCACAAGAGTTTCGGATGCTAAGAAGAGCTTATACCAAAGCAAATCGTGGCTCGGATCGTGCCCGTGAGAGGTTTCAAAGCCGAGCCCGTGAGCCGGCCGAGGAGTGCAACGCACTACGGTGGACTTCCAGAGGCGGAGGCGTGTTAGCCACAGGATGGAGAATAATCTTAGAGCCGAGGATGAGGCTCACACCTTATGGGCCTCCTGATGGCTCATTTCTACGCGCAAAGCTACCAAGGCTTTTCCGGTTTGACTTCACTCTTCTGGCTCTCGATCCCGAAGGAAGAGGAGGCAGACTCTTTCGCTTTCGAGGATCTAGGTAAACCCCGGGGTGTTCTCTGATACCCCTAACTATGTTCCTCTTCCGAGTGAAGTTGAGGTTCCTACCGAGGCTAGCTCCCTCTTGGCCTCCATCACGCATCTTCTAACCTACGCCCGCAGGCCTCGCATCAGCCAAGGTTGCTCATAGCCTAACTCTCTAACATTTGTGCCCTCCCTTTGTATAATCTTTCGTCTATTTCGCTAACTTCGAGCTCTAAGCTTCTGATATCTATAATGCCACATTGGCTTTGTATATTCTATGGATATCTCGTCCTTCTACCTTCTCGGGTTTTCCCTGCCTTCTGGTCTCCGTGTTAAGAGGTTGCCTACTATCCAATCTTTAAATGGTCAATTCTTACTCGAGCCATGCGGCCTTTGGATTGGTCTCGGGTGCCATCGCGGCTCTCATCAAACCGAGCCATGTGACCTCTCTTGCTACTTGGCCTTCCGGGCTGTTAGGCTCTAAGAATCGAAGCCACATGGCTCCCTTTGAAACTTAGCTATAAGGCTCTTTTGAAAATGAGCTACGAGGCCCGTTTTAAAACTGAGCTACGTGCCTCCTTTGAAACTAAGCTACAAGGCTCGTTTTTAGAACTGAGTTACGTGGCTCCTTCGAAACTGAGCTACAAGACTCTTTTGAAACTAAGCTACAAGGCTCATTTTTTAAAACTAAGCCATGGCCTTCAAATCGAGCTACAAGGCTCGCTTTAAATCGAGCCACGGGGTTCCTTCAAAATCGCTAACAAGGCTCTTTTTGAAACTCGAGCTTACAAGGCTCGCTTAAAAACTCGAGCCACGCGGGCTCTTTAAAACCGAGCTACAAGGCCTGCTTTAAACTGCTTACGCAGTCTTCAAACCAGCCATGGCGCCTTCTCAATCGAGCCATACGGCTCCTTCCGAATCGAGCTACAAGCTCTTTCAAATCGAGCTACAAGGCTCGCTTTTAAACTGAAAGCTATGTGGCTCCTTCAAATTGAGCTTACAAGGCCTGGCTTTAAACTCGAGCCACGTGGCTCCTTCCAAATTGAGCTACAAGGTTCTTTTCAGAATCGAGCCATATAATTTCTTCGAAACTTTGCTTACAAGTCTCTTTCAAATGAGCCATAAGCTCGCTTTTTAAATCGAGCTTACGCGGGTTCTTCAAATCGGTTCTACAAGGCTCGCTTTAAATCGAAGCAACATGGGCTCTTTGCAACTGGAGCCACATGGCCTCCTCGAAACTAAACTAAGGCGCCCTTTTGAAACGAGCCACAAGGCCTGCTTAAAATCGAGCTACGTGGTCTTCTTCCGAACCGAGCTACAAGGCCTGCTTTTAAACCGGAGCCGCGTGGGTCTTTGAAACCGAAAATACAAGGCCCTTTGAAACTGAGCCAAGGCCTCGCTTTTTAAAACCGAGCCACGTGGTCTTTCCAACCGAAAGCTATAAGGCCTTTGAAATCGAGCTACGCGGGCTCCTTCAAATTAAGCTACAAGGCCTGCTTAAAACTAAGCTACGCGGGCCTTCCTAAACTGAGTTAGAGGGCTCTTTTGAAACTGAGCTGTAAGGTTCGTTTGAAACTAAGCTCTTGGGTTCCTAAACTAGGTTACGCATTGCCTTCCTTCCCTACAGCACGCCTGGCTTTAATGCATCTATGGAGAACTCCAGAACAGATCAAGGTGGTTTCCTAAGCTTCCAAGTTTCTTTATAAATAACTGCCTCTCTTCGATGGTCTGTTTTATACTCCGCTCCCAACCTTCTTCCTCTTCGACAAAGGTCTTTAGAGTTCATACGATAAAGCTTCAGGTTTGAATGGATGAGTCACAAAACTCATTAGATTTTAATCCATTTTTCCTCGAGTTTATAATGAGAATAATGATGAATTGTCTACGTAAAAACTGATAATTGAATCAAATTCCAATTGCAGGAATATACAAATGGTAAAATCAAATTTTAGCAAAAATCTATAAGAAATCAAAGACGCAGTTATAATCAATAAATCAACTTGTCGCGATAGAAGCGCGCTTCAAGAATTTCCAAGTCACGACTCTCAACAAATTCGCTTTCAAGAAGAAATCAAGAGGTCAAAGTGAAGCCGGATCTAAAGAAGTGAGCTGAGATAAAATATGACTGCAGAGAATAAAAGAAGTAGTCGATTTAAGAAGTTCGCGTCGCGACATCAGCGACGCCGACACCAAATGGAGATAAATGAAGTCATGATACTACCCGCGAGGTCGCGATAAGGAGTCACTTCACAAAGCCACAAGAACAAATTTCTTCTCAAGTAAAGCGAAGTCGCAACTAATTCGAAGAAAGGATTTAGCCGTCGCGACCTTGATAAAGAATGGTAAATAACACCAAGGTCGAATAACTCCAAATCAAACGACCAAGAATTAATGAAGAAGCAGACATGATGTCGCGCATACACCACTCGAGGTCGCGACATGCACTGAAAGCTTAGCAAAGTGAGATACATGGAGGTCGGATAATCGAATAGAAGTTGTGACAAAAGATTTAAGAGATCGAATACGAGGCTTTGCTAGCTTAGAAATAAGAGAGATATCAAACATCACTGCAGATGTCGCGAGCATCGCCGTTGGTCGCGATATCACCGCAAAGTATCATGGTTGCGGCATCAGCCTGGTCGCGGCATCAATCGCAGCGTATCGTGCGGTCGCGATATCACGTGAGTCGCGGCACGCTTAAGGGCGAATCATGGTCGCGACGTCTCTTCAAAGGGTCGCGAAGCATCATTGTAAAGAGAAAAGGAGGTCATGACAACCCTTCGTGAGTCGCGGCTAACAGCTTACAAAGAATGGAGGTCGCGAGATCATTTAATGGCCGCCACATCATATCCAAGATGTGTCAAGACAAGTCACATAAATAGAAAAGCTCTAATTTACATCAAAAAAGAGCCTATAAGCACATTACTGAAGTCGCGACGCATGATCAAGTCGCGACATCAAAGAGCCTACAAATACGTAGCGTGAAGTCGCGATTGCCTGCTGGTCATGATCGCCATAAGGAAAGAAGTTCGCGACGCCATTTTAGCGTCGCTGGCATCGTGATCCAAGGTGTTAAAGATGTCGCGAAGCAATATAAAGCTTCGCTGCATTTAATAAGAGAAACGGTAGGTTGCAACGTATGATTGAAGTCGCTACCTCAAAAGAGATCACAATGCGTAGTGCGAAGTCGCGACGCGGAAGAGAAGTCGCAACCTCAAAGAGATCATAATGCAGAAGCCGTCGTTCCACGCAGCAGATCGCGAGCATCGTAATGTACCATAAGGTGAATAAAGGAAGTCGCGACGTGAAAGAGAAGTCGCGGCATCGTATCGTACCTCATAAATGAATAAAGGTCGCGACGAAAAGAGAGGTCGCTACATCAAGTCAAGGTCGCGACACACAAATGGAGTCGCGATACGAACAAATAAAACGGGCCGCTTATTTCAAAATCCACAACAGTGCATCGGGGTTAGGCCTCCAACTTCCAAACCCCTATAAATACGCAGCTGCCATCGGCAAGAAAGCAACTTCGCGCCAAAAGAGAAGTCCTGCAAATAAGGCCCGTGAGTTTAATTTTCTTTCTTTTCGTTTTCACAAGTATTTTAGATTAGATTAGAGTAGATCGCTATTCTTATTCTAATTTCTGATCCTGATGTTAGTTGTTAGTTGAAGTCAATGCATAATGATTATTTTCTTCAAATTACCGCTCGTTCGCTTGAAGTCCAAACAAATTTGGAATTTGAACTTCCAACATCTATGCAGTTTTCGATCATGAGCTACCGTTAGTGTAATAAGTAATTTAGGAACCTACCTGGAATTTGCCTGCTGTTAGAATTTATCTTTTCTGCAAAAATCATCAGACCTACTCAACTTCAAATTCGAATCATTTTGCTTGTTTTGTTTATTGTTGTATCTGATTCAAAGACATAGTGTCCTATACTGTATAGCATCGTTTCATGCCTGATTTCTGGTGAGGCCCTCTCGAGTGACATGTGAGAAGGCATTCCCGTAGAGTATTGAACAATATCTCAAGGGTATGCAAATCTAATATTGGGGATCTATCGGCTTGTGAATTTAATTGATAAATCTTCTTCTACTAAACTTAGAATGAGTTTAATGACTTATCAATTAAAATGAGCAGAGTTCGCCGATTCGAATAAAGTAAGTTCAATCCTGTTAGTAAGGATCTAATCAAGGAAAGAATGAATCGCTCCAAATTTTGAGGATGAGAAACTAAAGATAGCGAAACCCATGCTTGCCTTTGGCGTCTTAGGAGCCATACACAGCCCACGCTGGGTATGAAGTATTGAAAAAGAAAAATACCAAGAATAAGGCAACTCAGATTAAAAGTAGTTATCTAATCCTCTGCATTCGAAAGAAACAGAGAAGATTAGATGATGAAATGTGTCATTAAGGAGTGATCCACATGGCATTACCTTTTTCCTTGAACGGATTCTAAAACCTGGTCTGGCGAAGCAAAGCAGAGTCGTCATAGGAATTGATGTTTCATAAATAAGCTTGTATTTTCAATGCTCCCCTTTAAAACTAACTGACATTTCTATTTCTAAATTTTTATTTTAGTTTAAGCATTATTTTATTTTTTGTTCTAGCTTTATATATCTTTATTCTTTCATTATTTTAAAGGTTGCTAAGGATATATCAACTGCAAATCATAGTCCAAATATATAGAACTCGAGTAGTCAAGGTAGTTGATCGAGAATTCTCGAGATCTCCAGGATCGAGTATCCGACTTAAACCATTTTATTACTTGTTCGACCAGATACTTGCGTAGAATCATGGATCAAAATTAGAAAATAAATTTATCTCCTTAAGGAAACCGTTGTTAATCAAAAGAGATAATTGCAAAGAAATATAACAAATAAGCCTCATGGCATTATCATTGTGGGATTGGGAGCATTACCCTTTGATAATAGTGTCATAAATTTGTATATGTCTTTGGTCCACTAAATAACAAGTTTTGCGTCGTTGCTTGTGGGATCGAAAGAATTAATTAGATCAATATTCCGACGTAAAGAAGGAAATACTAATTTGACATTTTTAAGAAAAGAACAAAAATAAGCTACAAAGGATTACATTAGTCACTAATTTTAACGAGCCATGTTGGAAAATATTTGCTGTATTTGACTAATCCTATTAATAAGGAGTGCTTTATTCCTTAAAAACCTTTGTTTATGAAATGGTGGATCCGACTGATTCCAGCAGATAATCGAATTGAGAGAACATCAGGAGCTTAAGAAAGACAAAAAGAAAGTAAAACGCAAATTATGACAGTAAGAGAGACATGACTAAATATAGGAACAGAGGGATAAAGAAATTTTTAAGACCCCCATTGGCCGACATACAATGGAGGATTCCTCCGAGGCCTATTATTCAAGAAGAGTATTCGTAATCGCATACCTGATAAAGTGGATGCAAACAATTTTGAACTAAAGCCAAATTTTAATTACAAGGGTTCAAGAATATCACATCGTCATCCTAATCAAGACCCCAAATGAGCACCAGAAGATTTCAGGATGGCTAATACAGTTGAAGCTAAACGGCAGGAGACTGCAGGTGATAAACTACATCTCTTCCATTTTCTGAGAGATACAAGAGCTACATGGGTATGAATCATTACTATACGGTTCCACTGATACTGGGGAAGAGTTGGTAGAAGCTTACTTAAAGTATTCTTTCCCCCATCTCTACTCGCAGAGACGAAGAGAGAGCACTGTATCTCCAAATGGCGGGAAGATGAGAGCTCAGAGGTCATTGGGAAAGAATCAAAAGATTGTCGAAGAGGTGTCCAATGTATGGAATAGATCACACCCAGATGGATATAAAGTGCATCACGCTCCAATGATACATCCAAGGGTATTATCGATGCTTCCATGCCGTGGAGCATCTGGCCAAAAAGTGCTGAAGAGGCAAGAGATCCGATGAGACCCCGGCAAATGCAATATGAAAGCTCCATCCGAGTTTCAAGAGGGAGTAGTAGAGGAAAAGGGGTCATAGAAATGGCAAGATGACAAATGATGAGGCTAAGTCGATGCTATAAATGCATAGGATGACAAACAAGAGAGTGAAGATGACACCGCCATGAAATAGAAGGAGAGAAAGAGAATTGATGAGAAGAAGTGCCGATGTGCCAATGTAAGAAGATTCTATGCGCCGAGGAGGTTAAGTACGTGAACGAGCAAAGGAGTTATCATTCAAGCCGAACTTAACTCCATTTATACACTACAATCCAAAGATCGAGGAACCATGTGAAAATTTCTCATATGGTGGAGGGGCATTACATGGCCCAGTGACAAGATCCTCAATAAGGATATTAGCAACTACTCAAGGTTCCGGAAGAATGTTAAAGCAAGGAGGCGAGGGCGTAATGAATACCAAGGTCAGAGGAGTAATCAACTATGATCGTAAACTATCCGACTTTGGAAAATTTCAAGTCTGAGCACCAGATGCCTGCATGGTCGCTAGTGCTCTAACAAAATCTAGAGACATGCGAGGGCAATCGTCCCGACATGCCCAATAAGAACAAGGAAGACTCCTAGTGAGCCTGTAAGAACCCTAAAGATCATGGCAATTCAATTGAGAAGTGGGAAGATTTGAGCAAAGAATGTGTAAAGATGGAGAGAAACAAGAGGATCGAGGCGTAGAAAAAGAAGAAACTCGAAAAGAAAGAAGAGAATAATGTTCCGATTGAACAAAATGAAAGAAGAAATGACCGTAAAGAAGGAGACAAATTATGCCTCAAGAAGCATTCCCACAGAGACTCAAAAGTCAAAAAATAAGAACAATAAATTCGGATCTTTTCAAGAAAGACAGAAATAAATATCCCATTCAGGCAGGTGATCACCAAATGCCTCTTTATGAAATTTCAAGGCAATGAGTAAGAAAAGAAAGATACCGAGAGGGTATAGTTAACTCAATGCTTCATGCAAGGCCATTATCCAATGTGGCTCCCAAAGAAGATGAAAGACTCTCGGCAATTTAATTATTCCCTCGCTCTATAGGGAAATGGAGTTCAAGAAAGCTTTATGTGACTGACAAGTATAAACTTGATGCCTCTATCAAATAGCGCAGAGCATTTAGTCTGGGGGGAACTAATCAAATGTTAATTACTTTATAAATGGTCGGAGCAGATCAATGGCACAACCAGAGGGCATTCTAGAAGATGTACTCGTCAAGGTTGGGAAATTCATTTTCCCAGTAGATTTTGTTATCATGCATGGAGGAAGATCCTGGGTTCCTCATGTTGGGAAGCACTTTCTTACAAATGTATTTCATCAATGATAAAGGTAGAACTGATTAATTCGTGAGTTGGGAATGAAGTGTGCATTTTAGTATTGGTTAGAGTCCGAACATTCTAATGCAGAGGAAGACAAATAGGCGGTCGTAGCATAAATAGCCTTCCTCACGATGAAGGAATTCGATTGTATCATTCAAAACCTATCAATGAAATCGATGAATTTCAAAGACTCAGAGCTTCATCAGGTTCGTCAAATTTGTTTAATAATGAAATAGGTCTCAAGTATAAATGAAAATACCAAGATGAAGTGAGTAAATGTAAATACAAAACTCATGGGTGAAACTAGTGCGTATGGGTTAAGATTGAAGGAATGTCACCATTCAAATATGAGTTTTGTGAGCCATAGTGCGAAAACTAGCTTATCATATCACCAGATTTATCGGGTTTAAGAACAAAAGTTGCCGTAATTTTGAGGAAAATACAAGAAAGCGATTGCTTAGTCAATCACATCCGAAGGTATCACCCTCTATTTGTATGCACAAAATATCACTGAAGATAATGCAAAAACTTCCTCGTTGAGCATCAAAGGAGGCTTCTGAATCGACCATGAAAGAAGTTACCACAAAGAAGTTCAAATGGTTAATGCAGTTTTATATATGCTATATCAGACAGCTTAGGTAAGCCCAAAGATACGTGGTTCCTAAGAAAGGTGGATTCACCGTGAATGTAAATGAAAAGAATGAACTTATTCCTATAAGAACCGTGATGTGGATGAGGGTTTGAATGGTACTGACGTAGAAAATGAACAATGCAACCAGAATGATCATTTTCCCCTTACCTTCATCGAATAAATGGATAGGCTACGTGGATAATTTTCATTTTTGTTTTCTCGATGGATACCTGATATAACCAAATAGTTATTGCACCTAAAGATCGTGAGAAAACTACTTTACATGCCCATTCGTACTTTCGCTTTAGAAGAATGCCATCTGACTCAATGCCCGTACCTTCCAAAGATGCATGATGCCCGTATTTTCCATCTAGCGTATAGTTATGAGATCTTCATGGATGATTTTACAGTTGTATGGATTCAGCTTTGAACAATGCCTCGTATAACCTCGGGATGATTTCAAAGGTGCAAAGACAAAAATCTAGCTCAATCTGGAAAATGCTATATTTTAAGCGGTTACAGAAGGATTGTCTGGGTACATGGTTTCAAGTAAAGAGGCTTCAAGTAGACAAAGCAAAGGTTCAAACAGTAAGAGACTTAATGCCACCCACTACAAATTAAGGGAATCAAGTTCTTAGGACATGCCGGATTTTATGTAAGATTTATTGTAGATTTCAAAATTGCTGTATCACTATGCAGACACGAAAAGATAGTAAGTTTTATTTTGATGAATCGTAAAAGATGAAGAAATCAAATCCAGATTAGTGGAAGCTCCATCATGGCAAAACCAGATTGGAACAGAATCTTTAGGACTACGGTGATGCCAAGATTTCGTAACGGGAGCCGACGGGACAGAAGATGAAAAGTGTTCAAGGCCATCTACTACGCGAAACCTTTTAATGAAGCACAAGAAAATTACTCTACTAATAAAGGAGATGCCAATAGTGGCTGCATGTGAAAACTGCCGTTATATCTCGGGTCCGCGTCATATAAGAAGCACCGACCATGCAGCGAATTAAATATTTAATGGCAGCACAATGTGCCAAGATCGATCGTGGGTATTATTGTTGAATTTGATTTAAATTAAAGATAAGAAGGGCAAAGGATAATGTGATAGCCGATCATCATGCCAAGAGTAGAGGGAACCACTGTATAAGAAAAGGGAAGAGAAGAAGAAAATTTTCCAGACGAGGCGCTTATTTACTGGCTACTCCAATCACCTTCGGTATACGAGGCAGAATTTTTAGGTCAGGAATTGTGCCACCGTAATTCAATGCACAATGTAGAAAAGGTTAAGGACTGATAGCGTGTACTGGCATCCGGGATGATCCATATTTGTTTAAAAGAGAGCTGATCTCGATTATATGAGATGTGTACTGTAAAGTGAGCAAAGCAAAATTTCCATAAGAATGTCATGCATCACCTATTGAGGACATTTATAGAAGATAAACAGCCTACAAAATTTCCACTGTGGATTTTATCGTCTACAATTTTTAAGGACTGCTTTGAATGGGTAAAGCTGTGTGATCAATGCCAAAGAATGGGAAAGACGTGTTAAAGGCATGAGATTTCAAGGTATCCTCGGAGGTACCACTCATGTACGGGAATAGATTTATGGGGCCTTTTCCAGCTTCTTTGGAAATATATACATAATTCCTTTAATGTGGATTATGTATCAAAATGGGTAGAAGCAGAGGCTGTCTCTAAGAATGATGCCAATATACAAAGGGGTTTTTACAAAGAATATTTCAGTATCGGACACCCAAACTATAATTGGGTTGATGGAGGAATAGTTTTGCAAATAAGGTGTTTGACAAACTCATGAGCAGACAGATATCAAACACATTATGAGCTTGGCTTATCATCCTCAAACAAACGGGCAACAAATTTTTAACAGAGAAATAAAGAAAAATTTAAAAGATCATGGAGTTGCAAAGAGAAAGATCATTCTCAAGCTTGATGATGCCATGCATAGCAGAATCATGAACTCCTAATAGAATGTCTCGTATATTGCATTTGTCTCTTGAAAACCATGTCACCCTCCCTCTGAATTAACAGCCAATGTGGTCCAAATACTCGGTGCCAACGAACTCATCGGGATCGCAAAGCAAAATAGACCATTCTTAATCAATGAACTGAAGAACTCCATGGCAACGTGGCTTCAATGGCACTTGAATACACGTAAGAAAAATAGAAAGAATGGTACATCGCAAGATCTATATGATGTCAGATGGACGAACATCGCCAACTCCGACAATAAGATTATCTTTACGTCAATCAATGGATGACTATTATTACTGTGAGTCGCAATATCTTCGAGTAGTAACACTCGTGGATCGATGTCAGAAGAATTCAGTTAATGGGTAAAGATCAAATACTATCTCAAGAAGGAGAAAGAAATGGTGAAGAACTCCAACCGTGAATCTTCGAAAGAGAGAAAACTTGAGTCACCTAGTCCAACTAAAGACTCAAATTCGAGTAAAATTTTAAGGAGGTAACTATATGATTTTTTTAGTTTCTTTATTTAGACTTTGAATTTTTTTTATTATTACGTGTTTTTGAAAATTTTTAGTTCTAGTCATGATTTGTTAGAAATTGCTAGGTTTGTACTTGCATTAATTTAATCTTTTTGGAATTGTTGGCAATATGCATTTAAGAATCAAAAGGCTCAAGCGCCATGGAATAAACTCTAAAGACTTCATGCAAGGTGATGTAGCAACTCAAAAGGATACTTTTTCCTAAGATAAATTTCGCGTGGAAATTGAATAGAATGCATTTCACCATTGCAGGGAATGGATTAAATGGATGCTAAGAAGGTGCAAATTAATAAGGAATGAAAAGATGTCTGATCATCAAATTTAGGCGCGCGTACTAAGTCGCGATTAGATTCAGGCGTCGCGATGCAAATCGAGGTATTCATGTAAGCCGAGGCCTAAATCTAGCCAGATCAAGGAAGAACAAGGGCAAGGCTGTGAGCGACTAACATTTATGTCACAAGGAGATAAATAGAGTAACGCGACATAAATTGAGGTCGTGAATCGAATTTCCGAGGTCGCGACAAGAACCATTCCCTTCAAAAGAGTGGTGAGGGTCATGATAACTCAACTATCAAATACTGATGTCGCAATGGATGATAACTTGTCCCCCCACAAACTTACTTATGTCGCGACAAACAAGAATAAGTCGCGACATCGTAGATAAGATACAAATTACAAATTTTAATTTTGGTCTAAATTTAATGATGAAAGACACAATCGCAGTATGAAACTAAAGTCGCGATACAAATAAATGAAGCAATAAAGAGCCCAATAATAATAATTGAATTGCAATCAAGCTGAGAAACTCCTCCACTACTCATCCTTCCTCAAGCAAAAACACAACCATTCATCTTCGTGATATTCTCTAGTTCTCAATTCGAAACCCTAAATTCGAATCCTTCCTAAAACCTTCCGATTTAATGGCGACCTTCAACTCCTCCTCATCCCAACTGGAAAGCGGTAAATCCATGGAGGAGAGAATGCAATCGAAGGAGAAGTCTATCCGAACCCGAAGGAGAACAGCCACGGGAATAAATCCGGTGGTTCAACCAAATAAGGTGCCAACAGAGGGAAGTTATGGAAGGAAAAGGAAGAAGAAGAAGAGGAAGACGAGTTCGCCTCAAGAAGCTCCGCTTAGAAAACACTAAGGCCGGGAAAGGATTCAGAGGAGAAAGAGGCTTCACTAACTCCATCTCGCCTTCAAGGAATCGACAGAGCAGCAGTGGCGTGGGGAGAATTCGCAACACCAAAAGTCCGTTGAGCACTGGCCCTGAGAATCTTACTCCAACTGGGCCGGGAGTGAAAGAGAACTCCGCTGAGGCCAGGAGTCCTGGTGCCATGGAGCGTAAGACTATTAATGAGAGATGTATGGATGAAGGACAGTAAAAATGGATCAAAATTCAATAGTTTCCATGAACAACTCCTAACTTGAGAAGTCATGAGAAAATTAATGCACGATGTGCGGCAAGGAAGAAAAGGAAAAAGATAGCAAAACCCCGAGCAGGGAGATCTGGCTACAGGAGGCAAAGGCAGGGTTCTACTTTATCCTCCCACTATGGTCCCTACCAAGCACGTTTGCACAGTAAGAGAATAAGAAGCAATCCTTCTATGCCATAATCAAGGGCTACAAGATTGATGCCGGAAATGGGCTTATTGAAAATTCTATAAATGAGGTACCATGGAGGTAATAAAGGGGATTGATCCTCATCCAAATGACTATCAAGGTAAGGTTATGCATTAGGTCAGTGAAGGGAACGGGAAGAAGTTAAGAAGAATGCCCAAAATTTCACTCACCACCTCGACGAGCTTCAGCGGCCAAAGAACTGGTACAAGAAAAAACATAGTAGAAACAAGATTCATGGATGAAAATGAAAATGCAATTACAGAAGAAGACACCTTCTCTCGTGGCGAAAGAAGAAAATATGTGGCTACAAGCAGTTAAGGGAATAATCTGATGCTCCAGAGATAGAGAAAGTGCTAAGAAAGGCTTCCACAGATTTCAACCCCACCGGCCAGCCTCCCCCAATAAGGAACAAAGAGGCTCCAGAGAACCCGGTGAAAGCTCTAGGAGCCCAGTAATAATCAAATAATGGAAATGCCTACCAATCTTAAGAGCATGGAAGAAAGAGAAGAGAAATGGAACCTCCAAAGAAAAGTTCGTAGAAGAGGTTTTATGAAAAGAATCAAGAGAAGGGATCATTTGGGAAGAAGAGATGAACAGAAGAGAAGGCAATACACTGAAGCCGAGATGAAAGTTAAGAGATCAACAATGAAGTTAAGAGACAGAGCAGCGATGAGTGTATGAAAAGATCCTTGGAGCAGCAAGAGGAGAAATTTAAAAAGGAAATGGAAGAAAGAGGATCAAGACTCCATCAAGGTGCTGGTTTTTAAGTCATGAATCATTCTACAACAATCAAGATGATAAATGTGATTCAACTCCTCAAACCTATAGCGACAGGATGCGATCAAGCGGCAAAGACTAAGGAGGATTATGGACCAAGCCCGACACTCAATGTTCAAGGATTTTAGTACTGAAGATGAAGGATGTAGATCAAGAGCCACGATAAGGACGCTTAGAAGAAAAGTCCCGCTTGAAAATTCCACTATCACAAACAATCTTCCAAATTTTTAAAGTCATGATCAAATGAACGCAGCATAACCATCATTAATCGTGGGTACGAGACAAGATGATCCTCAATAAAAGATTGATCTCACAAATGAATTGATCTCAAGAGTGGGACGAAAGGAGAATGTCAAGAAGAAGAAGAGAACCTAAATGAAATTTTAAATTCAATCCGCCGACCTGTTACCCTTGACGATCTCTAACATTTTGCCTCCTCAAAAAGAAAAATAGACATTCCCATTGATTTATCCTTCTTTCCCTCTTCTTGATTGTTGTTCCTGAACCTATGTGGATCATATTATGAATAAAACAAGAAAATTTGTGAAAAGGAAATGTTTGCTTGTTTGAAAGCATTTATTGTTAATTTTCACTTGACTTGTCGAAAATAACATTAGGATTTAGTTCAAGAATGAAAATGCTGAAATATCATAATATGAAACTAGTCAAGGAACTGACCAGAAGATACAAACTTGAACACAAATAATTGCAAAATCGTAAGGCATGAATAAAGAAACTCGAATTAGGAGTACTAATTGCCTCATTAAATCTTATTAGTTGCAAAATTTGAAAATTACTATTACTGATAACAAAACACTAAGTTAAAATAATGTAAGTATAAAGGAATAAGCATAAGTCTTTGAAGAAATAATACATATCACTGTCAACAAAACTTAAGGGAAACTTTCACAGAATTAGAACATCTTCAGTGGAATCTGTGGATTTAGATCCACAAAATTTAGAACTCTGTTTGATTATCGATCGAGGCGGAAATCCTAGGTGAAAACAACCAACAGGAAAATTACAGAGGCCATCCTCGCAGCCTCTCGAGCCTTTAAGCCTATACTCCTAAAATATGCTAAGAAGCATATTCCTTCTACTGATTTTAGCTAAATAAGCCTTATTTCTTCACAAACAAATAAATTAAAAATCAAATTCCTCTCAATAAACCCGCAAAGAAAGAACCTAAATTATCTCAGCTTTCTAGTCTGTAAAAGTTTAGTATGTGCTGAAGAAATAAGCTCGGGGGAAATAATATTCCCATTTCGATGTAAGAAGGTCAAGAAGTAAAGAAATGTGTTTAGTAATATGAAATAAGTTTTGTCTTCAGGGTCATTTCGAATAATTAAGCTCGAGGGGTTTTAACACCTAAAGACTTAATGCCAATCGGTATGGAGTTAAGTAGCCCAAAGTTCCCTTCTAAGAGTATTAGAAAGCCTAAGAAGACAAAATATCAGACTATTCCAAATCCTAGAAATAAAGGCAAAGGAGTTAAAGAAGAAATCCGCCCCGACCAAGTATGACATGGAAGGAAAATTCCATAAAAAGAATTCAAAGAGGAACTAAGCCAAGATCAAGGAGAATCAAAGGAATAAAGGTAAAAGGCAAGAAAGTTGGAGTGCCAATGTAGAGATAAGATGGAAACTGGTAATTTACAACCTAAATTTTTCCATTATCTACCCAATTACTCTGCTTCAACATTATAAGCCCAAAAGAATTCCTTACGATTTTAAGGTTGAATTTACTCTACATTAAAGGAGATCAACAGAAAACAAGCATATGAGACTTTGATAAATACCTAAGAAAACTCCTTAAGATTAACTACATTCAACAAGTGTTTAGAAAAGGATTGATGACTTAATAATACAGAGATAAGATTTTGTTAAATAAACTGCCAATACATTAGTTTATCAAGAAATTTTGTAAGAAGTATACTATAGTTTCGTTTTCGTATTAAAATCGAAATTTGAAATAATAGTGATATTCTAAATTCCATATCAAAAAAGTGGAATGAAAAAGAACGTGAATAAATAAGAAAATGTCCTTAAAAAATCTTCTAAGCCTATTTGCTCGAGGATGCATAATTTCCTTTTCTTTGTAATGGGACAAGCAAAATTTTAAGTTCGGGGAATTTGATGAGTCCAAAACTCATTAGATTTTAATCCATTTTTCCTCGAAAGTTTATAATGAATAATGATGAAATTAGTCCAAAACTGATAATTAAATCAAATTCCACCTGCGTGAAAATACAAAATCAAATCTTAGCAAAGAAATCATAAGAAATCATCACAGCAGAATTGAAGGTCAAATCGGGAATACTAAGTCGCGACAGAAGTGCGTCAAAGAATCTCCAAGTCACGACCTCAATGCCAAATTGGGCTTTCAAGAAGAAATCAAGAGGAAGTGCAGTCGCGACTGCAAAGTAGCGGAGTCGAGACAAATACGACTCGTAGAGTAGTTAAAAAGAAGCAAATGATGAAGGTTCATGTCGCGAGATCATCATATCACGCCAGCGGCACCAAACTGAGATAAATGAAGTCGTGATACTACCATGAGGTCGCGACAAGAGCCGATCACATAAAGCCACAAGAACAACTCTCAAGTAAAGGAAGTCACAACTAATTTTGAAAGAAAGGACTCATGTCGCTAGACTCGACAAAGAATGAAAATTAACACCAAGGTCGCAATGGGTAACCCAAATCGACGACCAAGAATTAATGAAGAAGAAGATGATGTCGCGACACCACTCGAGGTCGCGATAAGACTGAAAGCTTAGCAAGTGAGATATGAGGTCGTGGATACTAAATAGAAGTTGCGCATAAAAGATTTTCAGAGAGATCAATATAGAGGTCAGAATAAATAGAATGTAGATAGAGACATCAACATCGAATTAAGATGTCGTGATATCGGGCCAAAGGGTCGCCATCACCAGGCACGCGGTTGGGCGACATCAGCCGCTGGTCGCGCGAGCATCACCGCAAAGTATCATGGTCGCGAGACAACAAAGGGTCGCGAGCATCAGTAATCGCAAGGTATCAAGGTCGCGACATCGGGCCAAAAGAGGTCGCGACATCAGCCATAAGGAATCATGGTCGCGATGTTCCTTCAAAGGGTCATAACATCACTAGAAGAATGGAGGTCGCGCGACGCCCTTCCGTATCGGCAATAAAAGCCATAAAGAACGGAGGTCGCGACATCATATCCAAGAGATCGGGCGACAAGTCACAAATACAGAAAAGCTTCCATTTACATCAAAAGAGCCTATACATAACATCGGGTCGCGACGTATGACGAAGTCGCGACATCAAAAGAGCTCACAATACGTAGCGTGAAGTCGCGACGCCGCTCAGCTGGTCGCGATACGCCATAGCGAGTAAGGTCGCACGTTATTCAGTCGCCGCGGCATCATCCGGCGCAAGATAAAAGTCGAATCATGCGCGTCGCCGCGCATCAATGTTAAAACGTTTGCACGTAGATGATTGAAGTCACACCCCAAAAAGAGATCATAATGTAGAAAGCGAAGTCGCCAATGGAAGAGAAGTCGCATCGGGCGCGAGATCGCAATGCGTACAGTTTCTTCCGCGACGGAAGAGGAGTCGCTACATCGCACGTACCGGCGCGTAAGTGGTCGCGACGTGAAAGAGGCTCGGCACCGTAACACTTGCGAAATAAAGGAAGTCGCTGACAGTGAGAAGCGCACATCACAAAATTTCATAATAACAGTTGAAGTCGCGACGTGAAAAGAGAGAGGTCGCTACATCAAGCCAAGGTCGTGACAACAAATGGAGCTCCCGACATGAACAAACAACGGGCCAGCGATTTTGAAACCTACAACAGGTGCATCAAGAGTGGCCCAACTTCCAAACCTATAATATTTAAACGCACAAAGAAAGCAACTCTCGTGGCCTCGTGAATGAGAAGTCCGCAGCCAAGGCCTGCAGTTTAATTTTCTTTCTTTTCTTTGTTTCATTGCTATTTTATATTAGATTAGAGTAGATTGCTATTTCATTTGAATTTCTCGATCCGATGTTAGTCATTGGCTAGTTTCGAACAATGCGTAATGATTATTTTCACCATCGGGCCTGCTTCGCCATCCAAACAAATTTGGAATTCGAACTTCCAGCTTCGATCTAAGGTGAGTTCTTGATCAAGGAGCTACCAAGTAGTGTACTTAAGTAATGAAACCAGCCTTTCCCAATAATTTACTGTTAGGAATTTATCTTTTCAGAAAATTTATCGCACTCATCAACTTCCGCCTCGACCGTCACGTTTTGTTTATCGTTGTATCTAATTCGGGCCATTAGTGTCCTATACCTTAATAGGATCGTCATGCTCCTCGATTGTGATATTCCTCCGAAAGGACACGTAGAAGGCATCTAGAGGCTGAATAATATCCTAAGGGTATGCGAACTCTAATATCAAAGATCTAATGGCTAGAATTTAATCGAGAAGCTTTCCTAATGGAACTGAGAATGAGTTGAATGATCATCAATTAAATGAGCAAGAGAGTTCGCCAGACCCGAACAATAAGTCTTAACTTTGTTAGTATAGATCTAATCAAGGAAAGAATGGAATCGTTCCAATTTTGAGGGACGAAATCAAAGATAGCGAACTCACGCTTGCCTATGTCTTAGGAGCCAAGGTTTGATGCCCATGTTCTATATGGCGTATCAAGAAAAATACCTGCATAAGGTAAAGTAACTCGACAAAAGTAGTTATCTAATCCTTAGATTCGAAAGAACAGAGAAGATTAGATGATGAAATGTGTCATTAAGGAGTAGATCCACATGGCATTACTCTTCCTTGACGGATTCTAAAACTACAGTTCATAAAGCAAAGTTACAGAGTTGTTCAGGAATCGACAAAGTTTCATGTCTTGTATTTTCACTGCTCCTTTAAAACTAATCGATCACTATTTCTTTAAATTTTTTTATTTTAGTTTGCATTATTTTATTTTGTTCTAGTTTACATATCTTTTATTCTTTCATTATTTTAAAGGTCATAAGGATATATATCAATTGCAAATCATAGTCCAAATAGTATAGAATCCCGGAGTAGTCAAGGTAGTTGATCGAGAATTCCTTGAGATCTCCACAATCTATATCCGACTTAAATCCATTTTATTACTTGTTCGACCTATATACTTGTAGAATCATGGATCATAATTAGAAAGAAATTTATCTCCTCTTAAGGAAACTGCTGTTAATTCAAGATAATTGCAAAGAAATATAACAAACAAGTTTCATGGCATTATTGGGTCGGGATTAGATAAATAGTCCTTTGGTAATAGTGTCATAAATTCCAGAAGGCGTCATTTCCATCCAATCAAGTAAATAAATTGCCACTACGCAAAGTTTGTTTGTTACCGCAGTCGATTTCTTTGGTTTCGGCATTCCGCCGCTTGTAGGAGCTTTTGTGTTTTCCTAACCTCCTTTCTCTTATGGGTGTTATGTTGTTCCTAGTACTCGCCATTGATGGAATCCAGGGACCAGAACATTCGGGAGGGGCCAAAATACATTCGTAGGGAATACTTTTAAGTCCCGCTTCCTCCATTATTCCTTTCCTCCCCTTTTCTCCTTTCCTCCTTCCTTCTTTCTTTCTTGTGGTTTTGCCTTGATCGGGTGTTAGTCGACTGATCTCTCGAGATGCAGAGAACCCGCATGGCAGGATCACTACTGATTGTAATTTTCGAGATGAGAATAACTTTAGTTGATTGTAATTTTTTGAGATAATAAAAGTATAGTCTTTTGGAAACGTGTGTACTTGTCTGATGTTTGTTTGTTTTTTTTTTTTCTGACAATCTGCAAGAATATTAATCAAGCTGAAAATGAACATAAAGACTGTTTATTAAAATAAAACTATGAATTTTTTATTAAAAGCTACTATTCGAGGTCTATTGGTAGAATCGCTTGGCGCGCTACCCAAGAATGGCAGGTTTTCCTCTTCTATTTGAAGTTCGTAGTTGCCAGGGCCGACTATTCGTGATAGCACGTAGGGCCCTTCCCAATTTGGTCCTAGCTTCCCGTGGGTGAGGTCTTTCCTTAATGGTAGGAGTTTTTTTAGAACTAGGTCGCTGGGCTTAAAACTCTTGGGTCTGACTCTTTGGTCGTAATATTTTGTTGTCTTTCGGTGATAGTCCTCAGCATGTTTTAGAACCTACTCACATTTTCTTGGGAGGTGAGGATTCGAGGCGGGAGAATCTCTCGTTGTGTTGTTGTTCGCCGGGCTCAGCTGTAGTGATTTTATCGACCTCAGAGGAACTGGGCTCCAGTGCCAAATGCTAGAGCAAATGGGGTTTCTTGAGTTGCTGATTTGCATGTAGTTTTGTATGCCCATAATACCTCGGGGAGGTATTCTACCACGTTTTCCTGTAGATTTTCGACAGTCTTTAACGTTGCCTTGAAGAGTCTTTATAGTGACTACGCTTGTTGGTTGGACTCTGGATGTTTGGGGACGAGTAAGTAGTGCGATTAGAGCTCGGTCTGAAATCCTGCAGGAACTTCGGATTGTCGAATTGTTTCCCATTATCGGATACCAGGGCTCTAGGGA
This sequence comes from Tetrastigma voinierianum, assembly GCA_016808115.1. NCBI lineage: Eukaryota > Viridiplantae > Streptophyta > Magnoliopsida > Vitales > Vitaceae > Tetrastigma > Tetrastigma voinierianum. The sequence continues at coordinate 787,510 of JAEQBH010001143.1, read as the reverse complement.
TTCCGAACCTGCATATTATGGAACGCCAAACAAAGTTACGCACTTTTTGCTCGATGATTGTGGCTAGTGGTTCGACCTTGGCCCACTTGGTGAAGTAATCCACTCCTACAACAATAAACTTTCATTAGCCCTTCCCAATGGTGGGGGCCCAGCATCCGCCCTACTATTAGAAAGAGCCCCAGGAGTCTTGTGATTGGCAGTCGGCTCGGAAGGAGGTGAGAATCTGGGCATGCTCTTCTTACATTTTTAACAGGTTAAGTGGCGTCTTTGGCATTGTAGACGATATATCCACAATCTCGGGATGCTTTCTTGAGGACACAGCTCGATACGGTTGCCACATATACCTTCATGCACCTCTCAAGCATGTTGTTGGCATCTTCCTTTCCTACGTATTTAAGGATGGGTGTAGAAAAGCCTATAAAAGGTCCCCCGATTAATGGTGAATCTAAGCGGAAGGCCTCGCGCCACGAGCTTGGAGGCCTCCTTTGGGTCCTTGGCGATGACCGAGTCCATGAGTAATCCTAGATGGGTTAAATCCGGCTCGACTTGGACATTCTGGGGACACTTCTTCATTGTCGATGTTCACAGGGGTTACGAGGAGGTCTTTCGGCCGTGTGATCTATCCCCAGATCCTCTGTGATGTTGTGCTAGCTTTCCGGGACTGTATGCAGCGTGTTTCTTCTGCAGGACATGCGGCCCAGACAGTATGCACTTTTTAAACGGTTCGCACCTTTTGGGGTAAAGGATCATTTTTCACCCGGCCGTGAGTCCTCTATCACAATTTTCACGCCTAATTAGAATCAACTACATATCTCAGATTGATCGGCTTCCATGGGTAGAAAGCAGGTTAAGCCCCGTTGTGTGACCGTACTCGACCTCGTTGTGGAGGCTTGATCGAATTTAGTGTTTTATTCCCGTTAATCAGGTCGGGAGAGTCATAATCGGACACTTCCGCCTTAGGAGTTGAGCGCCCCGTCTGAGTGACCTCCGGATGGGTAAGTTGAGCATGATTAGTGGTTTCGATTGGGATTAGTAGGGTATTTGAGGAGTAGGGTCATGATGAAATCTGCCAAAACCTACCCCTTGACCACTATCCTTGGCTTGTATCTGATGTCGAACTCACTGAGCTCTATAGCCTATTTTATCAGTCTTCCCGAGGTCTTTGGCTTGTGCAATATCTGTCTCATTGGGTGTTCTGTTGGGATTTCAATAGTGTGAGCCTGGAAATATGATCGAAGCCTTTTGGCAGTGGTTACCAATGCTAGGATTAATTTCTCCATCATTGGATACCTTTCCTCCGTTCCTCTCAGAGCTCGGTTGTAGTAATGGCCGTTTGTTATATTACATCACCATTCTGACCGGGCGGCGCTAGTTGAGAAATGCAGAAACGACCCGAATAAAGTCAGAGTTCTCCTTCGAAAGGGCTTACCGGGACGGAGGAAGGCTCGGAGTAATTTTTGCGTGAGAATGCCTCTTCGCATTGGGCGTCGATGAAGCCATTTGAACACAGAAGAATGGTCGGCACTTGTCGCTGAATCTAGATACAAAGCGGCTTAGAGAAACTATTCTCCCAGTCAAACGTTGAATTTCTTTGGTGTTCGAAGGCGGTTGCATGTCTAGCATGGCTTTTATCTTATTTGGATTTGCCTCTATTCCTCGGTTATTTTGAAACCCAAGAATTTTCCTGAGACTCAGAGGGCACTTGGTTGGTTAACTTCATGTTATAGTTCTTGGGGACTGGAACTGACTACATTTGAGTGGAGGCTGCAGTGGAGCTCGGCCTTAATTAATTCACCGACATGTCATACATATATACCTCGTAGATGCTCCAATCTAACTTACGAAACATTTTGTTCACTAGCCTCGATAGGTGGCTCTGGCGTTCTTGACCGAAATGCATCACTGGTAGCAGTGAGTACCTTACTTGATCCTGAATGAGGTCTTCTCTTGGTCAAACTCAGGGTCCGATACGATCACAGTTATATCCAGAAAGCGTCTATGAAGGCGAGGCTTCGTGTGACTATGGCGTCCATAAGGTCGATCAGGGTGGGAAAACTATCTTTTGAATGACTCATTGACATCGGTGAAGTCAGCCTTGAGTCGCCATTCTGGTTGCGATGAGGACTACATTGTGACGGTCGGGGTAATTCTACTTCTCGGATAGCTTTAGCTTGGAGGAGTTTGTTAACCTAATGTTGTTGCCTTACGCCTTTGGGGTAAGGCTTCTTGCTTTTGTTTGTGCGGGTTTGGAAGGAGGGGCTGATGTTGACTTGTGTAGTTGATTCTGCGTGGTGGAGTTCCTCCCATATCCTCCTGCTTCTAGGCGAATACTTCTATATTCTATTTTAAGAAGTGGATAAGGAGGTCCCTGACGTCTTTGACCAATTTGGATTCGATGTAGACAAGATGTTCCAGCTGGTCGTCGAGTTGTATCGGTTCTAATTATTCTGAGGGCGTAGGTCGGATGCTTACCTCATCTCTCATGTCGAGGCTCGTGCATGTAGATCTTTATGGCAGCTTTTTGTTTCATTGATCTTGAGAGTAGCACTCCCCAGCTGTATTTGATCCTCGAGACCATTCCTACCCGTTCACGGTGGGAATTTGATAACCGTATGATGGGAGGAAGGATGGCCCTTATGGCGTTGAGGAGGCTGCCCAATGGTATGTTATAAACATGGGGCATCCACAATGGGGAACCTCAGCGGATTTGTGGCACGTGAGGATTCTCCCGAAGTGAGCACTAGTTGTATTGACCCAGAGTAGCACTCTTTCTCGGAGAATCCCCGCGGGTGGGCTTTGGCTAGGTTCGAGTTTCTCCCCTTAGTGCCACGTTTGTCGAGGCTGACCACGAAGATGATGTCGTGAGCTTAGTTGTTGACCCGAGGACCACAGTGTACTATTTTGTTAGCCTCTGACGTGCCAGCCACGGGTGGATCGTCCTCACTTGAGGTGATCTTGGCAGCCTTACCACGTAGTCGGAGTCAGAAAGGTTATGGTAGTGTCAGTAGGGAGTTTGGATCGACTTGTATTTCTAGTGTCTCCCTGATCTGATCTTTGCATAGATGAGCCTTTCGAGACGGCCCGGACTCACCTCACTCGTAAATCACGGGATCTGGATTTCTCGAGGGTTCGTGGTGTTGAGTTGGAAATTTGTTGGCTAGGTGATGGGGGCGGTGCTGGTCAGGCCCATACGAGGCCTGACGGTGAATGTCCACGTCGGATCAGGTATTCAATTTCCTTCACCAGTGGATCGCGATCATCACATTTGGTGTCCATGATCATGGAATTCACAATACTTGGTTGAGTCTCTGCCCAGTTCAGGTTTGTCTTCTATGGGATGGCCCACCTTAAAAATTTTTCGTGTCTTGTCTCCCACGTAGGACTTTGTGACAGAGGGTGTCGGGTGGTGCAAGGTGGATATCGCTGCGACTCAAGGCGAGGTGGGCGGCTTGATCCTGACATTGCCTGCGTCTCTTTGGGACGGTTCTATTCTCTGTCCTTCGTGGGGATCTATCCATGTCTCCCTCTTCCTCCACAGGGCTTCGTTCTCGCTTTTTCTTTGCTTTTTCCTCCTTCATGGAATAGTTTCCCGCTTAGATAGAAGGGCTTTCTCGCCGATGATGTATTTCTCTGCTTTGGAAAGCACCTCGGCCATGCTTGCCTGAGGGTTCTTTAAGATGGAAAACATCAGATCTTTCGACTGCACGCCTAGCCCCGCGATGAAAGCGATGATGGCAAACTTCTCATCTGGGATGTCTACCTTTAATGACTCTGCGTTAAACCTCTGGACATAGGACCACAGGTTCTCTTATGGGCTCTACTTTATGGTCAGCAAGTGATAGCTCGGCCAGAGTGCGTCAGGTGCTCGATGAAGTGGGAGACGAGCGATGGATAGCTCTGCAAGGATGGGGTGTAGATGGGAGTCTGTTGAACCGAGACCCGATCTGAGGCCTTTTAGCATGATATGAGCTCTGCATCTCCATGGGAATCTGGTATCCATGTAGCACCATCTGATTCTTGTAAGTATTGAGGTGGTCTACAGGGTCTTTTGTTCTGTCGAACATTTCGATCTAAGGCATTCGAACTGCGGGAGAGGAAATGTAGTACCAGAGCCACATGAATGTAGTTACATTTGTTGTACTAAAGCATCCATGGAGACTAGAGCTCGTCCTTTTACAATTTCCTTCATGTGGCTGAGCTCTTGTTGGATCAATCATAGAACCTTGCTGTGTCGTTCCCTATCTCCTGCTGATAAAGGATAGGTCCATTGCCTCTGTTGTTCCTACCAGGCATTCCCTCATTACAATCCTCTCCAAGGGGTTTGTAGGGATCTGGCTCCTTGGCTTGGCTAGTTTCTCCATCTCCGTCAATGTCTCGAGGAACGTCGTGGTGTTGTTGTTCTTCCTATGGGCGTTGCATTTGTCGGGTGAGTTCCTCCAAGTCTCTCAGCAAACGCTGGTTGGTAAGATGGAGTGCCTCCATCTCATCAGCATTGGCTTTTAGAGTTTCGAGAGCGTCTCTTAGTGGTCGGCTATCTAGGTCGCCCTGCTGGTCTTGCGTCCTAGGGGGGGTTGGCGTGACTCCTGCTCATGTTCCGAGTCGATACCATCAGTCACTAAGAATTCGGTTTTACTGCAAGAGCAGTCGTTCCCACGGTGTGGCCTTGGCTGATGGTGCTTTCTCTTAGTATTGAATTTGGGCGGGTTGGAGTCGTTGGGCGTCCGTCGATCTTGCCACGATGCATTATCGCAAGAAAAGAAACAATAGAACAAGGTGACTGTGAAGTGTCGATAGCCTCTCCCGATCTCTAAGTGGGTCTTGTCTTCATGGGAGAGAAAAGATTAATTGCCTTGGGCGCGGTTTGTGCATACCTTTGTGTAAGATGGGTGGTATTTATAAGGAGAAATAGTAGTTACTAACATTATTGGTGATACGGTATCTCTCCCATTGGGTGAAGAGTTTTCTTTTCCTTATCATGGACTAATTGTTAAGGGATAATGAGGGAGTCGTGATCATGAAAGTTCCTTCTTTCCTAATCTGTGGGGAGTGGATCATGGAGACTAGGAACTTTTTCTTTCCCACGAGTCTTTTGGACCGCCTATATCACTTGATCATGATCATATGGCCTAGTGGTTTCAATTCTAGGCCTGGACCTGTGTACTTTGGCATGGGTAGGACCTCATTGTGGGCCGAGCTTCGTTATTGGGTTTGTTCCTCAAATCCCTTCATAAAGTGGGCGTTTGGGCTTACGTTCTGGGCTTGTGCTCTGGGCTTGTGCACCTATTGTTTTGGACCCCATCACCTTGGAAGAGTTTCATTTAACTTATTCCTATGAAGAACTAAGACAGACAAGGATGATAGGTTTCCCAACTAAGAATAAATATATAGGGCCACATAAAAAATTAGAAAAAAAATGAAACACCTTTTAGATGTTTAAGTTGCGCTAAAGATTCTAGAATTTGCCCTGTTAACATAGTGACTGATAAATTCATATGGTATAAGTTCTGAAGGTTTGATATGGTGCTAGGAATCTGACCCAGCAGAGAATTGTCACTCAGGTCTAAAAACCAAAGACTAGTGAGATTAAACAATCAATTTGGCATGTTGTGACTGAAGTTGTTGGAATGAAGATAAAGGACGTAAAATCCACATGTCCTTGTGATGAAATCATGTTATTAAGTTGACAATTATAGCTCTGAAAGGGAAAAAAGCAGACTTATAGAGTCAAGGCAATGAATATTTTTGTGAAGGTCAATCCAACCCAAGTCTAAGGATTCCTAGGAAGAAATAAGAGAAATCCAACTAAAATTGTCAACATAAAGCCCAGAATTTCCTTCTAGGTACAGTTGGTGAAGGCTTGAGAGATTGCCAAGTTGATGAGGTAAGTACTAGGCCACCAAATGAAGCACCCCAGTGGTTAAGATATGTTAAACTCCTCATAGAACCTAGGAAATTAGGAATAGGAGTACCTCTGAAATCATTGAAGCTCAAATTCAAGAAATTCAAATCTTCCAACTCTAGCAAAGTAGGTCTAATTAAGTTCACCAAACAAAGCAGACTTTTTTCCGGGGTCGTCTAGTTTGCCGAGATGGAGCTGAAATACTCGACCAGACGCGTTGTCGCAGCGGACACCTGCCCATGTACAAAAGTCTTCAGTGAGAGACCAAGAAAAGAGACAATTCCCGGGATCAGTGAGAGACTGTTAGAATCGGAGAAGGGCCGGTTTCTCCTTCTTGTTGCAAGATAAGGAATTTGTTTTGCATAAGCTTAAGAGGACTAACAAGAGAAACACCATGATGGACTCGCAGTTTCTCATGATTGCAGATGTAGAAGCAGAGCTCAGAAGAGGAAAAGCAACTTTGTCAATGAAGTATGTAACTTTTAAGTGTTGTTAAGCCTCCAAGTTGCAAGATATGGTAAGATAGTGTTGTTGAAACGACACTATCTTGGTAAGTGACACTTACAATCAGTGGGATGAATTAATGGTAGCCATAGATCAGAGTACCAGCCTGTCCATATATATATATATATATTCACTCATCATGAGTGTTGAAGAGAATGTATAGCACGGCGAAGAATCATGGAAAGATACAGAAATGTTTTTACCAATGGAGGGCCCTCTTTCTCCTTGCTGGCTCTCTTTTCCGGCATTCGCCTCGGAGACTTTTCCACTATGTTTTTTCAACATCTTTCTGCCACTTTTCCGATGCCAAGAACAGTTGGTTGATGGTTGATTGTTCTAATTTATTAGTGTTTGTTAGAAAAAATGTTAGTGGTGTTTGAGTTAAACTTCAACAATCCCATATTGTTATAACAAGAGAAGTCACAAGGCTTTATGTAAGCCTTTATTCTATTACATAGAGAATGGAGAAATAAGCCTAGATTAGGTCACATGTGGGTACATGTGTGGGCTCCCTTGTGGGTGTGGCCTGTAGGGCTTTATATTAAAGTCAAATATAGGCTTTGGGACTGGGGCCTTTTCTGATAAAATAATTAATTTTTAAATTTTAATTATTTTATTTTATTTTATTAATATGATGGTAATGATATTATTTATGAATCACACTACTGCATGTCTATATAAGTTATGTTTGTTTCACTACCGTGCATAACTCTGCGTAAATTAGTCTATATAATATATTATATTATTACTAAAAACATATATCGTTGAAAAATATAATTTGTTAAGACCGGATGAGAAAATAACATACAAACATTCAAGAGCATCTAAACTCAGTGTGCAAATTTGGTACACTATAGTTGAACTCGGGAACATAACATCCATAGCCTTCAAGCACAAATGAAGGGGTAAAATTTATGTTTAAGGACATTGCATAACAAGCCTCTGTGATTCCAGATGCAAGTTAGTCTTTGTAATACTACATTGTTTTTAAAATGTTCAACAGTGTTAAGATAAACCTGGCAGCCATTGCTGATTGCTTTTTGTTTTTTTGTTTTATTTTGCATAACCATTAGAGTTGCCCTCTCAACAATGCACCTAGGTATAAGACATGATGAAAATTTATTGTGGCTTAGACCATCAGCCCTAACCTTGCGCCTCTGCGCGATGAAGACACATCTCTCGAAGGAAAACACACAATAAGCATGGATCTGGGCAATATGATTAAACATGCAACCAGATCTAAAATTCAATATTAAATAAAATTACTCTATGTAGATTTGCGTATCCGTCAACTAGACTTCTAGATCAGCCACCAACCAGCAATCTACACCGGCTGACTACAAAGAATAAAGACGCAACCAACGATTCACACCGCCCACCCACAGACAAGACCGCACCATTCGATCTTCCAGATCTATCCTCGGTGGGTGGTATGATGTGTGTGGGCACACTTAACGACGTAGAACTCGAATCTAGAACACTTATAAAAACCAAAGAATGTAAAAATTTTCTTTTCTCTCGTCTCGTATTCTCAAAAAAATGCATGAAAAAACCAAAGAGAAACCTTAAACCCATTACATCAAGCGAATAATCGTTCATATAATAAATTATATTTATTATAATAACCGCTCATATAATAAATTATATTTATTATAAAAACCGTTCATATAATAAATTATATTTATTATAAATTTATAATTTATACATATATTTGAGAATACTAAGTGGGACTCCAAGAGCACATAATTGCTAACAACTTCCCCACTCTCGCTTCGAGTACAACCGAGCATAAGCCCAAACCATGTAACTCAACTTTGTGTTCTATAGTTCCATTACCGATATGAGCTCCGCCACTTTTCCCTCGAGCTAGCTCCTGGGATCTAACGGCTATTATTAATTAAGGCTCCTTATAATTGAAAAGTTAATTATCTAACTCTATACACTCCACTAAAGGCCCGTGAGTTTAACTCCAAAATTAATAATATTGATATATATATATTAATTCTCCATTGTAAAATATCGATAATTAATTGATTATATTCACAATTAATTATTTTAATCTCTTGATTTAACAGCTCTAATGGATCAAATGCACCGGCCGCCATTTCATTACATCCAAGTAATCGAAACATATCAAGAGGATATTTCACAATTTCCATTTTTTTTTTTTTATTTCATAAATACCGGTAATTAAACAATCACGCTCCCAAATCATCTAGGTATTGGCCAAAATAGGCCTCCCACATATTGACAATTCAAGACCGATAATTATTCAATTACCTATTTAAAATAAACTCGTGGATCGAGAAAAATAATAATCAAATATCACTTGAGATTTAATTCCTTTCTTCACGTAAATTTAACTTTAATCAAATCTTCTTGATCCTATCAATGCAAACATAACTGCACTAATATTTTATAATAACCAAGACATTATTTCATAAAATATTGCGCCTAAATAAAGGCCCAACTTTATTCAATAATCAGGATTTTATTCATTAATTATGAGAACTTATGATCATGTCTTCCATGGACGTATCCATATGACCATATGATAATTAATTCGACCTTAATAAAAATACTAGTGTGCACAAGGTGAAATTAACACTCATTGAAATTTTATTAACACAGAAAATACAATAATTTTATTTGTCTTGCTACAAAAGCTCAAATAAAAACTCCCACTAGTCCTAAAATAAGTCTGCACTCCTAACACCCAGAATCTACATGTCTTTCAAAACTTGAAACGTGTAGAGCTCTTGTGAATGTGGTCCGCTAGGTTTTCCTCGACGCTATTTGGTAACCACTTGTGTCTCCTCGCTCGATGATGTCTCGGATCGAGTGGTACTTCCTCGATGTGTTTTTGTTTCTTGTGATACCTTGGTTCTTTTGGGTGTACTCACATTTACTTGTTGTGAGTAAAGAAGGGTAATGGGCCGACTGCATTAGGTATCACCTGAAGATCCATAATGAACTTCTTGGTACATGGCTTCTTGTTGCCTCGGAAATGAAACAACATATTCGACTTAAATGGTGGAATGCACTTTCACATACGTCACATTTAATACTCCTCAGCGGACATCTCCACACCATATAGTGTAAACACATAACGGTAGATTTCCTTGAGTCAATATCCCCTTGAGTCTGGAGTGCATGAAACCCGATAGTTTACAAGCTCCCAACTGAATATATACTAGCATATAATCTCTTGTTCTCCTTAGATACTTAAGTATATGCTTTCTTATGATCCGATTGTTCTTCAGGGTTCAGTTGATGCAGGCTTACAACTCCTTTGCATAACGGATATCGGCACGGTAACATGGCATACATGGGACTACCTACAGGCCCAGGGCATGGGTATCCTACTCATCGTTCTTTGCTCGGGAGTTTTTGGTGATTGCTCCTTAGAAAGATGAATTCCATGTCTAAGGGTGAGATCCCCCTTTTGGAATTTTCATGTTAAACGACAAGAATTTTATCAATATAAGGAAGGCTTGAATAGTGCCAACAACTTGACTCTTAAGGATCTAGTATAAGTTTGATTCAAGAATATAGTTGGCTACTCCCGAGTCTTTCATATCAAGCTGTTTATGCAACGATCTTTTACACACAGCAAACACTTGTTTATGCGTTCCAGTTAACAATATATCATCCCTACGTAAAGGACTGAAAAACTACCTTACGTACTTGGATTCTTTTGTAAACACAAGGTTCATCGGGCTTTTCTCAAAACCAAAGAAGTAATGGCACGATCAGGCACGTGTTCCATGATGCGGATGCTTGCTTAAGTCCGTAAATGGACCTTTGCGTACCATGTGTTCTTTGCCTTTGTACAGACCACTAGTTCACTTGCATGTAGATGTCTCATTTAAATTGCCATTTAAAAGGCTGTTTGACATCCATACGCCAAATCTTATGTCGAGACTAACGATAGTGAGAATGGGATAGATTTAAGCATGGCTCTTGGCGAAAAGGTTTCTTCATAATCTATCCCCTCTTTTTGGGTATAGCCTTTTGCCACAATCAGCTGAAGGTTTCCACCTTCCCATCGATCCTCTTTTTCTCTTGTAAATCCACTTACACCCCTATGGTTTTACCCCTTTGGGTGCCTCTGAAGACCCCGAGGCCCGGAATTGGAATACATAGATTCCATTTCACCAGTTCCATGGCTTTTGCCCTCCTGATCCAGTCTTCCGGTGCTTCTTTGTAGTGGTGGATCATCTTCAGCATCAATAGCAATAACGGTAAGACTAAGCCTAGCAAGACATATCTGACAGCCTTACTCTATCGCTACGTGAAGCTCCTTTAGTTTGTGGTTCATTGTTACGAGCACGTAAGGTACTAGTTCCTCTTATGTGGCTATACAGTTGCAGTTCCACATGTGTTGGATCTTGTTGGTTCCACAGTAGCATTCACCGCCGAATTTTATTTCCCTGCGGGCATGCATAGGAATCGGTGGTGATAGAAGAGAGAGCAGACAGCAGTGGTTCGATTTGTTCTTGGTGAGTCGAGCTCCTGAAGTGTGCACTCTTGAGTTTGAAATTGCTTATATGGTCTTCCTCCAAAAGTTGCGTGAGTACTCACAATAACCTTTTATCGAGAAGGACTATAAAATAGTCCACCTCTCGTTCCTTTAGGGTGGCAATGAGCATGCAAACCTGCATGCGCGATTCCAACTTATTTGGATCCTTTCTTGGAACATATGCGGGAGCACCTGTGTCGGATATGGCTTAAACTAGGCTTGCGCCCTTTCCACAGTGCGTGATTGTCTTAGGAACCGTTTTAGAAGGAACTAAATTCGGAAGATACATTGCAGTTTCTATGGCATATCCCCAAAACGATATAGGTAGAGATGAATAACTAAGCATTGACCTCGCCCTTATCTGAAGAGTTATTTCTTCTTTACGCAACTCCATTTCTTTGGGGTGTTCAGTCTTGTGGATTGTGAAACTATCCCCTCTTGAGTGATGAACTTAAACTCTCCAGGATAGGTATTCTTCACCACCTCGGTCGACCAGAAGCTCTTTGATATGGAGTCTAATTGCTTTTCTGCCTCGTGCCTACTCTCGAAATTTGAGGTGATTTCGGACTTTTTGGGCGCATTAGGTAAAATACCATCATATCTTGAGTAGTCATGCTGTAAAGGTGACAAGAGCTCATACCACTCCTGCGGCTTGGACATTTATGGTCTTTACATCGGTATACAATTCCGGTGTGGTTTTGGTTTGCGCGATATCCTTTGGCTTTAAAGGGCACTTTTGGTGTTTACGCTGAACAAGATTCACATACTGGTATAGGTTCAAAGTCTAGGGGTTAGATCCACTTTTTACCAAACCATGAATCCTATTAGGATTAATATGACCTAATCGCAAATGCACCAAGGTGCGTTTCATTTTGAAAACTTTCCTTTTCTTGGCTAGGTGATCATCTTATAAACAATTTCGATAATTAAAACATCATAGGACATGGACTTAAATAATAAAGACCATCTATCAAATCTTGATTCAATAGCAAGTTGAACTTCTTATTGTAATAAAGGAATTAAATTCCCTTTGTTAAACATGTTAAAATAAACAACTAGAAATTAGAATTCCTTTTAAAATCCACATATAAACAGTCTACTAAACATAAAGTCTATCATTATTGAAAAATAATTCTACTTGTCTAATGCTTTACTTGGAGACATGTTCTCCACCAAGCCTCAAAAACCTACAATTTCTGTCCGAAAGCCAAGCTAGATTATGCGAACCCTTTGCAAAGGAGTAACGGACATGGTTAGTGAACTCTGAATCAATGATCCATTTATCATTATAATTCTCAACAAACAAGCACAGCATTTTAAATACATTTTCTTCTTTTTGGCAATCGAGGGCAATTACGCTTCCGGTGGCCCATACATCCACTTGAAGCCTTGCCTTTCGGCTTCTTCATAGCGGTGGTTTGGTAGCTGAATTTTGACCATACCTTTAGTTCTTATTCTTTTCCCACCCTTAGGTTTCCCTTTGGGCTTGAAGTAGAACCCTCGATCTGTATATAGTTACCGACTTTGAGCCCTTTCGGCGCTCAAGTTCATGCATCAACTCTGTAGGGTGATCCATCTTGTTCATATTATAATTAACTTTAGAGCTGAGTAAAGCGATCAGGTAGGGATTGAATATGAAATCAATTTGGGACCTTTGCTCATCTTCATCCCGACACTTGACAGTTGAGATGTGACATCATTTTCAGACAATGATCCCTCACACTTCCCCCAGTCATTCTAGTGTTCATTATAGCCCTAACTGCAGCCTGCCTTAAAGAACTTGTTGATTGTGCAAACATCTTGCTCGAGGAGTCTGGGTCATTTGCTCCACTACTGGATGAGATCTGTCCTTTCAAGTGACTAGCAACGCTGGCAAGGCCTCTGCGCGTGGCCAGTATATTTGCAGCATCCCGATTCTCGTAGTCTTTTCGGCTTGGTCGGATCATTTCTTTGCGGGCTCATTGGGCTTTGGTGTAGTTAGGACAAACCGAGTTTTCAAAATCAGGAGCAATATACAGGTTGGTTTTCCATTCACTATAATTATTTCCATCCATAGGCTTTTGACTCAAAATCATTGCAAGTGGGTTAAATGATGCATTTTAAGAAAAAATACACACTAGTATTAAAAGCGTAATATCTTACAATAAACATAATCTTAAAATTTAGTTAATCCCAAAACTATTTTCTGTTTATTGCCAAACATTATTTGGTTTCCATTATAAACACTTACGTTGGGCGAGATATTTATAAATAATTTGATCGTGAAATGATTAGTATCCTACCTAAGTTGGTTCGAGAAAGATGTAAGTCCTTGGCGGTACCAAATCCGCCTTCTTAAATGAGAACTTTCTAGATAATACATAATCATTTCACTCTAATTGTTTCAAAACTTTGGGCACTTAATAAAATATCATAGCCTCGTTGGGAGGTAATAAGGTGATAAGTTTGAATGTTTTTTAACCATTGTTTAATTTCAAAATTATCTTTAATATCCAAGATTGCCGACGTTGGGCCGATCAATCTTATTAAAATTTTGAAACTTAATTGAGGTCTAATCCAATAAAATCCAACCATGTTTATCCAAGTATCACATGATCATTTTATTATTAGACCCATTAATGGAGCTCTCAGGTTTAAAATTAATTAAATTAATTTAAACCTTCACTATCTGGGCTTTAAATAATAGGATTTTCTGTAAATTATCAAAAAATAAAATAATTTTTCCATAATAATTATTAAACTAGATAATAGAATCATAATAATTATTATACATGTAATTATCATTGATGCAAATTTATATGGCACCACCCATTCTATATGGCATGTTATCACATAAAACATGTTATAAGCATATAATTTAAACCATTCACAAAGCATTAATTAAATAAGAACTTTAATCCATGGTTTTCCTAAAAATTAAAATTGGGCCTATTATAAAATATCCTAAGGTTCTGGGTCTAATTATTTTAGTTTATGCTGCATAAAGGCCTAAAACTAAAATAAATTAAAACCCTAAACTCGTAACATGTTCTAATTTTGAAGGGTAGTAGGTCCCTTACTATCACCTAAATCCAAAACCGCCTGTGGGAAGAACCACCATCGCACGACGAGCCACCACGGCAGTCACAAACGACCCGCACGCCTCACGCCCAAAGACGACCAGCCGAGCGAGACCACGCCAAACTTCCACCGGCCGCAGCGCCGTGATCACGTTTTCTGCACCGATCCCGTCCGACGCCTCCTCCTCCTTCCAACGCTTTCACTGGTCACGCCTTTCCGAGATGGTGTCCAGATCTTCCTCCTATTTCCAAATAATGAAGGGTGTACAGATTAAGGTGGATTTGAAATTTAAAATTAAACTATTTTTAATTAAAATGTAAATAATAAAGGAAACCAGGAAGGAAACTCATCTTATGACTACCTTCCCATACAAACCCAAAAATAATACAATCAAAATCTACTAGTGGATCTAGGCAAACCATTAAAATAATACATCCATTCATGAACAAAATCATAAATTAATATATCTAATCATGCTACCCATCAACAAATAGAACCTGAAAAATATATAATAACCAACATCAAAATTACATGCATTATTGAATACCTAGATATTACATATCTAATCATAGCATGCTCATATTCAATTAGAAAAACAATACGGCATGGATCTAAAGTAATATGATTATTAAACATAACCAGATTCGGTACCAATATTAAATAAAATTACCTATGTAGATTTGCATCCACAACTAGACTTCTAGATCGCCCACCAACCAAAGAATCTACACCGCCGATCTACAAAGAATAAAGACGCAACCAACGATCTAATACACCAGCCCAATCTACGACGCACCGCACCCATCCGATCTCCAGACCTATCCTCGTGGGTGGTATGGATGCAAAGCAAGCACAATGAATCGACGTAGAACTCGAATCTTAGAACACTTAGAGAAAAACCAAAGAATAGAAAATTCTTTCTTTCTCTGCTCAGATTCTCAAAAAATGTATGAAAAACTCAAAGAGAAAACCTTAAAACTCATTACATCAAGGAATAATCAAGCCATATGGACAATTATATTTATTATAAATAACCGCTCATATAATAAATTATATTTATTATAAAACCGCTCATATAATAAATTATATTTATTGAAAATTCTAAGTAATTTGCATATATTTTGAGAATACTAAGTGGGACCCAAGAGCACATAATTGCTAACAATCTCCAAACAAGGAATAGTTGTGCTAGCCCAATGCTGTAAGGGGGTGTTTTATGATTAACTTAATTTAAAATGAAGAATCTCATGGAATGAAATCAATAATTCGAATTCATTCATAATATTTGGATTAGTTTAAGAATCTTAAGTAGGAATGATTGTTTATTTCCATTACATTGTTTGGTAATACTAGGATTTTGAATGAAAAAAAAAAAAAAGTTAATAATAATACCCTATCACATGATTTTAAATAATTTTTATTTTCTTTTATTTATTTATTTTTTTTTTTTTTGTAAGAAAATGTAAAAATTATGCCTAGAATACATCCAAATGTTCTTTTTTTAATTTAGAAATTTTTTAAAAAGCGTCATTTGTTGTTAGATACAATCTTTTAATTATTCTCTATTACTTTGATTTTAAAAGTATTTTTAAAAAATAATTATGGTCATATGATTAAAAATAAAATATTAAAAATATAAATTAATTTTAAAATATAAATCATTTTCAGAAATATTTTCAGAATTGGTTTTTAAAACCATTACTAAGGGTATGTTTAGTTCCTATTTTTTAAAATTGTTTTCAATTCTCAAAAAATAAGGTGAATAAGGAAAACACTGGTCGTAAAAAAAAGGAAAATAGGAACACCTTCCCAATTTTTTTGTTCTCAAAAACACAAAAAATATAGAAAACACTAAATTCAGACAACAATAACAATTTTTACAAAACATCAAAATGGTTTTTATGTAATTGTTTTGTAATTGAATATTATTATTTAATAATTTATAATTTTATGTTATGTGAGTTTTTTTAAGGAATTATGTGAGTTAGTTAGCCAACAGATGAGACGTTTTATCTGGATTATAAATTAAATAATAACATAAATGTTATTTTACTTTCTCAAAAAACATGCTTAAATAAAAATAAAAAAACTATTCAAAAACACATCCAAGACAATATTTGTAACATGCCTTGATTTTGAGTTTTTATACAGTGTGAAGGTTTTTATTATTATTTTGGAATTAATAGAAATATAAATAATTATTTTATTAAATTTAGAATTAATAAAAATATAATTAATCCTAAATTTTTATTTTGATGAAATAACATATTTTTAAATATTTATTTGTGAATTATTTTGAAAGAATCAAGGCATCAAACTCGAGAGAAGTTAGAAATATTGGAAAAGATAAGTAAAATAGTAAATTGAAGTTATTTTATATTATCTCTTTAGATGAGTGAATCAAAATACCATCTATGTATGAAGAACCAAAACTCTACTTAGAAGTGGAGTTTGTTTCTACCAGAATTACTTTTGATTCCATTCCTTTTCTTTTATTCCATTCCCCTTTTTCATTCCCTCGTAACAAATGCACCTTAAGTGCAGCCAAAGAACCCATGGAATTGGGGATTTAAATTGCGAAATAGGTTGTTGCTTCCCATGTTTATATGAGTAAGGCATTGTCCAATATGCATTCAACAATCATAAAGTTCCTCTGATAAAGTATTAAGGGTGTATTTGGAACATTGGAATGGGGAATGAGAATGAAGAATCCCTTTTCATTCTTGTTTTCTATGGAATAGAATCAATAATTTGATTTCATTCATGGTGTTTTGATTAGTTTAGAACCATATGAAATGATTATTATTTGCATATAAACTATAAATCTTATATACAAATATTTAATCATTCATTTTATTAAAAATTATATATATATATATATATATATATATATATATATATATATATATATATATATATATATATATATATATAAATAATTAGTAAAAAAATTCTTGGAAATTATAAATTAAAAAAAAAGGTTAAATTTTAATCCATATCCACAAAATATATCCCTAATTTGTGTGAAAATATTTTTAAAAGCATTTCTTTGAAAATAATTTTAGATTTGTTTAGAATATTATAATTCTAATAAATTTGTGAAAAAATATATATATTTTTTAATCATATATATATATAGAGAGAGTAGAAAAATATATAGAAATATTGTCAAAGAAGCATATTATAAAGAAAAAGTAAAAGGTCAAGCTTCAGAAACTCTGTCCAAAAAATTTATAATAATTTTATTTGATCTTTATCCATATTAAAAAGTAAATAACAAATATACATAAAATTAGGGACAAAATTGTAATTTGAGTTTTTATATATTGTCAATTTTTTATTATTTTTGAACCATTAAAAATATAATTAATTAATTAATTAATTATATTTAGAATTAATAAAAATATAATTAATCATTTCATTTTTTTGGATGATCATCTCTATGTTTATGTTTCCTAAATTTTTTATTTTAATGAAAATAACATATTTTCAAATATTTATTTCATGAATTATTTTGCAAGAATCAAGACGTCAAACTTGAGAGAAAATAGAAATATCGAATATGAGAAGTAAAATCTAAAACTAAAACAGTAAATTGAAGTTATTTTACATTATCTCTTTAGAAGGAAAATCAAATAATGAATCAAAAATGCTACTTAGAAGTAGGAGTTTGTTTCCAGAATCACTTTTGATTTCATTCTTATTCTTGTAAAACTTATCCAAACGTAAGAATGAAGGATAAATGGAATGGGATTCCATTTCCCACTCTCCATTCCTTCGTACTAAACGTAATATATATATATATAGGTATATATATATATATATATATATATATATATATATATATATATATATATCAAGACATGCAAATTGTCGTGACAAGGTCATGACAGAGCCAGAAGACAAAGACAGATGCTGCAATGTCATGACATTGTTTCTTTTGTCACAACAATAGACACAATTGGGCTTGCACAGAAACCCATGAATTCAACCTGGTCCATATGAGTTCAATTACAACTCTTTTACATAAAGGTACATGCCAAAACTAGTTTGTTCCAAAAAATTTTACAAAAATGAGTTATAGAAACCACAAGTCGGCTTGTAGTTGACTGCCTCTCTCTAGATGAGATTTTGTGTAATCAAGATTTTCTGAGATGACAGCTTCTCAGAAAATTGGAGGCCTCACTATACTCCCAAAGGAAGAGAGAATTAAATTTTATGGTTTCTATTTCCAAGAACACCTTTTTGTTTGGAAACACTAAGAACACCAAAATATTTGTTTGGTTTCCAATTTTTGTATTCTAAAAAGTACAAAGAACACCAAAACCATTTTTTTTGTTCCGCCCATGCAAGGAGCCGCAACCCTAAGCCAAGACATGGTGCTTCGGCCATGTGCAAGGCTAATCCAAGACATGATGTCTCGACCCTAGTCCAAGGCCATGCTAAGACATTTTGCCTTAGTCGTGTGTCAGGTCATGCCTAGACATGGTGCCTCGGCCGCGTGTTAGGCCATGTGACATATTGCCTTAGCCTTATGCCAAGCCTTGTCTAGACATGGTACCTCTGCCGCGTGCTAGGCCATGTCAAGACACGGTGCCTTTTATATACTATCAATTTTTTATTATTTTGGAATTAATAAAAATATAATTAATTTAGAATTAATAAAAATATAATTAATCATTTCATTTTTTTGGATGATTATCTCTATGTTTATGTTTCCCAAATTTTTTATTTTAATGAAAATAATATATTTTCAAATATTTATTTCGTGAATTATTTTACAAGAATCAAGGCGTCAAACTTGAGAGAAAAATAGAAATATGGAATATGAGAAGTAAAATCTAAAACTAAAATAGTAAATTGAAGCTATTTTACATTATCTCTTTAGAAGGAAAATCAAATAATGAATAAAAAATGCTACTTAGAAGTAGGAGTTTGTTTCCTGCAAAATCACTTTTGATTTCATTCTTATTCTTGTAAAATTTATCCAAACATAAGAATGAAGGAGAAATGGAATGGGATTCCATTTTACCATTCTTCGTACTAAACGTAATATATATATATATATATATATATATATATATATATATATATATATATATATATATATATATATATATATATATATATATATATGTATGTATGTATGTATGTATGTATGTATGTATGTATGTATGTATGTCAATTGAACTTGTAATTGACTTGTTCCATTCATCTTTCAGCACATGAAATGGGACATGTGTGTTAAAAATGAGTTTTTACAATATTAAACACTTTAACATTCGAAGATAGACATGGCAATCGACCTAAGAAGAAATTAGAACTCAAACCGATGATAGTATTATCTAGTACAACTTGCTATAAGTCCCTAAATATCATGTTGTTAGGGATCAAGATGGATATGTTGGATGTATGAAGTGAACTGCCAGTACAATTGTTTGGAGTTGTGTCTTCAATTCCAGACATAGAAGATTTTGTTGAAGATTAAACTTGATTTTGGATTTTGGGGTTTAGTTGTATGATTTTGGGTTATTAGGTTTTGGGATTAGGAGTTTAAATAAAAGCCTAAATTGTTAGAAACATATTAAAAGCCCAAATTTTAGAAGCTTATTCTAGAGATTTATATGGCATTGTCTAGAATGGAGGTAGGTTTGGAATTTTGAAGAGAACTCAAGAATGTCATTTGTAACCATTAGATTATATTTGTGTTAGCACAATCCAAACCATTAGTTGAGGAGGTGCTACTAGTCTAAATAGAGGTGACCTCCTTGAATTTGAATCAAGCCGAAAATAAGAAGCATTCAAGAATACAAGTAGCTTCTTCCTCTCAATCAATAGTCCCTCCCATTATTAAGTTCTTCCTCCATCTTCCTTTATCTTCTTTTCCAGCAAAGTTGTATCAGAGCTAGGTTATTGGGTATCTAAAAATTTTGAGTATGCTCTGTGGTTGCAGCATTGACTGATCTTCCATGCACATCAGAAGAAATTTCTTGAGATCTCATAAAGTCAGAGAGTTGCAATCTTGAATCCCCTTTAGATTTTTTAAGTGTGACAAATTTTGTTCATCCATACAAAGTAAAAGTTCAATATGACTTAGCAACCTAACCAAGAGTGGAGGTGAATTGGTTTTCTCAAAAACTTTTCTCACAATAATAAATCTTCAATTTAATGCACTAACAATAAATTAAAGATATAAGGATAGAGAAACAAAATCCGGATTTATAGTGATTCGACACTTCCTTGCCTACGTCCACTTCTCCTCAACCTTCAACCGGTGAGGGTTCCACTAGTGGCAAGCTCCAACCCGAGCTTCTTTACACTTGGATTATGGCTCCCATGGGCTCTTCATAAATCCTTCAAGTTATACACACTTTAAGCCTTCTCACTTAAGTACAAAGAGACACTCTCAAGCTCTCAAGATCTTTCAAATACAACTCAAACTTTGATGAACACAAGTGTGTACTCTAAAATATGCAAATGTAATGAGTGCACTCACAATCTTAGTTTGAGAAATGATTCACAAGGGAAATGATGGTTGAGAGGATATTCAACAAGTGTCTTACCTCTTAAGTGATCCTCCACACTCTATTTATAGAGTGGGAACTCGGTAGCATTTAAGCTACCAACCGGTCGACCATTTTCTATATACTAGCCATTTATAACCATTGAAATTCGACCGTTGGAGTAACAGCCTAATTGGGCTTCATGGTCCACACCAACCAACAGACTGCCGAGGCTGACCTGCTTACCTTTAGATGTTCAATTTGATGTGTTTTATTTCTAAACCTTAGATAAAACATCAAGTTCATTTGTACTATAAAGTCTATATTATATGTCAAACTCAAGATTTCAAAAGCTATGCAATTTTGATTTTGAAAACCGAGTTTATGAGTGATGCATGATTAATGATGATATCCTAAAATGCACCAATGCATTCACCTTACATAGATTCCTAAGCTATCAAAATCTTCACTGGATGCTTGATCTTGGAATCTTGGTTACTTGTCATCTTGGTTCCTTGATTTGAGTGAACTTCATTTTCAAGTGCTAGATCAACTTCATCATTGTCATCTTTAGCTTGTATTATCTTCATTTGATGCTTGATCAACTTCCAACTCATCACCAACTCCAATGTTAATCCATTAGTAACCAATAACCTTGGTTTGTTATCATCAAACCCCAACTAAAGGTACCATCACTAACAATCTCCCCATTTTGATGATGACAAACTCTTGGTTATAGGAGGAGCAAATCTCCCCTCAAACCATCAGCCTAAAATAATTGCATAATATAAATTTTAACCAATTCAAAACATATGCAATTTGCATTCAACACATAGGACAAGCATCAAGGAATGATTTAAATGTATGGTTTTCTTTAAAGACATAATCTTTACATACATATCATCTTCTTAGCACTTAACTCCTAGGATACCGATGAGTCTAAACTCATCCATCTTTTAAGCCCCATTTTTCATGCATATTTGAGGGATTTAAGGTCTAATTTTAATGTGATGAATTATGGAATCTTCACCAAATATATGTTTTGTGGTTTTAATGAAAAGAAAAGAATGAAAAAAGCAGTGAGAAATGGCTAAAGCAGAAAATGCATTTCTAAGTGTCGCGATATAATACACATTGTCGCGACAAAACCCCTAGGCAACATGCAGAACTGTGTCGCAACAAAGACAAAGCAGAGTATTCAAAAGAACAGTTGAAAGAATGTAGCGATATTTCACAACTGTGTCGCGACATAATTAGTGAAGAATACAGGAAGAGTATGTCGTGACATTCCAAATTTATGTCGCGACACAATGAAAATCTGAAGGTAGAAATATTGTCATGATATTCAAACACTCTGTCACGAAACAGCATGAGAAGAGCTCATAAGGAAATAGTGGAACTATGTCACGAAAAATGATCACTCTGTCGGGATAAAGAATAAAGCAGATGGCAGAAAGATGTTGTTAAGACATTCTAATCTCTGTCGCGATAGAAGAAGGGAGGAATCACTGAATGCCCACTGGAACAATGTCGCGACACAATAATTGTTTGTCGCGATATAATGAAGAGCAGAAAGAAGAAAGTTTGTCGCGACATAGAAAACTTAGTTGCAACATAATATGGAAAAGAGTTAGAAATTAATGTCATGACAGGGATCTTTATGTCACGACAGACCATTCAAAGATTAACACCACAAGGCATGGAAGTTATGTTGCGACAGCAACAAATTGTGTCTCGACAATCACAACATGAAGTTAGTTGAAATCTGTCGTGACATGGAAAACTTTGTCGCAACAATGACTCAAGAGGAATACAAGGCAAGAATGTTGCGACAAACTCACAACAAGGATGAAGACCTGAAAGACTACACCTATGTTACGACATTCATAAACTTTGTCAAGTGAAAACTCGATGTATGCGACCATTGAATATTATTGATAGAAATGTTGCGACAAAGCCACGATAAAGCTAGAAGCCAAAGAAGGAGACTGCTATGTCAAGACATAGACCATTAATGTCGCGACAAAGACATCAATTGGGCCTCGATGGGAAATTCCGCCAATCAAATTTAAATTCGGCCAAAGATTTCGTGGCTTAGCAAATAGAAAGCACTCTTAGTACGTCCTCAGCCCAGCCAAGCCATCAATTTCAGGTTGAAAAGCCAAGTCTCATTGTATATAATTTTCTTTTTATTTTCTTTACATTTTAGTTTTGTTTCTAGATTTAGTTTTCTTTCTTTTAGGATTAGAGCAGTGATCTTAACTAAGATTCCGAGTTGGAAAGAAAGTAAATCAAGCTTCAATTTCTATCTGAACTTCAATGGAATTTGGGAATTTTTCTAGAATTCTTTTTTCTTCAATTTTGATTACAATTTCAATGAATTTGTTTGATCAACTAGTCATTTTCATTTGTGATCCAGATTTGAAAGGCTAAGCTCCCTCTGGGAAGAATCTCGTTGTCGGGATTATTGCTCAGAATACTTTAATGTTACTAGTATGAATATCGAGTGATTTAATCGTATTACTCAGACATTGGAATCGTCAATATCGTTGCTCGCACCGCAAAGAGTCAGATCTGCTTTCTGATTTCCAGGAATCCCTCTGAGTAACACAAAGATGGACTACCTTAGAGCAAAGAACAGTCACTTAGGGGTAAATAACACTGATATTATTTGAACTAATGCACTCTTTGGATCACTCTAGTATATCACTTGTGAAGTTCTAACCTCTGACTTCAAGGTTCCCTCCTGGGTGACAGCAGGAGTGTGTTCTCAAGGAATATAATCTACCTACTGATTTAACAGTTTAATTCTGAGAGGTTTCACCTCAATTGAGAAGAATAATTTCAATTCTGTGTTAGCTATGATTCTAATCAAGAAGAGAGGGAATTCTTGTCTAATTAATAGCTGAGGTACCAATTAATTTGGAGAGGGCTTACATTCCCTGCCTATGGGGGCAAGCAATTTCAAATTCAAAGAGATACCGGTGGAAGACGAGAAGGAAAAATAGTCAGGTCTTAAGGAGAATCAAGTCCTACAAGTAGCTTTTCATACCTACTAACTAGAGATAGAAATGTGGTAAGCTGGAGAGTGAAATGTGTGGTATGAGGAGAAATCCCAATGCTACACTACCTTGCTCTTAGGCAATTCCAATGTTCATGTCCCATACTTTATATTTTATTTGGAAAATTGCAAAGTGATGGTCACAAATAATCGATTTCATTCCTGGGGTGTTATTTCACCAAAGAAACTCTCTAATTCATGTATTTTTAGAATTTCTTTATCTTTTATTCAATTTATTTTAGAAAGATAATCACTAGAACGTTAGCTGTCCAAATAGTGATGATTCCTGAGTAGTGAGAGAAGAATCTTAGATTTTCAAAATCAACTCGGGGAATGATATATGGACTTAAAAATACACTCTTCTTATTACTTGTATGGCATGTGCACTTGCAGTGATTTAGACTAAAAATAATTTTAATTGAAAGGTGTTACTTACACAACAAAAAAACAAACTTTATATATTAAGTCTCAACAAGTTTTTGGCATAACTACTAGGGATTGAATGATCTCTGGTGGTAGTGTTAAGAATCAGTCGTTTTTTGTCTATGTAAAAATTAAGTCAATCAAGTTTTTGGCGTCATTGTTAGGGATTGAAATGAAGTAAAGTTTAAAGATCAATATTCTTGCCATGAAGAAATTGCTAGTTTGGACATTTTTCTTTTCATTTTTATCAAAAATTTTCAATATATATAGTTTTAACTACAGTAGTTGATTTAGCTATTGACCTTTTATGAAAGCCCATCATAATATATTTCTGTTATCTATTTATCTCACTTGATCTCAGTGTATTTCCATTTCAGGAAGTTATCACATGCACATAAGACCAAAAGCAGAACTGCTTCCATTAGACACTGAGTTGGAAAGGACACTGAGAAACCTAAAGAAAGTGAGAGTTGCTGAAGCAGTAGCTATGGTAGATCAAGAAGGAATTGATCAGTATGTACCAGTAGAGCAAACAACATAAAGGCCTCAAAGACAAAGAACCATGGAAGATTTTTGGAGGCTAGTCATCAAAATTGAGTACTCAACTCTAAGGCAACCACCCATTCAGGCAAATAAATTTGAGTTGAAGCCTGCTCTGATCACCATGTTGCAGCAGCATCAATTTACAAGGCATCCCAGCGACGATCCCAATGAGCACCTAGATGGCAAACACTGTCAAACTGAATGGGGTTATCTAGATATTATCAAGCTGTAGTTATTTCCCTTCTCATTGAGAGATAGAGCAGCTAGTTGGTTTGAGTCAGTTCCATATGGATCAGTTGATAGCTGGGAGGAGTTGGTTGAAGCTTTTATGGAGAGGTTTTTCCCACCAGCCCTCACCTCAAAGAGAAGAAGAAATATTATAGCCTTCAAGCAAGGAAAAGAAGAAAGCCTCTACAATGCTTAGGAGAGGTACAAGAAACTGCTGAAGAGATGTCCAATGCATGGGATTGATCAAATCACCCAAATGGACATTTTCTATCATGTAATGAATTACTCTTCAAAGGGAATCATAGATGCAGCATGTTGTGGAGCATTCAAGAGAAAGAGTGCCGAAGAGGCCAACCAGCTTATTGAAGATTTGGCAAAAATAAACTATAGAGCTCCAGTTGAGACTTCAAGGAGTAGCAACATATTGAAAGGAGGAGGTATGCTAGAGCTAAACAGGATGACTGCAATTTAGGAAAAGTTGGATGTGTTGATGAGTAAGATGAGCAATTAAGAAAGGAGAAGCCATTCAGCAAATACAGTGGGAATAGAAGAAGGAAAGGAGCATAAATGCATGACTGATGAGGGACTTGCTCATGAGGGTCCCTATCAGGTGGAGGAGGCTTAGTTTGTGAGTGGCAACCTAAGCTACAATTTCAAGCCCAACAACAACCTTCCAACCCACTACACTTCTGCATTGAGAAACCATGAAAATTTTTCCTATGGAAGTGGAGTGCAACATGGTCCAAGACTAGTGCAGAATTTTCGTCAACAATATGCTCCACAAGGTTTCCAAGGGCATGATTCGCATGCACAGCAGGTGTTTTGAATCAACAAAATTTATACCTAAATCCATTTATACCGTCAGAAGCATGACTATCAAGTAGTAGTGGCTTTTAGATCGAACACTAGACGTGGGTTTTCTTCTCTACAAAATGGTTTGTATAATGGTTCAAAATAGGAGGCTTTTGTTTGGATTTGATTTGTACAAAACAAAGTGGGGTTGTTATCACTAAGTTAGTCAAGAAAATTCAACAACAAAAAGAAGACCTTAGTTTCAGGCCACTAGTCTGTATGATAGGTTGCAAAGGTGTCCCTGCTCTACTCGCATTAGGAAGATGACATATATGTCATCTCGAAATCGGATCTTGTTTAATTTTAGAAACTAACCCTAAGTACCATTCCTATTTGAAATATGGCATTTACTAAGATTTAATGTTCCCAAGCAGCTGAAATCCAAAGATTTAACCCACCTCGATGGCTCGTGAATGACATCTTATGGATTTCCCAAAGGTATCTACCATTAAGAAGACTCGAACCTAAAAAGCTTGCCAAGTATTGACCAAGGAAAATACATCAACAGCATTTAAACCTAGTTTTGAAAGTTTGGAACATCAATACGCAGCACTGCTACTCTCAAAAAACAGACGAACACTCAGCAACCCACATCAATCCCACACCTAGCAACCCTCTTCGTTTAGAGAGGGTTTAAATTTCTAAACATCCTTTGAGTTGTCATCCTCAAAGGGTGTGTTTGGCAGCCTAGAAAGTGAGAGAAAGAAGAGAGAGAAGAGAGAAACTGAGAGCCGAGAACAAAGGCCGTAATGAAAAATGCCTTAGAATGAAAGTTAGGTTACAAAAAGGTCATAACGTGGCTTATATAGCCTTACAAAAGGGTGAAAAACCCAAACTATCCTAAATAGTATCATTACAGTGAGGGTAGAAATGGAAAAAAACCAAAACTAGTGGTCGCCAACCCAAAAACAGCGTAACACCCTCGCTTATAGCTAAAAATTTCGCTATATAACGAAATTTTCGCTATCATAGCGAAATTTCTCTATATAGCGAAATTACACAACATAGCGAAATTCGAAAATTTCGCTATGTAGTGAAATTTTCGCTATATAGCGAAATTTCGCTATGTAGCGAAATTTCGCTATGTAGCGAAATTACACTACATAGCGAAAATTTCGCTATAATTGCGAAAAATTTCACTATTATAGCGAAAATTTCGCTATTATAGCGAAAATTTCATATCTTCTCTGCTGCATCCTGCATCATCCAGCCTGCATTTCTTCTTGTTTCATCTTCAATTTCTTCATTCCCGGCTTGATGTAATCGAATATAAATCATTGAACTCAGTGTAAATCAGTTTAACTTCGATATGCTTATCTTTATATGGTAGGATAGGTTTATGAAAACCCGCAAAACCACCACAATGAAATTTCGAAATGTAATCATTAGTACCAAAGGGACCTACACGCGTCAATTGGCTTAATTAATATGATTAGTACACAAAAAGCACTCAAAACCTATCTTAAATAGGGCTCAAAATAGCACTTTTTGGGCACTAATCACACCCCCCAACCGACACATTGCTAGTCCCGTAGCAATGCCAAAAATACATAACAAGAAGAAAACAAAATATGTGAGGTCAAAAAGGTTTGTAACAGTAATGCATAGCCTGCGATGTGAATCATGAAAACCTGAACTAATACCCATCTCGAAGCATCGAAAACTATACTGGCGCTTAACTCGACCAAATGCTTTCTCCCCGAGGGTACGAACTGTGCTCTTCTACAAAAAGCTACGGGTTTGTTTGATTAGGTCTCAATCATAAACTACAAAACTGTACATTCTCCCCCCCAACTGAGCTAATTCCATAACCTTGTGTGTTAACAACTTACAACCAAAGATCTCGCCCCTTATTACACAATTCTTTATGCTATGTGGTGCAATGTCGAGGGTTCGACTTCACCAAAGTCCGTAACTGGATTAACCGACAACTCCCAACCGAAGGTTTAGGGGCATCAAGCCACAAAGGAGGATCTTTTGACCACAAACTCTAAAGGTTTCACCCCGATCATCGATTTCGAGCCTCCAAAGACCTACAACTCACTAAACTCCACCCATCCACCGTGTAGCGAGCACTAAGTCGTCAGGCTAGTGGCACCGGAAGCGCTTTGAAGGCTTTCGCCATATACTCCCTCGGACTGTGTTCTGTTTCAAGGCAAAGCGTTGCAATTTTTCTTCTTTTTCTTTCTTTTCTATTTCTTTTTTTTTTTTTTTTTTTTTTTTTTTGAAGACACATTGGCCTTCTCTATTCATGGGTCCAAATCTATTCAAGGAGTAAACACTAGGTTGGGGATTTGCAACGCAGGGGGCTCAGAACGAGGGGCAGCCGAATCAAAGCCTATCATGGAGACCTAATGTGCTCAGTGTGTGTATAGCCAAAGGTGGAAGAGACTGGTTAAATACGACAAGAAGTTGACTAGTCATCCACTTAACTTGGCATAGGACCTTTCTAACGCTGACACCATTAGGAAAGGCTTAAGTTCAACACACCGCATGGCTAAACATTGGTGCAAATACAAAGCTAAGTAAATAAAATAAATAAAAAAAATGGGTGCCAAAGTAGAAAATGTAAAACTGGCTATGTGCTTTTGATATAACTAAAAGTGGATATGACAAGCTTATCATACCGAACATAATACAAACTAAGCAAAATAACCACACGCCTACTATTAAGGTTATCAAGATACATACAAAACAAATTCTATACAAGACAAGTAGGCATTGATAAACTAAGACAAAACAAGTATAACAAAACCAAACATAAGTACTATAAATGCCATCTTCCAACGCTAGCCTCCCCCAACCGGCAGAGCAACTGCGGTTCTCACGGTAAGGATAAGAAAGCTGTAGAAGGGGAAGTGTGACCACCTTACCGTGGCCGGGTGGTGAAGCCGGTGGATCTGGTTATCGCGGGTACCGCTAGCATATCCAACGAGGTTGCCGGCGGGATATGCCTTACTGATCATGAATAGTGGGTCGGTAGGCTCACACAATCGGGATCGCGTAGAGGTCGAGCGGCTCAATCAGAGGGAGAATAGCCCGATTCGCTAGAGTGACTCGGCTCGGCTATCCGCCACCAAACTGCCTCCTGAGTAGTAAGGCGAGCCGACAACATCCATACCGAAATTTCGATAAATCCCTGGCGACAGGATGTACTGGGATGCCCGCTGTGGATGCAGGGAGGATGGCCAATTGTCTCTCGCAGAGCTGGGTAAGGAGGAGGTGGAACTGAAGGGGACGAATCCGGAACTGAAGTCCTCTCCACCTCCACCACTAGGATTGGCTGCTCACCCCCAGGTAGGTCCTCCGCAAAATCATCCTCTACCTCCTCCTGCTGGTGTAGAAGAAAAGAGAGCGGCATAGACAGGGTCCGCTCCAGGGATAAGATCTGAGGACAGCGCTGCCGACGCTCTATACGTGGCTCCTCCAGGAACCCAAGATGCTCTAAGACGTGGGATAGTAACCTTGGCATCAATAATGGAATAGCCTCCGCCCGAGCCAGGTCCTTGTGGTGGACCTTCGAAAATGTGGTGCTGGCCATGACAAGCTCTACGGCTGAAACCGTAACTCCTGATATCCCGTGACAGGCCGAGAATAGCTCCTCCGTCGTAAATAATGTTGTAGTGGAACAAATTGGACCGGGCACGAGTCCGTGAGGAGACCATGGCGAAGTCGGGCGCGAAAGAGAGTATCGAATCGGCTGCGGGTATCTCGAGAGAGAGAGCAAACTATTCTCTAGGCGATGGCTAAGGCCACCGCGATACTTCTCGTGATCGCCGTAACTACCGGTAGTCACGTACCTGATATCTCGCAGCCACAAGTGAACTCGTAACGACCATCGATATCAACCGACCAGATCACCCACGCTCCTCGGATGTCATAGTGTGATAAAACTGGTACCACCCGAGGATAGAAGAACTACCGAGTCATGAACTACAAAGCAATGAGTACCGACTAACCGTGATCACTTCAATCATGTCCACCGCCACCGCCGGCATATCATAGTATGACTCCCCGTGGAAGTCCCTAGCACGTAAATTCACGTTCCCTGAGATCGGATCATAACTAAACATCGGACGATTGATCCTCATATATGGCTAAGCACCAGGGCGCATGAACTCCCCGATCAGCCGAGGAGGCGACGACTTCGGGCCTGGGATCGCCACATTCCTCGCCGATAGTCGTGGCCCGCTTGAGCGCGGGACCCTCCCGGTGGCCGATGCACTCGGGTGAGGGGGCAGGGTCCCACCCGAGTCCGCATCGCCTCGGATAGGGGCCTTTAACCCCGAGGCTCGAATAGCCGCAGGGCGTGACTCAGACGCCGTACCGCCAGAGTCAATGCGTATACGCCTAACTCGAGCCGAATGGCCCGCGGGTACTTAGGATGTGCAAGACCATCTTCTCTAGGGCACGGCGGGTCCAACCTCAGCTCAGAACATGGTCTGGCGGCGAACCCATGGTCGCCACCAAGCACGCTACGGGACGGATCGCGAATCGACTCAGCGTATGGCTCGTGCGGGGGTGGATTAGAAGGCAGGCTCCTGCCGTGCGAGGGACTGGAATGCGTGGCTCGACTCGAGGGAAGCGGTGAGGAGCGCCGCTCAGGGGGTGGAGGCAACGAAGTGGAAGTCAATCGCACGGGGAGGGTGGCTTTTAATGGAGCTCAGCCGAAAGAGCTCCGCAGGCAAAAATTCGCTATTATTGCGAAATTTAAGCCCTACACCAACCTCGCAACATCAAATAGAAAATAAAATAAAATAAAATAATGAAAATAACATAAACTAAATAAATAAAATAAAATAAAATAAAATATATAACTGAATATTAAAAAAAAGTTTTAATTAAGAACTAAAATAAAATAAAATAAAATACTAAAAATAAAATAAACTAAAAAAATTGACCAAAAAGAAAACTAAATTTTGGAAATGTTAGCCGTCTCGTTGAAGACCAAACTAAAATTTCAATGATGAACTGTCGATCACGGAGGATCAAGGAGGGAAATCTCCTCCTCAAGCTTGCAACACGCCAAAGATAGGGCTTCACTCATCATTGACCTTGAACACTCTATTATCCTTTCAATGGTGCTAAATCTACCGAGCCACAGCCTGATGAATGATGAATGGTCCGATCCATCCTGATTTAAGCTCGTCTCCTAAAAAGGTGGAGTTTGGAATCATACAGAGGACTCGTCCCCTTTTGAAATTCTCGCAGGTTATCATCCGATCATGCCATTTTTCGATCTTTCCTTTGCACCCAGTCTGCGAGGCATCATTTCCTCGTAGCCTCCAACTCATCGGGGAGATCAAGGAATCTTTCAGCTCGACCCTACTTAATCCATGTTCTGGGCCGATTGCCCACCATGCTTTGTACTGATTTCCACTAGAAGATGGCATGCCTACATAGACCAAACGATAAGGACATTCCAAGAATTGTTTCTGGAAGTCAGTTTCATATGCCCACAAGAATCAAGTACCTGAGGGACCGTTACAGACCAAACACATGTACAAATTTATGACACTATCACCAAAGGACTATTGTCTAATCTTTTAAATCCGCCATAAAACTATTGACATTATACTATATAAACCACCAACTTCTTAGAGTAAATCATTTTTTCCAAAGTTATTTCGGGTCCGATATTCAGTAAGTGCAGAATAGTGTCGACAAGTAATAAACGGATTTAAGTCCGGGAGACGATCCCACGTAGATCTCAAGAATTTTCATCAACTAACTTAATTACTTGAGATTCATACTATTCGACCATCGCTGATAACTGTTCGCAAAAGCCGGGAATTAAACTAATCGCAAAATGAAAATTAGAAATAACTCGAAATAAAATGAATGAAAGTAAAACTAAGTTCTATAACGAAATGAATATCGACAATTATCATAAAAGAGACACATAAAGAGAAACATCTCAGAGGAACGAACACCCCGTAGTGAGTATTGATCAATTTCGACATCTCAATTTCAAATCACCAAGGCAAATGTATATACCGGATTTCTCCACATTCCACATTTGCTATCTCATTTTTCCCGATTCTCTCGAATTACGTGGATTTAGATAACTACTTTAACAAGAACTCTAATCAGTATTTTCGCAATACCATACCCATTTTATGGACTGCATAATCTACTTCCAAGTTATCTGGCCAAGCAAGGATATACAACTTCCAAATTACTTTCTCGAAATTAAATAGATCAACCTTCTCGATTAGATCTCACTTAACACGGATTGGCCTCACTATCCGACCGAGGTGAAATCTCCTCGCTTGTTAAATAGATGTCGTTCAACTCGTTTCGACTTCAAAGAAGAGGATTTATCTAAGGGAATCCTGCAAAGCGCAAAGGATCCCTGACAGCGTGTTAAGATACCTTCAAAGAACTAGACGTTACCCCAGGATTGTCTTCCCCGTGGTCACTCGAGGACTTCCTTGAAATCGTGGTAATGACGCAATTCTTAACGTATAGGAAACCGATATCTCGTATCCAAAATCAATAAACCCATAACTGGGCGTAAATTCATAAATTGAAATGAACAAGATACCGAAAATACTACAGGAAAGATCAATTTAACTAAAACGCTCTCTAAATGGAGGTCGAGTCTCTAATTACCGACTATTACGCACTACAAAGATTCCACTCCGATCAATGTAACGATCGCAGGGAAACTCGGAACAATCGACTTTAGAATTCCACCGAAATTCCATACGCTCCGTAGTAATTTGAAAGGAAATTGATTTCAGATTCAGCCAGCCAACGACATAATATCTCAGATCCAAACAAAACAAAACGAAAAAGAAAAAAATACGAGAAACAATCGGTTTCTAAAATGACGAAAAGAAAATAAAAGAAAAGAAAAGAAAGAAAATAAATAGTGAGTTTAGCTACCGTAGATCTCTCCCTTCCGACGCTACCGCGACTAAGGCTGATCCGGGTAGCCTCTATTTATGGGTTTCTACCGGGCCCTAAACCCAATGTGATCACGTGGATTTCAGAGTAGCCAGCCCAAGTTATCGCCTCCACTCCAGGATCTCAATTCTCTTGTCGCTGACATCGAATTCATGTCGCGACATTGACTTAAAGTTCGCATCCTTCAACTCGTCGCTCAGCTCGCCACGACACCAACTACGCCCTCAGAGGTTTCGCCGATCGCTGATGTCGCGACATCACGGCCTGGCGCAGACATTCTTCTAGTCCTTCATAGCCTTCATCGGTTGTTCTGATGTCGCCACATCGATGCTGTCGCGGATAATGGGCTCAAGTCTCCCGCAACCTTCCTTCGCTTGGTCGCGGATGTCGCGACATCAACATCTTATCGCGACACGCCCCGCACCGCTTTTCCTTGGAAGGGTTTCCACCGATGTCGTGACATCAACTCATGGTTTCAAAGTCTTAAATCGATCTCCTCGATGCCGCGACCCGCGATTGGGTCTCCGCCGCGACAACCAGCTTGTTCGTGTCGCTGACATCGCCCCTCACGCGACTTCACTTCATACCGCATCTTCAATGATGCTCCGGATGTCGCGGATGACGCCTAAATTTCAGACTTTCTATCGCTTATTGCGGTCAGCGAATATCGCCTTCGTCGCGACATCATTTGATACATCGCCGGAAGTTGCACTGGGTTGTTTATGATGTCGCGACTTCGCACTTCCTGGTCGCGACATCACTCTTTAATTTCGCTTCTTCTCGCCGCCTATGCTGCGGTTCGCCGCGACCGCATCAAATTCTTCAATCTTCTTGATATCGCAACTCTAGAATCGGATCAGGTAGACCATTAACCGCATCAATGACTCACCCATTATTTACTTCGCTTCCGCCATTCGACCGCATTTTTATCCACTTATTTCTCGCATTTTTCTACGCTTTTTTCTTCTTCGTTTCCTTCCCGCTAATGACAAATCGTGAGTTTCTTCATAATTCTCAGATATTAATTATTCAATTTTAATCGAAATCAAAACGTAAAAATGGACTAAAAGAGATGACTTTAAGCTCATCAAACTCCCCTAAACTTAAAGCTATTGCCTCAAGCAAAAAGAAAGAATTGTTTGTCCTCAAACAAGCATGACATTTTTCTCGTTTTTGGCTTGGAAGTGGTATTCAATTAACTGCACTAAGGTATGCAAAATTTTCGCATATTTAACTTCCACCAATTCAAATTGGTCTCTACTTTTCGCTACACAAAACTAAATGTTGAAAATTGTTTTACAAACAACATACTCATTGGATCCTATTGAATAAATGAATTGTTTTCTTTTCTCACTTTCATAATCGAGTCATTTAACTCCCTAAAGTTCTTCACACTTTGCTTGTTTCATTCTTCCAAATTCCATAAGCTTGTTTTTCTGGTATTGATCTCCACTAATGTAGGTGATTCAAATTTCTCTTCAAGATCAATCAGTCTTGGGGCTTATATCATAGCTGGGCAATGGTGATGAAAGGAATTTTTTCGTTAAGATTACCCCGAACATTTTCTTCTTTTCTACCCTTTCCTTCTCATAGCTTCTCTAATAAACTCCCTAAACTTCATGTTTGGGACATCTCTTGATTTCTTCAATTTGTGAACTCAGATGCCTCTATTTCACACTCAGTAATTTACCTGTGGGAATTCTCTTAGTTTGCTACCATTCAGGATAGTGCTATGTTTTAACTTTTAGCTTTCTAACACCCTTTAGCGAACTTCGGGGTTAGTAGCTCCCATACCGTATGGCATTAGGGTACTAGGTGCTGAAACACCCCTCGTAACTTAATTGCTTAAGAGAGTTAGCCACAAGATAAAACTATCCCTAGAAGCCTTCTTTTCGTTGCATTTTCTCATTTTCGCTCTTTTCTTTTCAGATTCTTTGAGTTCCTTCTGAAACATATGATCCCCAAACTTCATTTCCTTCTTCCTTCTTGAATTCTGGTAATCATTGGTTCTTAATAAAGGATTGAATTCTGATGGGCTGTCTACTGTTTATTTTTGAAAAAAAAAATCACTGGCTTATTTCAATTCATGGAACTAAGGTATATGCATTACATATTAATAAGGATGGCTAGAATGGCTCAAACTATCCAAGAATGGCCTGCATCATTCACACCGTATTTAATCTAGATTTCGCCTCAATCAATAATCTAACAAATTTAGAATCGGATTGAAATCAACTGCGGACTAACTATAAGGAGTATCTTGACCATTTTTATTGATGAGTAGTTGTTAATTGATATTCAACAGACCCTTTGATTTAATTGCTCGCACTACAAACTCAAAATCATGTTTCTCGTTCTTCCGTCAGATCACCTTCTTCTATTCTGGACTTATCAGTTAAATGTAAGTAAATTTCTGCACTTTGTGTTTCAATTAAACTATATGCATTTTGTCCTTATTCTGCAATTTTCCCTCATTTCAGCTTACTCCTACTCTAACTGCTTCATTCAATTAAGCTAATGAACTCTCAGCAGAATTTATTCTGAAACAATGTTATGTCTCAAAACAACAAATAATCCAAATAGCAGCAATATCACAGTTGTTCAATGTTACTCAAAATAACTACAACTTAATTTATTTTTATCTTGTAGGAAATGGACAATTCCTCATAGTCAATAGTTAAGCATTCCACACAAGATAAAAATAAATTCCCTAAACTTCTGCAATCTTGTTACTTTAAATATAAGATCCTAATCAATTAATTCAACTCAAATGCAAGTAAAATAAAAGATAGGGAAACTGCTTTATGAAACTCCCTTTTTGTTTCAAATATGTAATTTCAAATTTTTCCTCAAATCCGATTTGTGAGGTTCTTCTTCGTAAGTAATCTTCATTCTTTCCACAATTCCGCTCGTTTTTTGCCTTTTAGTCGGATCTCCTTTCATTAAACAAATGCGTATCAACATCCACTGGGCCCCATGGCCGTATTAATTTGTCCATCACATTCATTCCCGCTTCTTCAAATTTCTGCCATTTCTCTCCGAAAATTTAGATGAGCCAATGTTGTATTCAGTAAAGATCTTCCTACAAGATACATGTTCTCACTTTCCCCATGTTTGGAATGAGTAATTTCCCCTCTATTGCTCGTAATAGCGGTAAAGAATCACAAATAAGCTCCCACGCCCTCCCATGTGCTAATGTATTCATATGGTAGTGAGTTAAACCATGTCGCACCCATATCTCGTAAAGAGAATGGGGAACAACCGCAATTAATAACTTCCGGCTCCACACCATCCATCTTAACAAGATTAGCCTTCCCGAGGAATCTTCCCGTGTGCTTATTCGGGATCTTCAAATGTGGACGGCCATGAACCGGATGTCTGACCATTGTAATTAAGCACTGGTTCAGCTCAAAATCATTAGCATTGATTGATGGTCAGTTCCATTGCTAAATATTTATCAGGGATGAATAATCTGGTAAATTCCTCCATAGTGTCATGCTCCTCGAGGTCTACGCACATTCCTGTCGCTACACCATCTAACTCTCTATCCGCTGGGCGGTCGTGATGAGTCATTCTTCCCGTAGTCAAGGTAGACTCGTATCATCAGGATTAGCCTAATCAACAAACATTTCAATATGGGTTGTTAAAGGTCACACGAAAGAGTCACCGCTTGAAACGCTTATTTTTGTTTTTTTTTTCTTTTAAAAAAATTCCAAATTAAGATTTCTTCTTTCATCGAATATTGATTTACAAAATTTTTCTGATCGTCCAAGAATCCGCGCCATAAAACTTGTTAAGAGACCAAAACACATGTACAAATTTATGACACTATCACCAAAGGACTATTGTTCAATCGACTTTAATCTACATCATATAAAACTTGTCGACATTATACCATATAAACCACCAATCTCTTAGAGTAAATCATTTTTCAAAGTCAAGTTTTGGTCCGACATTCGCAAGTGCACAGTCGACAAGAAATAAAATGGATTTAAGTCCGTATATCGATCCCACAGAGATCTCAAGAATTTTCATCAACCACCCTGACTACTTGAGATTCATACTATTCGACCATCGCTGATAATCTGTTCAGAAAAGCTGGGAATTAAACTAATCGCAAGAAAATGAAAATTAGAAATAACTTAAATAAAATGAATGAAAGTAAAACTAAGTTCTATAACGAGAAATGAATACCGAATAATTATCATAAAAGAGATACATAAAGAGAAACAGCCGTAGTGAACGATCAATTCCTCGTGAGCGAGTATTGATTGAATTTCGACATCTCAATTTCAAAATCGGCCCATAGCAAATGTAAGTGTACCGGATTTCTCCATTACTCCATTTCGTTATCTCATTTTTCCCGATTCTCTCGACTACGTGGGATTTAGATAACTACTTTAACAAGAACTTCCCGAACTGGTATTTTTCTTTCAATACTTCATACCCATTTTACGGACTGTACACCTTAGCTTCCAAGTTACCTGGCCAAGCAAGGATATACAACTTCCAAATTACTCTTCCTCGAAATTAGAATTAGATCAACCTTTCTCACATTAGATCTCAATAATACTCTGATCGCCTCACTATCCGAATTGAGGTGAAATCTCGGTCATAAATAGATAAGTCGTTCAACTCGCTTCGACTTCAAGTGAGAAGAGGATTTATCTATGAACTTGCAAAGCGCAAAGGATCCCTACGTTGTGTTAGTATACCTTCAAAGAACTAGACGCTACCTCTGTAGATTGTCTTCCCAGGTCACTACCGTGAGGACTTCTTGAAATCGTGGTAATGACGCACTCTTAACTGTATAGGAACCTGATATTCCGTATCCAAAATCAATAAACCCATAATCTGGAAGTAAAATCTATAAATTGAAATGAACAAGATACTGGAAAATACTACAGAGTGATCAATTTAACTAAAACGTTTTCTAAATGGAGGTACGAGTTCCTTAATTACCGACTACGCACTACAAGCGATTCCACCGATCAATAACGATCAAGAATGGAAATCAACAATCGACTTTAATTTGTCCAAATTCCATACGCTCCGGTGGTAGTAATTTGAAATGAAATTGATTTCAAGATTCGGGCCAACAACGATAACATTCAGATCCAAACAAAACAAACGAAAAGAAAAAAATACGAGAAACAACTGCTCTAAAATGACGAAAAGAAAATAAAAGAAAAGAAAAGAAAATAAAGTGGCTTTAGGCTACCGTGATCTCTCCTCCGATGCGCCCGCGACTAAGGCTGATCCGGGGTACCTTCATTTGATAGGGTTTCACTGGCCCTAAACCCAATGTGACTTGTCAGGATTTCCGTGAGTAGCCAGCCCAAGTTATCGCTCCACCGTGGACTCCCGCCTCTCACGCGACATCGAATTCATGTCGCGACATCACTAAAGTTCTCGCATCCCTTTGAATCGTCGCTCAGTTGTCACGACACCAACTGATGCCCTTGTAGGTTTCAGCTTGGACGCCGTGACGCCGCATATCATGGCCTTGTCACGACATTCTTTCTACCCCCGTAGCCTTCACGGTCGTTCTCGATGTCGCCACATCGTGATGTCACGCGGATATCGGGCTCAAGTCTCCTCGCGAACCTTCGTTATCGCGATGTCGACATCAATATCTTATCGCACACGCCCTCGTAATCGCTTCCTCGAAGGGTTTCCACCGATGTCGTGACATCAACCTCGCGGTTTCAAAGTCTTAAATCGATCTCTCGATGTCGACTTCCGCATTAAGTCTTCGCCAGGATAACCACAGCTTGTGTCGCGACATCGCCTCCTTGTCGCGACGCCTTCATACCGCATCTTTGAATGAGGCGTTCCCGAGCGTCGTGACATCAGCCTAAATTCTCAGACTCTTCATCGTTGCCGTGGTGTCGCCACATCGCCTTCTCACGCCACATCATTTGATACTGCCGAAGTTGCACCGTTGTTTATGATGTCGCGACTTCGCACTTCCCTCACGCGACATCACTCTTTAATTTCGCCCTCACCGCCTACTGCGGTTCCCCGCCGCGACCGCATCAAATTCTTCAATCTTCTCGACATCGCAACTTTAGAACTGGATCTGCACCCACAACCGCATCAATGACTCACCAAATGCTTCCATTTCGCTCTACCATTCGAACGCATTTATCCACTTATTTCGCATTTTCTATCGCTTTCTTTTTCATTTCTTCCCGCTAATGACAAATCGGTGAGTTTCTTCATAATTTTGTATATTAATTATTCAATTTTAACTCGAAAAATCAAACAGTAAAAACGGACTAAAAGAGATGACTTTTTGTTCACGTGACCAATCTTTTCGTCGTCACCCAATCTTCATTAGAATGGTCTTTGACTTCGCCGATGCTCGCCGACCACTACTCAGGATGGTAAGGTAGCTACTTTTATGTTTAACACCACATTTAGCCATGAGGTTTTCTAAAGGCTCATATGTATGAACCCCCCATCAGCTAATAATGGCTTTTTGCACTCTAACTGAAAAGATGTTTGCTCAAGAATTTGAGCACCACCCCGTGGTCAGCTCAGGATCGGCCAACCCATTTAGATACATACTACTCCCACCACATGTATGCATGCCCATAAGACGAGTAGAAAGGTCCCAGACAAAAATCGATGCCCCAAACATCAAATAGCTCAACTACTAAAATTGGGTTTAGGGGCATCATATGACGGCGAGACAATTTCCCGAGCCTTTGGCATCTATCACATACTCGGTACATTTGGTGAGCTTCTTTGAAAAGAGAAGGCCAGTAGAAACCCGGTTTGCGAGCACCTTCATTGTTGTCTTACGAATGAAAGTGACCACCACGAGGCACTCTCATGGTGGCCTAGGAATTCCACATTGCTCTTCTTCGAGGCACACGCTTCTGCAGTATCGATGCGCACGATGTTTAAGCAAAGAAGGTTCTTTGATAATAGGAATGGATCTTCGAAAATACTTCCTATCTTGTTCTTTCCAATCGATTTGGAGTTTCCTCTGTTGCTAGGAAGTGGCAATGTGAGCATACCGGGGCATTCTCCCCAACGGCATTAGGGTCTTCAAGAAATTCATCGTTGATGGGGGGCTATGAGTGTTGTAGGCTATGGTTAATCTCTAAAGATGGTCTACCACACTCTCTACTTTGCTTTTATTACTTAATTTTGCAAATTGAATTCTGACGAGAAGAACCCATCGGATAAGTCTTGCCTTGGCATTTTGCTTGGATTAGGAGATATTTGAGCGGAATGATCTGCAAAATAGCTATATCGGTTGACGAGTATGCTCGAAATTTGTCTAAGGCATAGACCATTACTAACAATTCTTTCTACATGTGTGTAGATTCCTTTGTGCTTCACTCGAGGTTTCTTGGCATAATAGGCTAGATAAGGTTTTCCACCTTCTCTCTTTGGCGAAAAGCTGCTCGATAAGCAAGATCGCTGCGTCGCATCGCCTCAAAGGTAGCGCCAATTAGGTGCCCTTACTGGTGCGGTGGTCAAAATGGGACCTCGGCTCTTCAAAGCTCTTCGGCAGTCTCCATCCAGAAAATTAGCATCTTTCTCGGCGACATAGAGGGGCTTAGCAATCTTCGAAAAGTCCTTGATAAATCTCATGTAAAAGCACATGGCCAGGAATTGCCTAATTGTTTTACATTTGTTGGAGAAGGTAGTTTGGAAATAAGTTCAATTTTTGCCTTGTCAACTTCTATTCCCTCACGAGTGACATGCTTACTATACGATCCCGCCGGTTCACCGTAAAATGGCATTTCTCTAGTTAAGCACCGGGTTCTTTTGGTACATCCTTGTAGGACGGCTTGAGATTAGTAAGACATTCTTCAAAAATCACCTCAGGTATACGGTGATCTCATCCATGTAGACTTCCATTATGCGCTCCACCATATCATTTGAATATACTAAGCATACATCTACAGAAGGTGCGAGGGTGTTCTGCAGACGAAAAGACATCCTTATAAGCATAGTTCCAAATGGACAAGTGGTGATCTTTTCTTGATCCTCTGGTCTTTATCACTATCTGTACCGAATACCCATCCCCAGCGAGTAGAATGGGTGCCCGAAACCTCTAGCAAGAAGCTTATCAATGAAGGGGCGGTGGAAAGTGATCTTTTCTTGATACTGCATTGAGCCTCCTGTAATCTATGTGCCTCAAATCACGGTAAGGCGGGTGGAGCACATCCTCACCCTTTTCATTTGTAGCATTGGTCACCCATTCTTAGGCACCACAGGTTGGGCTTACCCGAGTGCTATCAGGATCGACCAGGGTAAATGTCTGCAAACTGCGGCAACTTCAAGAACTCAGTCCGAATTTACCTCGCTTGCATGTGAGGATTCAGCCTCCTCTGTGGCTGCTATGACTTTGGAGCTCTTCTTCTAAATAAATCATGGTGGGTGCGGATTGTTGGGTGATGCCTTTTAAATGAAATTTTCCACTAGCTTGCTTGTTCAATCTGATGAGGTCTGTGATTGTCCTCTGTGAGTGGTCGACAATGACGATCTATTACAACGAGGACACTGCATTTTCTTCGAGTGCATATTTTAATTCAACAGGCAGGGTTTGAGATCCATTTGTTGAGATTCCTTTCCTCTTCTCGATCAGTAAAAGGGTAGAATTTCCACTTTTTTTCCGGCACCACTGTGAGGCTCATTCATTGAGGTTCTGTTGCTCTTCAGGCTACTCAACAACTCCACAGGTTACTTTACATCTTGCACTTGCTGCTCATTAGTTTGTTCTTCAAGAATTGTATCTATTATGCGGGGCCTTCGGTCATCCTCCGCCAATTTACGCCATGCCTTTTGCCAGATGGAAGATGTGGGTTCCCGAGAAGTCATATTCCCAAGGTGAGTTGCATAACCCCATTTGAAATTTATAATTAAGGCGTTTAGTAGCGAGAATGGCCTTCCCAATATGATGGGTACATGGTTGGCCCCACGCAGCCAGGCTCTACATTTCGAGAATGCGAAAAAATCCACTAGGTAGTAGAATTTGTCCGCTTGTAGAGCATCCTCCAATGG
The DNA here is from genome assembly GCA_016808115.1 of Tetrastigma voinierianum. Lineage (NCBI taxonomy): Eukaryota > Viridiplantae > Streptophyta > Magnoliopsida > Vitales > Vitaceae > Tetrastigma > Tetrastigma voinierianum. Next base: position 745,976 of record JAEQBH010001143.1, on the reverse strand, counting down.
TCCCTTGGGTATTTTTAATAGATCTATCGAGGCAACGAGTGTGATGGAAGTGGGCTTGTTCTCCACGACCAATTTGCTTGCATGGAATATGGAAGTAGGTTTACACTAGCTCACACAAATCCCAGTAGTGCTTTTTCTACACAAGTGCCCCCGATATTAACTGAGATTGTAGGACATCCCGGGTCTTTATACTTCACAGGAGTCTTGCACTCAATGATAGCACTCACTTGCTCGGTCAAAAAGGCCTTTTTATTCACATTAAAGCCTCTTTTCAGTATAGTCCTTAAAAAGAATTTTGCATACGTGGGGACTTGCTTGATCATGTCGAAGAGGAATGTTAACGCCGCTTGCCGTGAGTACCTCTAAAATTTCGGTTTGGTTGGCGAATTTTCCTTTCTAGATGCACGTAGGAAAGGAGGGGGTACACTGTGTTTCACCTCTTCCCTTGCTATTGGTTGTTCTTCATCGGGTGGTTCAACCACTGTTGAAGCTTTCTTGGTTGGTTCTGGGATTGCTGGTGTCAATTCTTTACCACTTCTCAAAGTCACTACTGCTTTGACTTCATCAATTCTTGCATTGGGAACACTGGTAGAGTCTATCTCATGCATTCCCCTAGGGTTTCTTTACGTATGCAGGAAGGAATTTCCTTTTTCGGGACCACTACTGGCGGTTGAACAACACGGAAATGGAACTTTGCAACTCATAATGCATCTTTGTCTAATCTCTTGTTAGTGATGAGCTCTCTCTTGTTTCAATTTTCTAATTAGTTTGAACATTCAACATCCTTTTATTCACTCCACAAAAGGTACCCACTACCTTGTAGAATTCATAATTGCACGCTCCAACGGGGGAGAAAGAAGGTGGAGATTTCTTCTTTATTGTCTTTGAGTGGAGCTAAATATTTGTTGTGCTCCTTGGGGAGCATATGCAGGGGGTTTTGGCTTCCATGAAAGGTTCGGATGATTCCCCCAATTAGGAGTTATAGTTGTTGCCATAGGGCATTTGTGGTGGCTATTTTGGCCCAAAGCATTAATGCATGCTCTTGCATTAAGTCCCTGACGGAGACTACGGAATGATGCTCCCGGGATGGCTACTTGTGACAATTATAACAAATTTGGTTGAGATGCGGGCAATTCATTCACTTGCACTTCATCTTTGATTTCTCATTTCAAGCTCCTCCGACCTTCGGGTCAAAGTGGTGGATTTGCTTTCATCTTTCCAGTGTCTTGAGAAAGTGCATAAATTCCTCCCCTTTGATGGGTCGAAGGCCTCATTCTTTCTGCCTCTCTTGGATTTGGTTCATCCCATGCCTTGGAGGTTTCGCCTACATAGTTCAAAAAGTCCATGGCTTTATCTGGGTTCTTGCTCAGAAAGTCCCCTCCACACATGGTTTCCAGTAGTTGCTTCATGGCCGGAGACATACCATCGTAAAGTGGTTCCTGGCGTCAGTGTATCAACCCATGGTGTGGACACGCACTGATGGTCTCCATGAATCTCTCCCAACACTGATAGAACTTCTCATTATCGTAGGCCGAGTAAGTGTAGATTTGCCTCTTCAAACTATTGGTCTTGGTTGTATTAAAAAATTTCTTCAAAAATTCATCTTGAAGATTGGCCCAATTTCTAATTGTTCTCGGCCTCATTGAATTGAGCCAATCTTGGCCTTGTCTTTTCCGTCCGTGGGAATGCCTTGACTTAAAGCGAGGTCCATGTCGGACACACATTCTTTAAAAGTTGTACAAACTTCCTCGGAACTCCGGTTTATGCATATATGGATTTTCATTCTCCCATTCATGAAAGTGGGAAGCGGGGGGCACCCGGTAGGGTCTCTCAACGCCACATACGTCAACGAGGTGGTATGATGCAAGAAGGTGCACTCACTCTAGGAGGGTGTATGTGGTCTCTCATTGACTTATGTTGTAAGTTCAACTGGAGCACCTTCAGCGACTTTGTTGTTCTTGGTGGAGGAGGATCCGTTTACTCACGGTGTACAACCGACTTCCTGACCTTGTTCAATTGGTGTATAACTCTCTTTGCAATCTACCTGATATACCTCTATCCCAGTGATGCATAAATACCTGTGACACAAAAAGAGACAAAGCAAAGAGCAACAACAGGGCTTGCCAAAAAGATCAGTGTTAGTTGAAAAAAAATAAAATGACTGTTATAAAAAAAAACAGCTCAGTAGTGACTGCTGAGTAAAGGAAAAAAACTTGAAATTCTAAACAATGAGCGAAAAGGGTTAAAGGTCACCAGCCTTGCTTGTAATGAGGATTACAAGTACCCATCAACTCATCATGCGCAGTTCGGCACCATCCCGACAGCAGCGCCTGTTGATTCGCATGCACGGGTGTTTTTGAATTAAAAATTTATACCTAAACTGCGATATTCTTGGTAGCATGACTAACTGCGAGTGCTTAAGTGGCTTTAGGATCGAACACTAGGATGGGTTTTCTTCTTACAAATGGTTTGTATAATGGTTCAAAATAGTGAGGCTTTTGTTTGGATTTCGGATTTGTACAAAAACAGTGGTTGTTGTCACTAAGTTAGCTGAAGGAAATTCGAAATAAAATGTAAAAAGAAGACCTTGAAGTTTCGGGCAACTAGTTTGGTATGATAGGGTTGCAAAGGTCTCCTCGGGTTCTTACCTCGCATTAGGGAAGATGACATATAGTCATCTCCAAAACCGGATCTTTGTTTAACTTTAGAAACTAACCCTAAGTACCATTCCTATTTGAAATATGGCATTTATTGAGCATTTAATGTTCCTGCAGTTGAAATCCAGCATTTAACCTACCCTCGATGGCTCGTAAATGACATCTAATGGATTTCAGTGTATCTACCGTGAAATACATGAACCTAAAAACTGCCAAGTATTGACCAAGGAAAATACATCCAAATAGCATTTAAACCTAGTTTTGAAAGTTTGGAACATAAATACGCGAGTACACGTCTTGAAAAATATAAAGGAACACCAGCGACACATCGACTACCACCCTGTGACCCTCCTCTTCAAGGTTTAGAGGCTTTAGCCAAACATCCTTTGAGTTGTCATCCTCAAGGGTGTGTTTAAGCGACTAGAAAGTGAGAGAAAGAAGAGAGAAGAGAGAAGCGAGAGGCTAGAAATTTATGGGCCGTAATGAAAATGCCTTAGAATGAAAGTTAGGTTGCAAAGGTCATAGCAAAAGCTATATAGCCTTACAAAGGATGAAAACCAAACTATCTAAATAGTATCATTACGGTGAGGGTGAAATGGAAAAAAACCAAAGCGAGTCGTTTGGACTGAAACAAGCATAACAATTTTATTTATAGCGAAATTTTGTATATAGGTATTACACAACATAGCGAAATTACACTACATAGCGAAAATTTCACTATAATTGCGAAAATTTCGCTATTCTAGCGAAATTTCATATCTTCTCTGTTTTGTCTGCATCATCCGTCTATATTTCTTCTTGTTTCATCTTCAATTTCTTCATTCGGCTTGATGTAATCGAATATAAATCATCGAGCTTCGGTGTAAATCGATTTAACTTGATATGTAGTTTGATATGGTAGGATAGGTTTATGAAACGCAAAAACTACCGCAACTGACCTCGAAATACAATCATTATTACCAAAAAGGGACCTACAGCGTCAATTGGCTTAATTAATATGATTAGTACACAAAAAGCCTCAAAACTATCACTTAAATGGGGCTGAAATAGCACTTTTTGGGCATGTCAGGCAACAACGTAAGCGACCAAAGTTAAGAACCGAGGGGCGAAAAGAAGGTCAGGTCTTTTGAAGATCAGATGTTGAGCTACATGGAGAAAAGACTCTTTACGAAAATTCATGAACAAAAGTTTGCTAGGCTGTGGCATTCGGAAAACTTTCTGGTATGTTTTGAAATGACACGATGCATCTACAAAGATTACGGGACTGAGTGGTGGCTAGCCACTATCAATGCAAAATCAATCTAAGGATTCCTTCCCAAGTGACACAAAGAAGAATCCAAAAGACTGTATGAAATTTACTCTCATAAGTGGCAAAGAACTACATAAAATAAGAGGAGAAGAGAATGAAATGATTGAGAAGGAAGATAAAATGGAAGCTGGAAAAGAAAGTGAGCAGAACAATTCAGAATTGACTAAAGAAAGAAGAAAATCTATGGTTCAGCAGGAGCAGCCAATTGAGGAAGGTAAACTACAAAATAAAGAGGAGGTGAGAGTCTATGTGCCTCATGTTCCATTCCCTCAGAGGTTGCAGAAATCAAAGATAGGTGATCAATTCTTTAAATTCTTGAACATGTTCAAGAAGATAGAGGTGAATATTCCTTTTGTTGAGGCGTTGACTCAAATGCCTCATTATGCCAAATTCATGAAAGATATCCTGAGCAAGAAGAGGAATCTTGATGAAGAAGGAGTGGTGAGCATCAAGACACTTGCAGTCTTTGTGATCCGAATAATTTGCGATGAAAATCTGAATCTAGCGACTCCACCATTCCTGCACCATAAATTATGAATTTGGAAAGAGCATTGTGTGATTAAGGCAAGTATCAGCTTTGATGCCACTATCACATTTGTGAAGAGACTAAGTTTAGGGGAGCTTACTCCTACAGCTATGACGCCGGATGGCGGGCGAGCCCATGGCTCAGCCAGAGGGAATCCTTGAAGATGTATTAATCAAGGTAGGGAAGTTTATTTTCCTTGTGGATTTTGTGGTGATTGATATGGAAGAAGATAAACAAATGCCACTGTTGGTGGGAAGGGCATTCCTTGCCACAGGAGAAGCCTTGATAGATGCAAAGAAAGAAGAGCTCACTCTCAGAGTGGGGAAGGTAGAAGTACACTTCAATCATAATCAGAGCTTGAAATAGCCTAATTTTGACAATGTTGAATATAAGACTGTAGAACAAGTAGTTCCCATCAATCCTAAACTGATTTATGATTGTAAGATTCAGAATTCAATGAATGAGAATGAGATGAATTTCCAGTATATTGAGGCTCTTGATCTTGAGTATTTGAATTCCAATCTTGAATTTAAAGAAACAGTACTCAATCTAAAAGAAATTCGTGTAGAAAAGTCAAGCAGCGGTGAAGAGAAGAGACAAGAAGTGGAAAAAAGTTTTGAAGGGTTAATTCTTAAGGAATTACCCAAACATCTTAAATATGCCTTCTTAGGAGCTGGAAGAGCCGCAGCCTGTAATCATAGGTGACTTATTAATAGTGGGAAAAAGACATAAGGCGATTGCAAGTCTCAGAAAATATAAAGAAGTCATATCTTGGTTAGTAGAAGACTTGAAAAGAATCAATCCTTCAATTTGCATGCATAAAATCCTCCTAGAGGAGAATGCAAAAACATCAATTGAACATCAGAGAAGACTGAACCTAGTGATGGAAGAAGTTGTCAGAAAAGAGGTATTGAAATGTCTTAATGTAGGATTTATCTATGCAATCTCATATAGCCCTTGGGTGAGCCCAGTTCATGTGGTTCCCAAAAAGGGTGGATTCACAGTCATCAGAAATTAGAAAAATGAATTTATTCTAACAAGAACTGTGACGGGATGGAGGGTGTGCATTGATTATAGAAAATTGAGCATAGCAACCAGAAATGATCACTATCCTTTACCCTTTATTGATCAAAGGTTGGACAGGTGGGCCAGACACCCTTACTTCTGTTTTCTTGATGGATATTCTGGTTATAATCAAATTGTCATTGCCCCTGATGACCAAGAGAAGACTACTTTTACATGTTCTTATGGCACCTTTGCTTTTAGAAGGATGCCATTTGGGTCGTATATAATGCTTTCACTTCAGAAAATTGTATCATGTCCATGTTCTGCCGATTTGGTGGAAGAGGCTATGAAAATTTTTATGGATGACTTCTCGATTATACTGGATCCGAGTTTTGAGCATTACCTGAAAAATTTAGAGATTGTACTTCAGAAGTGCCAAGATAAGAATTTAGCTCTAAATTGGGAAAAATGTCCTTTCATGGTAACAGAAGGAATTGTCTTGGGGCATAAAATTTCTACAATTGGGCTAGAAGTTGATCAAGATAATGTTTCTGTGATTGAAACTCTGATGCCACCTAATACAATTAAGGGGATTAGAATTTTTTTAGGACATGCTGGATTTTACAAAAGATTTATCAAAGACTTCTCAAAAATTTCCAGACCATTATGCAGATTGTTGGAGAAGGATGCCAAGTTTGAATTTGATGACTCTTGCTTGTCTACGTTTAAAGAAATAAAATCTAGATTGGTTATAGCTCCCATCATGGCAACACCAGACTGGAACAAAGAGTTTGAAATCATGTGTGATGTCAGTGACTATGCGATAGAGACGGAGTTTAGAGGACAAGAACAAGAAAATTTTGAGCAATATACTATGCAAGCAAAACCTTGATAGAGGCCTGAAGAAGCTACTCAACTACAGAAAATGAGATGCTAGCAATGGTGTTTTCTAGTGAAAAATTTAGACCATATATATTGGGGCCCCATGTCATTATACACACTGATCATGCAACAATTAAGTATCTAATGGCAAAGAAAGATGTCAAACCAAGACTGATCAGGTGGGTACTACTACTGTAAGAATTTGATTTAGAAATCAAGGACAAGAAGGGGAGTGACAATGTGATAGCTGATCACTTATCAAGAATGGAAAAACCTACTAAAGAGGAAAGAGGGACATAAATAAAAGGAAAATTCCCTGATGAGCAGATTTTTCAGGTGTTAGTCCAATCACCTTGGTATGCTGATATTGTTAATTACTTAGCTTATGGGATAATGCCACCAGAATTCAACTACCAACAGAAAAGAAAGTTAAGAACTGATGATACAGTCTATATATGGGATGACCCACCGTTGTTGTTTAGAAAGAGGCGAGAGCAGTCCTCATGTCGAAGATGTGTGCGGAAGATGGCTTGAGTGGAATTGCATTAAATGTCATGCATCACCATATGGAGGGCACTTTGTAGGAAGCAGAACATCGAGGAAAATTCTCGATCGGGTTTTCTCAATCGAGGTTTTCTTGGCTACTACATTCAATGACTACTCTGAATGGGTTAAACATTGTGATAGATGTCAAAAAATGGGCAATATAAATAGAATGAATGAAATGCCTCTACAAGGGATCCTGGTCGTGCAGATTTTTTATGTATGGGGGATAGATTTTATTGGACCTTTCCCACCCTCATTTGGAAATTAGTACATTCTCCTAACTATCAACTATGTATCCAAATGGGTAGAATCTATAGCTTGTCTAAGAAATGATGCCAACACAATTATGGGGTTTATTCAAAGAAATATCTTGAGCATATTTGGAGCCCTAAGAACAATCATTAGTGATGAAGGAAGCCATTTTGCAAACAAGTTGTTTGAAAAACTCATGAGCAGATATGGAGTCAGACAAGTTATGGGTTTAGCTTATCACCCTCAATCAATGGACAAGTAGAAATATCCAATAGGGAGATAAAGAACATATTGGAAAAGATAGTAAGCACTAGTAGGAAAAACTGGACTGGTCGGTTAAGCTACATGATGCACTGTGGGCTTACAGGACTACTTATAAATCTCCTATTGGAATGTCCCATGCAGGTTGGTAGAAAACCCTTGCCATCTCCCTCTTGAGCTTGAATATAAAGCTATGTGGGCAATCAAGAAACTGAATTGTGATTTCAAAGCTGCTAAAGACAAGAGGCTACTCCAATTGAATGAACCGGAAGAGTTGAGAAATGAAGCTTATGATAATGCCAGAATCTATAAAGATAAGACTAAAAAGTAGCATGATTAGAAGATTCTAAGGAAAGAGTTCAAAGTAGGAGAGCCAGTCCTACTGTACAATTTCAGGCTTAAACTTTTTCTAGGAAAACTCAAGTCAAAGTGGAGTGGTCCATACACAGTAGTTACAATTACCCCTTTTGGAGCAATAACATTGAAGACTAATTCTAGAGATGAATTCAAGGTATATGGTCAAAGGCTTAAACATTACCTGGGAGGAAGACCAAATGTATAACAGTCCCAAATTTGAAGAGAACAATAGAATTGCTTAAATGAGAACCTGCGCAACAATGTGCAGCTAAGACATAAAATTGGCTTGACTTAGTAGGAAGCGACCAAAATATACAATTTCATTTTAAATTTGATTTTATTAAATTTTGTATGTTTAAACTCTAATTTGAATTTATGAAATTTTTTATTAGTTAATTTTACTATTTTCGGGTCAAGAAAGCTAACCATTAAGTGAAGTTATAGTAAAGATATTTCTTGGAATTCAAAGAAGAGGAGAAAATACATATTTCGGAGAGAAGTTTGCTCCACAATCCTGTGAAAATTCCTATTGCTTGCGCCCATGATGTTTCATTAGTTTTTGTATAGGCGCATCGATTTGTGAAATGGCGAAATGAATTGATCATGTTTGAATTTAGATGTTTTGTTGATGATAAACTTATTCACAAGCATGATTTGAATGGTTTGAGTGAATTGCATGCTGCCTTTGGGTTAATTGTATGAAAAAACATTTTTGTCGCAACATAATTTTTCTTTGTCGCGACAAAGTTTATTCTTGCCTTTCTTAGTTGAAGGAATTTTATGTCGTGACATGGAATTTTATTGTTGCAACATTTGTATGTTGCGACATAATTATTGCTTTCCTGGACACCAAGTTATCGCAACATAGGATATTATGTCACGACAATTCTCAATTGTGATTGAAATTTTAAGGTCACGACAATAAAATTTTATGTCGCGGCATAAATTTGTGGCCTCATGACTTAGAAAATGTTGAGACATGGAAAATTATTGTTGTGAAAATTGAAATGTCACAACATTTTATTAGGCCTATAAATAGAGAACTTGAACATTAATATTCAAACATTCAAAAAGAAGGCTCATTTCCTCCCAAAACCCTAAAACCCTTCCTCTACTTTCCCCAAATGTTTCTTTTCCCTTATGAAAACCTAAATCGACCGGCTACCAACCATGTCTGAACCATGATTACAATTCTAATACGAGATGAGATCATGGAAGAGTACATCAAAAATAAGGAAGAAGCCAATCTGGAGCTTCAAGCAGTTGTCGTTCAAGAAGAAACACCTCGAAAGGGTAGAAATAGACGGCTGAGAAGAAAGAAGAGAAGAGAATGCAGAGAAGAGGAAGAAACATAGAAGAGAGGAAGATTCGAAGACCTTCGAGGTATCAAATGGGGCATATGTCGTCATGAAGGAGATACTGATGTAGAAAGACTTCGTTGGAGAAAAAGGTTTTGTGAAGCTCATATCCCTATTTAGGGAGGTGATTGAGAAGAAATGATGGAGTTTGATCTGCGAGCACAAACCAGCTGGCATTGATGCATTGGTTCGAGAATTCCATGCAAACATGGTGGGAAAGCAAGAGAAAACTGTGTATGTCAGAGGAAAATGGATCTCCTTCGATATGGGAGGCTATAAACAAGACATTCAACCTAAAGGAGCTGAAAAATGGTTCCAAATTCAAAAAGTTAAAGGAGGAGCCAGATTATCATAAAATAGTGGAGTTGCTAACAAATGGAAGGGGTGAGTGGAATTCTACCAAGAAGAACCCATATGAATCAATTGCCAAAGGATCCTTAACAGAGGAAGCAAAGGTGTGGTTTTATTTCCTAGCCTCAGTCCTACTCCCTTCAAAACACTTGAGCACAGTTCGATAGGAAGAGGTAATATTGTTATATGCAATATTGAAAGGGTACAAGATTAGTGTGGGAAAAGTGATAGAGAATTCCATCATATTTATTACGAAGCGAAGAAAATATAGGGATCCCGATGCCACACCCGACAACTATCACTAAGCTACTGCATCTTAGGAAGGTAGAAGGAACTTAGGAAAGAAATGCCTAGGACCTGCCATACAACCTGGCGGGTATAACTAGGCTTCCACAGCAAGAAAATTGAAAAAGTAAAGGAAATTGAAGGAAATGAGAGAAAAAAAAGACAATTGAGCAAGCCGACTATGGTGAGCCCGATGAAAGGAAGAGAGAAAGACGGAGAAATTATGGGGCACGTGCGGGTCCCGATCTCAGGATGAAAGGGATTATCAGGTGAAGCGGTGAGCTCCCCAGGCACCAAGGCAACAATCAATAAATTTTGGGAATGCTAAAGATGGAGGCGCGAAAGAGGAAAATCAAGCGACGAGCTAAAGGAAAGAGATATATTCCTGGACAAAGAATTGAGAAAGAGAGATCAGTTTTTTGATGAAATGATGAAACAAAGGGACTTAGAATGGAGGAAAGAATTAGAACAAAGAGAGACATAATGGAGAGAAGTGATAAGAGTTAGAGTTGTGATACGGGAGAGAAGACAAGCATCGTGAGTCGATCTATTGAAAATGTTGGAGACCAGAGACAAAAGCAAGGCGACTCTGGAGTCAAGGGATAGAAAGTGGTTGAATAGTTTGCAACATTGTAGGGATAACGAGACTGGCGTTCAGGAAATGATCAACAACATAACAACGATGGAAACAACGAGAAAAAGCGTGCAAACTCATAAGGAATGAAAAGATCTTAAATTGAAGCGATGAGGCAGTCTCGAAGCAAAAGAAAGTGTCATTACCACATATCGGAGATATCGGGCTTTATCTTATATCATAATGCCTACAGATGAAACCGAGCCTCCCTAGACTCTTTACTAATCCTGATAAAGGAGTAATACCTTTTGCACCTTGCAGAGTACTATCTCAAGATGAAACTTATGGTACAATCAAGATGCCCATCAGGACCCTGAGGAAATTGAAGAATATTTAAAGAAAAAAGTAGCATAAGAAAAACCTCCAAGGCCTAAGGAAAAATCATCAAATGAAACCAAGAAAAATTGAATCTTTCCTTGTTTCTAAAATTGTTTTACTTGCATATTCCTTGTAATTACCTCAGGAACTCAATGAAATATATTTGATGAATATGTGAAAATTTGTCTTGTGTTAAAGTTTTTGAATTTTTAAGTTTGGCAATGAGCATTGTAGAGTTTGATGCTTGGTTTAATTGGAATAATGAGTTGATTTAAGTGTTTGTGCTATGAATAATTTGTAGAATTGAATTGCCTAATATAAGTGAGCCTTTGAGTTGAAATATAGCACAGTAACTTCTATGAACCAAACATAAACCATGTTAGATCAAGTGGGATGGACAGATGGCTATTGAAAATTTGGTAGCACATAATGTTTTTAATGAACAAGTTGAATTTCAAAACTTGGGAAGATTTAAACAAATGATGGAACAAATAAGACTTATAATTCTACTTTGGTAAACATTTTAGTTGTTGTGAACCTTGAAAAACATTTCACATGATCAATAGTACCTCTGAGACTAATTGTGCTAGGATTAGGAACATCATGAGATCCGTCAAGTTTTAATCTACGAGAGTCCCCAGAACTGTTAGATTATTATTCAAGGCGAAATCTAGAGCAAAACAGCGACAGAAATGATATAGGTCATCCATGGAAGTTTAAACCTTTCAAAAACACACCACAATATGTATGCGTACACCTAATTCCTTATTTGAGCCTAATGCCTTTTTCATCATCAACAAACAAATGAAAAACCTAAATCCTTTCTTAAATCTCATCATGCAGAAAAATACCCTGTAGCTTGCCCAAATTGCATTGTAATTACAAAAGAAGTGGATACTAAGGCAAGTTTAAGGAATTCAAATTTTGTAATGAAAAGGATGAGAGCATAGGGGGAAGACCAATTGAGAGCTGAAGAAGAAGAATAGAGATTGCAAACGAGAAGCTATGGAAATGTCTGATTGTCAAGGAATTAGGAATGAGTTTTGTCTTGTAGCCTTCCTTCCTTGAGTAATTAAGTTCTTAGGGGTGTTTCAACACCTAATACCCTAATGCCAACTGGTATGGGAGCTGCTAACCCAAAGCTCTTTAAGGGTGGTAGAAAGCTTAAAAAGGCAAAACATTACACAATTCCATAAATCTTGTAAAGAAATGAAAGTAAAAAACACAGTGAGGCCGGAACTTCAATTCTTAAAGTAGTCAAGAGAAATACCACAATGGAGATGTTCCAAACCAAGTTTGGGGTGCTTAAAATTTGACACCAATAGAGAACAAGAAGGTGAAGAATGAGAGAGCGAGAATATATTTAAAACACATGTGTAATTTGGGTAAACTTGAACTTTAAATGTCCATTTATCTGCAATACACAAGCCACCCATTACAAGCACAGGGGCTAGGTGATCTTGAAGGTTGAGTTTTCCTACATTAGTGGAGAATAATATGACCAACAAGCCTATGGAACTTTAGAAAAACCAGGGAGAAGTTCATTATATGAAAGTATCTCAGAAGATTAACTAATTTGCCAAATTGAAAAAGATGGAAGACCATCACACACTCACTGATCCAGGGTAATGATTAAATTGTTTACATTATATGAATTATTTTGTTTAATAGACAATTAGAAAATCTTCTTCATTGATTTGAAACTTGTTCATAGATGATATTCTGACTACCTATATGTAGGCGGTTGTGGATGTTAAGCGAAAAGATGTCTAGTGCAACACGAAAAATGTCCTTAAAAATAAAAAGCTAAATTGTTTTGAGGACAAGCCAGCCTTCTTCTTACCACTTAGGGACAAGCAAAACTTTATGTTTTGGGGAGTTTGATGAGTCTAAAACTTATCCATCTTTTAAGCCCATTTTTCATGCATATTTGAGGATTTAAGGTCTAATTTAATGATGAATTATGGAATCTTCACCCAAATCTATGTTTTGCAAGGTTTTAATGCAAAAGCAGCAAAAAGAATGAAAAATGTAAAACCCGGGTAAATTTGAATTTTTCCAAAAAATGACAAAACGGTAAATTGCCGCTAGTGTTCAAGTTGCAAAACTTGAATTTTTTTAGATCTCGGATGATGAAACATACCTCACCGTTGGATTCATCTCACGAAATCTAGTTACCCAGATGAATTTCGTTAAATTCTGAGACAGACATATTTTCACGATTTTCGGGTCATCGAGTGCCTGATGGACCCCAAAAACAGGATTTTTGAGAAAAAAGTCTCGAAAGTGAAAAATAAATTAATTAAAGTTCATTTAAAATAAATTAAACTTGAACCGAGATGAAATAAATTGTTTTGGGGCATAAATGGACCTGGACCAGTCGTAGACACGTGACGTGATGTGGGCCAAGTCTTTAAGACTTAAGTCAAAGGTAGAAAATCAGATTGGAGGGGGAAAAGGATCAGATTTTCTGCTGGGGAAAAAAAACCGTAGAGAAAGAGGGAGAGAAAATAAAGAAATTCAAACTTCTCTCTTCGATCTATGGAGTTCCGTCGATCAGAATTCATTTGGCCAAGAACAAAAGTTCATCTCCTCGATGAGGGCTACATGTGGGTACCAAAAACACGGGATCGTTGAGGATTCAAGCAAGGAGTTCGGGAAATCAAAGGTTTCAAGTTTAGGAAGTGTCCACAGGACTTCCTAGAGTTTCTTCTATGCTCCAAGAGGTAGGGATTCTTCCTACTTTGGTTTATTTTACACTCTAAGGGTTGTTTGGTTGTGTTTTATGCCCTAAGGGGCTGTTTGGAAAAATTTTGGGGATGTGGGAATAGTACCCTATTTTGACCCTATATGTTGTCCAAATTTTGGGGCTGATTTTCGGTAGGGAAAAAAGGGGAAATTGGACTAGTGTCCTTCATGGAAATTGTAGCTGTATCTGAGAACTTAATGTTAGGCTTTTGAATCACCAAATTGGACCTCTATAACTCGAGTTATGGTCTATTTTCCGGGACTGGCACAAGTTGCCCTGTTTTGATCCTATACATTGTCTAGATTTCTAGATTGATTCGTTAAAAATAGGGAATTTGGATTAGCGTTTCCTGGACTCCAAGCATGCCTTAGGTTGTTTAATGGTTCAGGTCCATATTCGATCGTTAGGGGACTAGTTTCTGAACTGTGTTCGTAACTATTCTGTGGTTTATTATGGCTTGTTGTGTGGAATGTTTTGTGGGCATCTTTATGCCACAAGTGGTCATAAGGATCAAGTTATCATTGCTTGAGTTTGAGTGACATGCTTGGTGGTAATTGATTGGAGGTCAATATGTGTGTCCTAAATGGCCGACATGTGATGAGTTTGTATGGATAAGGCTACAGATGGCTTGTTTGTAGGCTATTTGTGGACATGTTATGTCACAATTTGGTCTAGAGGATAAAGTATGTCATTGCTTGATTGGAGATGACTTGTTAATGTTGATATATGTGTGTACAAATATGTTGACATGAAATGTATGATCGTTTGGAAATTTTATGTTGATTGATATAATTGTCCATGATGCATGGGTTATATGCATGAGTAGAATTGTCCATATAGCATTCATCATATATGTGTCATGGTATAGGCATGAAATGGCACATTGCATTGCATATGCACAAGGACATCGTATGAAATGGGTGTGAGTGCATGATTATAATCAACACTACGCTTGGTGTTTGATCGTGGACTCCGGTGATGTGATTGGGGCCATGCAATTTCAACCCTATATTAGATAGGTTTTGAGCACTTTTGATCATTAATCATGTCATATATCCCAATCTGAAGTGTTCAAGTCATCTTTAGTAAATACCATATGTCAATTTGCGGTAAGCTTTTGGTTGTTTTGTAGGACTTTGTACACATTTGAACTTCAACTCCTAATGCAAAATGATCAATCATGAGGCTGAAGTTTTGTCTCACCATCAACAAGCCCAAAATCAATGGAAAAACAAAGGAAAAGTGGAGGAAATGAGATGCGCTGAAGACAGACGAGAGGCATGCAGAACAAAGAAACAGAATTTTCGCGAACCTCGCTCATAATCAATTCAAGTAATCTTAAATAATTTCGCGAACCTGCTCGCAGAACTAACTGAGAATCCTAGCGAATTTCGCAACCAACTCGCAAACAAATGCTTAACCAGCTATCAGCTGCGAAATTCGCTAGCCAACCAGACCGTGCATTTGCTAAATTCGCCATCACTAACAATTTCGCTTAGCTTAGCAAATTCCCGCTTAGCCAGCGAAATTTCAACCTTGCCAAATTCGCTGTGACCATTGCCAATTCGCAAATTAGCGAAATTCTCCCTCAGAAATAAATTTGCGCCTTGTCATCCTCTCAGAATTAATGCAATCGCCTTCAAACCTTGGTTTATTACTCCAATTGTCCCATAACTTAGCCTAGTTAGGGTTTTTGGTGTACTTCCATACCTCGAGGAGGCTTATAAATACCCCTCATGTTTTGTAATAAAAAGAGAGGTGGATAGAAGGGGAAGATAAGTTCTTGGTGATTTGTGTTCTTTTCATTTATCGCTTTTGTAAATAAAGTTTTTTTAGGGTCTTGCTTTTATTTCGCTTCTCTCTTCATTTCTTCTTTCTCTCCCTTCTTACGTGCTAAACACACCTCTTGAGAGGATGACAACTCAAGAGATAAGTCAGCTAAGCCTCCTTCCTTTGGAAGAGGAAGGAAGCTAGCGTGGTGGGTTACATGTCATTCCTTGTACTAAAAGTCACGGGTAGTGTATTTATGGCCCTTATTTTCAAAATTCGCTGTATAACATGGGATGTTATTGTTCGCCAATACTCTTCTCATGCTTTAGGACTCCGTTGGTTCTTAGATGGCTCCTTACGAGCCCCGAGCAGAAGATTTTACATGTTGTGGTTCTTCAAATTGTGGTTAAATAACATTGACTTATTGTTTTGGCCACACTCTCCATACTTTAGGGTTCAAAGTGCTCTGGGTGAGAGATGCGCCGTGATTCTTTAGATGGTCTTTACTAGCCTCTAAAAACATAATGGAATGTTAGGGTTTTAAACAAAAAGGGGCCATAATCGCATCCCGTATTGACTCACATAGAGGATAAACCCGAGGACATGTGTTTGCCCTAGCTTGCCAAGTTAGTGACCTAAATCTTCAAAGTTTAATTTCTTCACTTTAAATTTCGCTTTACCATTTCCCAGCTTTTTGCAATTTCCAACATTTAAAACCATTTACGCCTTTGACACAAATCCAAAAAGTCCAAATAGAAAGCCTTACCTTCATGCCCTAATGCAAACCATTTCTGTGGATGAAAACCCATCCCGTGTTCGACTTAGACTACTATATCGAGCAAAGATTTCTGATTCACGGCAAGAGGAGGAACTTAGGTATAGTAAATATTGTCGATCTGGCCAAATTCATCGTGGCATCAAATCAAATGGCGCCATTGTCGGATGGTGCCAAACTACAAATGGTAAGTTGAAGAGTACTATGGATCCACATCACAAGTGAAGGTAACCTTACCTTTTTGCAACTCGGTTTCTGGGTGAACCGCCACTTGTTTCACTTTGCAAGAACCCGCACCGCTTCGCCAAGCCATTCGCCGCCATTGTTGTTAGTTAATTTAATCTTTTTGCGTGTTGTCTGTCGCTTCGTTGTCTCTTTAATTTGCGGTAATAACCGTATGCACCGCTGGGATAAGAGACACACGTAGATTGTATAGGATAAGACACAACTTGACCTAGCTAGTGAAGCCGTTGTGCAAACCGATACCATGGATCCCATACCCGAGGAACAACAGAGCCAACCAGAACCCCCATGAACTACAAATGCATATAGGAACTAAGTAGAGGGACTCACATCCACCCTCCTAGAGTTAGTGCCCCATCCTGTATCATTCCTCCTACTGATGATGTAGCAGTGAGGCCTTATTTGGTACCCCTAATACCCACATATCATGGTATGGAAAATGAAAATCCATACACTCATATAAGGATTTGAGGAGGTTTTGCACTACCTTCATAAGATGGACATGGATTTGCCGGGCTAAAGGCAGTTTCCCATTGACTCAAAGATTAAGCAAGCCAAGATACGGCTCAACTCATTGAGGCCTAACCATAAGAAATTGGGCTAAGCCGCAAGCCGACTCGAAGAAGTTTTTCGCACTATAAGACTAATAATTTGAAAAGGCAAATTTATACCTTGCACTGTGGATGGTGAGAGATTTACCAAAGGTTTGGAGATTTATGGAAACTATCACAGCCGTCCACACCATGGGTTTGACACATGGATGTTGGTGAACCACTTATGGTGGTATGTCTCCCGCCATGAGGCAGCCTTAGAAACCATGTGGGGAGATTTTTTAAGCAAAACATCCCGATGAAGCCATGGATTTCTTAAATATGCATCGAAAACTTCTAAGGGTCGATGAACTTAACCCTAGAGAAATGATATATGAAACCACCGGGGCCAACCAAAGTGGGTGGGATGTATGCACCGCTCAAGACATAGAAATGAGAGCTAGATTTCACCTCAGCCAGAAGGTAGAGGAGCTTGAAGGCAACAACCCAAGAGGTGCATGCGGATCGAAAATCCCCGTATGCCTAATCTCGCACCACCCCAATCCCGTGACACCCAATGCACTGTCCTTATGGCTCCTCGCAGCGAAGGATTTGATGTCATCGTGCAAACACCGTAGGACAATACAAGCCACAACAATCCAATGCTCCATGGTAATACCTACAATTCCAATTGAGGAATCACCCTAATCTAGTAAGCATGGGAGACCCAACCCCCCGCTATGTACCCCCCCAGCGCTAAGCCTCGCTGTTTCCCTCACAAGCCATAACAACCACCATCCTCTTCTCCAATAGAGCGTTTGCTGAATTTGAGTAAGGTGGTGGGCAACTTTGTTGAGGAACAAAAGAATTAATGCGCAACCTGGGTACAAAAGGATTGATGCATCAGAGAAAGTATATCAATAAGAGAATAGATGGGCTTCTGAGAGCAATCTCAAACTTTAAAATGATAACCACAGATTTTCAATCACCAAGATTAACAAGTCACTGAGGTACAAGAGAAAGGGAGGTCACAAACAGCTCCAAACTCAAAGATCCATGAGGTAGGATCATTTAACAATTCGAATGACAGGTAGCGTCATAATCAATTTCGAGAAGTGGAAAAGAGGTTGTTCAACCTATGCCAAAACCTGTTAAAGAACCTAGGCAGGGAGAAGAATTTCAACCTGAGCCTATTCTCCTAGAGGAAGATTAAATGAAATACCGTATACCACCTCCATTTCCACAAGCACTTGTGAGGTAAGAAGAAGCGCATCTCAAACAAGGTGTATTCTTGAGTTTTAAGGCAAGTGAAGGTTAACATACCTTACCTAATCTTAATCAAACAAGTTCCCGCTTATGCAAATTTTTGAAAGACACCTTTGCATAATTAAGAAGGGATTAGCATTGAGAAGAAAGCATTTCTCACTAACATGCCCAAGGCTATAATTCAGCAACACCCCGTTAAGTACAAGGATCCCGGTTCTCCCACAATACCAACAATATCTGGTGGAATTGCATAAATAGTACTGCTTAGATTTAGAGTTTCACAGAATCTTATGCCATTTTCGCATACATGCAAAGATAGTTTTAGGTGAGCTTAAACTCACCCTTCAATCACACTCTCACGGATGATAGATCGGAAAATCTCCTAAGGGAGAAGCCGAGGATGTCCTAGTTAAGATAGACAAATTTACTACCCAAGATTTTGTGGTACTTGACACTGAATCAATTGCTAGTGAACCCAATCATGTGCCAATCATCTGGGAAGACCATTTCCTGCCACGCCAATGCAATCATCAATTCTCCTCGGAATGAGTCATGCACTAACTTTTGCACATGACCATGGAGTTGGAATATCTTCATTTGAACAACAAACATGAGTTGCTAGAAATTGAAAATCATATAATCGATGAGGTTGTTTCGGATCGCTGCGCAGTACAAAAGGTGCTAAGGAAAAGTAAGGAGTGATCACTTGAGATGAAGGAGAATTGGTCTTGCCACCAATTCAATTGCAAAGCCAATTGCTCGAATCCACAACCATTCCGGGTGAGAATACCAACTTTATGGCCACCCAACATCATGGAGCTACCGTGCCACCGCATGGGTCGAGGAGATCATCCTCCTTCGAATTCTCGAGTATTTCAATTCTTAATCGTTCGTGTTTTCAAAACTCTATCATAGCTTCACAAATTTTAATTTTTGTCTTATATTAGTTAATTCAGGGCTTAGTCTTAATAATTTTTCAAAATTTTTAACTTTAGCAATTTTTCTTTCATTATACTCTAGTTTGTATATGAAAATAGTATGTTTTAAATATTAATCATGAAGTATAGTAAATTTGCTAACAATAATTTTTAGTTATATTATTATTTGGTTATTAGTAATTACCTAGTTTTTGAATGCAAAGACCATCTCGGCGTAAATCTGCCGAGTAGCGAAAGTGACTCCTTCTCGTCGCCGGATGTCTACTTTAAGCCTCGGGAGGGGCTAGCCAAATCACACTCCCCACTTTCTCTCCCCGCCTCCCAAAGATGCCCCGAGCCCCACCGCCGTCGAGCCCCCAGGGTCGCCCGGGGCCGTCTCCGCATCCTCCCACCGCGCCGTGCCCCCGCTCACCGCAGCAGCCGCGGCTTCGCTCGACCGAGCCCCCTAGCCTTCACCGGCCGACCGCAGTCACTTTTCGATCATCGAGAGCCGAGCAGCAGCCGAGCCTCCACATGGGGCCATCCCCGCCGAGCCGCGGAGCGAGCTCCTCACCACGCCGCGACGAGCCCTCACTCTCTCGCTCGAAGCCACCTCAGGCCTCTGCTCGCTTTAAAGGAGCCCTACACGTTGTCCGATCATAGTTCGAGACTTCGGTTACCAAACCAGGTCCATTTCGGGGCCCCGGGCCTACGAGCCCCCGGCTTGAGATAGTTTGGTTCAGTGGGATCTAGCCAGGTTCAGGAGCCTGGGCCGCACATGCCAGCCCCGGGGCCTACATTCAAGTGAGTCCACCCCTTTCCGCCAGCTTTATCTAGATATCGATATGGTCCGTACGAGGGTGGGTCCCAGATCTCGCCCCGTGAGATTTAGCACACCAGCGAGAGGCCGCAGTATTTCGCAGCCGCATCGCAGCTGGGCACTGCAGCCATCACCGTCCCCGAGGCCGCACCGACCCAGCCTCTCCGGGATCTCGTGACGCTACTGTGACGCCGATGGGACCTCGGGCCCCATCCCCAGCCTCGTGAGGAGAGCCAGGGAGGGCCCCGCCTCTTCCAAGAGGGCCTACTGCCCAGCGAGCCATCATCTTCTAGGACCGCCACCATCACCTCGCCGCATCACCCATCGAGGCGACACTTTCACCACAGCCTACTCACCGCCTCGCATCAGAGGCCTATGTTCGTAGGACACCCCATTCCGAATGCATATACGTAGCCGACCATTTCGGGCCAGGAGTCGCTTCACGACGCTCCCGATTGATGGCCGACCCCGCATACTCGTGGAGTCGATGCGATTGATCGAGAGGTACTAGCCTCCCATTTATGACTCCACGACGTCACTTACCCGAGAGCGTCCTAGCTCTACTCACTCCATGACATCCAGGATGCGATGGTCCACCTGAGATCCATTTCAGATAGATGACCGCCGGGTGTACTCACCAATGGGTTATTTCAAGAGCCTCGAGATTGCGCGATACCGCCGCCAAGAATCAGGGTTATAGAGATCGTGGCCCACCCTCCGCCCCGTAGCGATGGCTGTAGCAATCGCCGTGGATGCTATACCGGGTCCAAATTCTTTATCTGAGCAGCTCCTACTCATATGCGCCGACATCGACCATCTATCGCGCACTCGCTTATTCCCTCTCACAAAGATTATGTGCAGAGGAGGGGACTCCATCCCGGGAGGAATTGCACGGGATTCTGGCCAATTCCCTCTCGGTTTAGCCCATCCGAGCCGCGATGACTTACCTCTTACGCTTGAGGGAGAAGGTCCTGAGAGACTCGCACGAGCAGAGCATACCACTCTTATACCGAGGCCTTCTATGTTCTTGAGCGTATGGGATTTCCAGAGGAGCCCGATAGAGATGGTGATGCATGCCTACATGTAGTAGCAAAGGACCTGGGCAGACTTATGCCCGTCCATTTCCATATACGCCACAGACCAAAGGAGGAGGTACGGACGAGGGTCGATGACCACCATGCATGATATGCCCGCCTCCCGAGCCCGAGGCACAGCAGGCCTCCCACTTATTTCGTATCCCATCTCCCTCCACCCACTACTGTGCAGCCTCACAGAGATACTCCCGCCATCATATTCGCAAGACACCGCCACCGGAGTATACACATGTCGCTCGAGGGAGATGGTCGGAGCTGATGGATGCGATCCGCACACCAGCGTACCACTCAGTAGCCTGAAGATAAAAGACATGACCAAAGATTGGCTCGAGCTGAGGCCACTTTGGGTCGCATTCCATGCTTCACTGCATCATGACCCACCCGGGTCTTCCCTTGCATGATCCTACCCCGAGAGAGGAGCCTCGCCACCGATGCACCCTCACTGATATCCCGGTAGCAACAAGTAAGAGTTTCACCACCACCACTACAAAGCAAAGGGAGGTGGTTAGGTCTCTTTTTGATTTATGTATAGTTTCAATTTTATCAACTGCCTACTAATTTTGATTATGATTTTTTGTATTAGCCATAGTAAAGTAAAGTGATATGTTTTTGTAGCCTCGTTATGCATGTATTAAGCCATTTTGGCTATATCAAAAGCCACTCAGACAAATATATATATTCAAATTTTTGCATATTGTGTTTATCAGGTCCCCTATGTGCAAGTATGTGTTTTTTTCTTTCAACCAGAGTGACTTAAACTGTTTCCAATCAGCTACTAAATGTCTAAACAATAATTAATATCAAATTAATATTTAATCATTTAAATTGGATAATTGAATCATCATATTTGTCACCTATATGCTAGAACAAATTCCATGCTTGAAATAATTTGTGTTCAACACCGTTCAAAGATGCTCAACTTGGAAATTTCCTATGCTATGTCACACACCGCACTCTAGATCGCTTTCAATAGGTTGTACTCAGATGCCTTCTTTCGCTTGCATACCGGCCTAGTATGTTGACAACCTAGGATAGGTTTGAGTTACCCACATTTGAAGACCAATGTTGTCTTCCAAAAGGAAAAGAAAAGAAAAGAAAAGAAAGCAAGAAGAAAAAGTTAAAAGAAAGTTAAGAAAAGAAAATAAAGTCGTGAAGTTTTCATGAAAACCCGAGACGGGCCCGAGGGGTGTATGGCTAGCAAGTTTTGAAACCCGATGCCCTAAGCCTTCTGGTTGGGAGTCATCGATTTTGTGTCTGCTATATGGGTGGATGTAGAATTTTAGCGAATTGTAGGTGCTTGATTTTCAAGTCGGGCTGAAGTCCGGTGAAGCCTTAGAGTTAGTGGTCTGATCCTTTTGGCTTTGATGCCCTAAACCTTAAATTGGTTGGGAGTCATCAGACTCTGCACCTGACTTTGGTGAAGTCGGATTTTAAGCATTGCACCCTACAATATAATTGAGAAAGCAAGAGAAGTGTAACTGTACTCTATCTAGGTTGTTCAACAACTTAAGGCCACACAATGCTAGGGTCGGGGGAAACAAATTTTGCATTTTATTGACTCAATCTATACAAAATGAACCATTAGGGATTTCAGGTGGAAATCAAGTTGAAAATCATGGAAACAAGTGTTGTTCTAAAAAATTGTTCTCTTATGGATTTTATTCTTGTATAGGTTTTCAAAATGTTGATTTCAATTGTTCACTTTAAAGTAATGATAGTTTGTGTATAAGCACAATAACCTTTTTAAAAACACAACCTTTTGAAAATCACCACATGCATCTCAATTTATTTTGCATTGCCAAGGGACTCAACGTTCGTTGGGGGTGTGGGATTAGCTCAAAAAGTGCAATTTGAACCCTATATTAGATAGGTTTTGAGTACTTTTTGATCATTAATCATGTCATATATCCCAATTGAAGTGTTCAAGTCATCTTAGTAACACTTATGTCAATTTGAGGGTGTTTTTGGTTGTTTTGTAGACTTTTGTACACATTTGAACTTCAACCACAATGCAAATGATCAATCATGAGGTCGAAGTTTTGTCTCACTAACAACAAGCCCAAAATCATCAATGGAAAACAAAGGAAAAGTGGAGGAATGAGATGCAGCTTGAAGACAAGGACGAGGCATGCTAGGAACAAAGAAAAACAGAATTCGCAACCCTCGTCGCAATCAATTCGCAATCTTAGCGACCGTGAACCTGTTTCGCACCACCCGCAATCCTAGCGACTTCGCAACCAACTTCGCAAACAGCCGCAATCTCAAAGACAAATTGGCAATTCGCTTAGCTAACTTGCACTGTGTGTGGCATTTGCGAAATCTCGCTTCACGCATTAATTTTCGCTAGCTTAGCGAAATCCCGCTTAGCTACCGAAATTTCAACCTTGCCAAATTCGCTGCACCACTGCCAAATTCGCACCATTGCCACCTGCATCCCTGCCAAATCTCGCTAAATCGCGACATTCTCCCCGTAGCGGGGGCTCGCAGCCTTGTCATCCTCAATTAATGCAACCGCCTTCAAACTTGGTTTATTACCCAATTGTCCTATAACTGTTCTCTAGTTATTAGGTTTTGGTAATTTGATAATTGAGAGGCTATAAATACTCCTCATGTTTTTTGTGAATAAGAGAGGTGGATAGAAGGAAGACAAGTTTTTTGGTGATTTGTGTTCTTTCATTTAACGCTTGTAACAAAGTTTTTTTTAGGTCTTGCTTTATTTCGCTTCTCTTCTCTCTCTTCTTCTCTCCCTTTCGTCGCTAAAATACACTCTCGAGGATGACAACTCAAGAGATACATAAGCCTCCTTCCTTTGAAGAGGAAGGACGCTAGCTAGGTGGTGGGGTTAAGCATGTTGTCCTCTTTGTACTAAAAGTCACGGGTAGTGTATTTATGGCCCTTATTTTCAAAATTCAGTTGCATAACATGGGATGTTATTGTCTTGGCCACTACTCTCCATGCTTTAGGATCATTTGTTCTGGTATGGTCTACGGCCTCTGAGGTAGCATTTACATGTTAGGGTTCTTCAAATTAGGGTTAAATAACATTGACTTTTATTGTTTTGGCCAATACTTCCATACTTTAGGTTCTTGCTCGGGTGAGAGGATGCTCGTGATTCTTTAGGATGGTCTTTACTAGCCTCTAAAAAATGATAATGGAATGTTAGGGTTTTAAACAAAATGGGGCCATAACTACATCCTGTGTTGACTCACATAGGAGGATAAAACCTGAGGACATGTGTTTGCCCTAGCTTGCCAAGTTAGTGACCTAAATCTTTCAAAGTTTAATTTCACTTTAAATTTCAGTTTTTACCATTTCCTTTTGCAATTTCCAATAAAACCATTTACAAATGACACAAATCCAAAAGTCCAAATAGAAAGCCTTACCTTCATGCCCTAATGCAAACCATTTCAAGGATGAAAACCCATCCCCAGTAGTTCTAATCTTAGACTACTGGCATCAAGAAGAGTTTGACTACGGCAAAGAGGAGAACTTAGGTATATAAATATTGTTGATTCAAATTTCACCACTGTGGCACGAATCAAGATAGGACAACGTCCAACAGGGTTGCACGATTGTATACATGAAAATGAAAATATGCCGTATTAGAAAGTAGGGATAGACACTCCTCGGGGTGAAAGCCACGTTATTTTTGCCACATATATGTGGCCCAGCCGATGAAAGCTCATGGAAAGTGTAGGAAGGCTTATGGCTTTATGACAGACCCTGAAATTCACTACCCACAAAAAGACAAATAGTTTTAATATAAATTATCACTGAGGTGTAAATATCCAAAAAGTTTTTTGGTTTGAAACAAAGAATTTGTTTTGTAAAATGATTCATTGGATGTAACTATAAATTTATGGATTTGGAATACCCATGGGCTTTGGTGAGCTGTGTGACAGGAGCCTGTGAAGGACTCTGGGTGTGATGGGAGTCGGTGAGGACTCAAGGCATGGTACATGGTTGAGTCTCATCTCATCTCATGGCATGTAGAATTCCAACCTACGATTGCATAATCTTGTTTGGAATGTATGAATTGTGGAACATGACCATTGTATGTGCACTTAGGTGGGAAGTAGCCCTTGTAGGAAGTTTACTCTACTGGACGTGGCTCACCCTATATGGGAAACATTTCAAAGATGTATTACGGACGCCATTCAAGTTCGCGCTTTGTGAAGATAATATATGTGGCCTTGTTACCATTTTGTAAAATATTTTGGAACAATCTTGTTCTAATATGTAAAATTTGTAAGAGTGTTGTAATTAAACTCTAACGAATTTTTTTTTAAATATAATTTTGTATGTTTTAAATGAACATGGATAAATGGACCCTATGTGGTCTACCACAAGTGGACCCTGAGGTCATTGTATCTCTATTAGGCCCCTGGATGGGCCAGTGCTTTTATTGTGTTTTGTAAAGGTCGGATTTTGGATAGCCCCTGCATGTGCTGAGACTCGTCGATTTTGATAAATTATGGATCCTAATAAATGGGACATAACAGTGCGGCATCGAATCATCAGATATCCACTAGTTTTCCGCAGGTTGACGGTTGGTCAACGGACCCCCGGGTTTTAGGGTGTCACAAAAAAACAATAGACAATGGCTAAAGCAGGAAAATGCAATTATGTCGCAACATAATTACAATATTGTCGCAACAAAACCCCTAGGCAACATGTAGAACTTTGTCGCAACAAAGACAAAGCAGAGTATTCAAAAGAACAGTTGAAAGAATGTCACAATATTTCACAGCTGTGTCGCGACATAATTAATGAAGAATACAAGAAGAGTATGTTGTGACATTCCAAATTTATGTCGCGACACAATGAAAATCTTAAGGCGTATATTGTCATGATATCAAACGTTTTGTTGGCGACACAAAGATGAGAAGAGCCTATATGAAAACAGCGCGGGAACCATGTCACGACATATGATCAATTGTCAGCGACAAAGAATAGTGTTAGAGTGGCATAAAAGATGTTGTCAACACATTCTAATCTCTTTCATGATAGAAAAAGGGGGGAATCACTGAATGTCCACTGGAACAATGTTGCGACACAAAAATTGTTTGTCACAACATAATGAAGAGCAGAAAGAAGAAAGTTTGTTGCAACATAGAAAACTCAATCGCGACAAAATATGGCAAAGAGTTGGAAAATTAATGTCACGATAAATCTTTTTGTCACGATGTGACCATTCAAAGATTGGGCACTACAAGTTTGAAGCTATGTCGCGACAACAGCAAATTGTGTCACGACAATCACAACATGAAGTTAGTTGAAATCTGTCGTGACATGGAAATATTTGTCGCAACAATGACTCAAGAGGAATACAAGGTAGGAATGTTGCGACAAACTTACAACAAGGATAAAGACCTAAAAGACTGCACTTATGTCACGACATTCATAAACTTTGTCGCGACAAACTTGACAAAAGGCAGACATTGAAGACATGACATAAATGTTGTGACAAAGCCACAACAAATCCATAAGCCAAAGAAGGAGACTGTTATGTAGTGACATAAACCATCAATGTCGCGACAAAGACATCAATTGTGCCCTCGCATGAAATTCCACAATTCACTCCTTAACCCCACTTCGGGCATCTGGCTTATAAATAGAAAGCACCTAGGGTAATGTCCGCAGTTTTCCGCCGTCATCTGCTTATGTTTTTGAAAAATAAGTCTCATTATATATCATTTTCTTTTTATTTTCTTTACATTTTAGTTTTGTTTCTAGATTTATTTTTCTTTCTTTTAGGATTAGAGCAGTGATCTAAACTGATATTCCAAGCTGGAATGAATATAAATCAAGCTTCAATTTCTGTCTGAACTTCAATGGAATCTGGGAATTTTTCTGGAATTCATTTTTCTTCAATTTTGATTACAATTTCAATGAATTTGTTTGACCAACTAGTCATTTTCATTTGTGATCCAAATTTGAAAGGCTAAGCTCCCTCTGGGAAGAATCTGTTGTTGGGGTTATTGTTTGTAATACTTTAATGTTGTTTCGAGTATGAAAACTATAGTGATTTAACTGGTATTACTCGTACATTGAACTATTCTGAATATCAGTGTTTAGTACCTAGAAAGAGTTCTATCATTGCTCGATTTCGAAGAATCCCTCTGAGCGACATAGGGATATGGACTAGCTGAGAGCAAAGAGCAGTCACTTAGGGGTAAATTACACTGATATTATTTGAACTAATACACTCTTTGGATCACTCTGTTATATCATTAGTGAAGTTCTAACCTCTGACTTCAAGTTTCCCTCCTGGGTGAAAGTAGGTGTAACACCCCGAAATATACCCTAGCAGTTTTTGGACTTGTTTAGGGTATATTAAAAGCTAAATATGAATTTTCGGAAAATAAAACAAAGACCCGGAATTAATATTAGAGACAAGGGTAAAGTGGTCTTTTACCACTTGAGGACACATAAATGGCATAAATTAATGTTATGCCAAATGACATAAATCAATAAGTTATGCCATTATGGAAATAGAGAAAGTTGGAATAGAAATAGAAGGTAATAAAGGGCTTAAGTGCAAAATGAGGTGTTAAAAGTCAAAATGAGTTTTTGACTTACAACATGGCCTTAACAAACATGGGTTTAAGACAAATTTGGTCTCCAAATAGAGAGAAAACCGTAGAGAGGAGAGCAAAGGAGAAAAGAAGAGAAGAGAAAAAGAGAAGCAAAGAGGGAAGAGGAAGAAGAAGAAGAGAAGAAGAGAAGGAAGAGAAGCCAAGATCAAGCTAAGGTATGGAACTAATCTTGGTATAAATCATATGCAGTTTGTATGGCATTCAAGAAAAGTTTAGGATTTCCAAACCTAGGGTTTGTTAGGATTTCATCCTAACCAAAGATATAATGAAATTAAGGTTGGTAAAACCTAAATCCACAAGAAAAGCAGGGAAATCCCCTCCCTTTCGAGGGTGGATTCATGGTTAATGACAGCAATTGAGTTAGGGTTTCAGAATAAACCCTAACAAATCCTTGGGTTTAGCTTATATACAAGACCTATATTAGAACGGTTTTGAAGAAATTCATGATAGGTCTTTGAAATAAGAGAAGGATTGAATGATAAATTGAGTAGAAAAGAGATCATAAGATGAATTTGAAGTGGTCTTGAAGTATTTATGAGGTATAGAGTTGATTGGGGTTGAAACATATGGAAAAATGGGATAAAAATACACATTTTGGACATTTTTCATGACATGTACCGGCACACCCTGAACATGTACCGGTACATTCTAGTTCGTCATTTTTGTCAACATGTACCCTGGGTACATGTTAGACATGTACCGTACAATCTCTGTTCTGTTTTCTTAGTTTGACCAGTTTTTGTATTTTGGCCATAACTTGCTCATTTCTTATCCAATTTGAGTGATTCAAGTGGCCAATTAAAATAGACTTCAAGGAAAACCATACATATAGAAATAGACATCTTCAAATTATGAATCTAAGTGGCCCAAAAATCCACTCGAAGTGGGACCATGTGCAAACCAAATTCTGGTTTCTTAGTGTTTTGAACATAGAGAAGTCCGCTGTTTCGGACGTAACTGAGTCTCGGTGCTCCAAATTGGTGATTCCAGTTGGAATAGAACCCTTAGCACCTTAGGCTTTAAATGAGTATAAGGACATAGTGCCAAAATATGAAGTCAAGACCCTGGAAAATGTGAGTAATACAAACTGTCACTAGAAAAATCGGTAAAATGACTAGTTGGCATGAAAATGCCATAACTTGAGTTTGATGATCCGATGGATTGACATTCCAATTCTTAAGTAAACTAGGATTCATAAAGGAATGAGAATATATGAGGAGGGTGTGATCTCATAGACATCATACTTCATAGTATATGAAGTGCTATATGTAATAGCCATGAAACAAGAAAATATAGAAAATGCAATATGTATAGATATGTTCATAAAACATGAATATGATAGGTAGTAAGTCAAATGATATGAAATGATATGAATATAGATTATATGATATACTATATGATAGTTATACCTAAATGAATAAGATGGAACATAGGAACACATGATAGAAATGCGTGAAATGCTAAGAACGATAGAGATAAGTAAAAGATGACAAAGCATAACAAGTATATACATGAATGATAGGCATAGTAAAGACATGACAAAGTAAGTAATATGGGTGCATATGAATATAAGCGATACGATATGAATATATATAACAAGTAAGAGCATACATGATAGAAATATAGAAAGTATATGAATAGATGTGAAGACATGACAGATTACATATATGATAGACAAAAACTAAATGATAGAAAAAGATATGACTATATGTATATATAGATATATGAGAACCGTAATATGAAACTACATATATGAGAACTAATACAGAGTAAAGTATGATAGTATATATGCATAAGCAATTATGATAACAATAGTTATTCATGCTTATGAGATATGTACATAAAATGTAATAAAGCTGATTGTCTGCTTAGAACCCTCGGTAGAGGGATGGTATAGGCATGCTCTATAGGGGATACAGCTTGCCGGAAGATGCATACAGATACCGCTTACGCATATCGAGGCCCCGTTTGGGTCGATGACATAGATCCCGTTTGGATCAGGTGGCCTCGCAAGGGTCACCATTAGACAGAGATCACCGCCGTACGCTGATAGTACCTTCAAAATCGATAGCATATGGTATAGGTCACCGTCTCAGACAAAGGATCGATACCTCGGTATTATCGTACAGAGATCACCGCCTTGTACAAAGGATAGTACCTTCTGCACACATAGTTTCCCGTATCCGCCTAAGGTATTTTGCGCATGAAACCAAAAGAAATGACATGATATGTGAAGCATAGCACTGCTAGGCGATGAAAGTATAGACAGTTACAAGAACAAGAGGTAATGTACAAGATGACAGTACATGAATAGTATATGAACAATACATGAATACAATATATAGAAAGTACAAAGTATAGTACACGAAAAGGATAGAAAGTAGATAAAAGAGAAAGGTATATGAAAAGTATAACAGGAAAACAATATATGAAATGAATAGTACATGAATATAGATATATAAAAATAGTATATGAACAATACATGAATACAATATATAGAAAGTACAAAGTATAGTACACGGTGCTGATAGAAAGTAGATAGCAGAAAGGTATATGAAAAGTATAGTATATGGAAAACATAGAAAATATAGTACATGAAAAGTATCCTATGAAAGCATACCAAAGTACCGAACGGAAAAGCATAAGAAATTGTAGATAAAAGTACAAGACAAGATAAGATAGGTTATATGAAAGTATACGAGATAAGAATGTATATGATACAAGCATAGTATACAAACATGAAAGGAAATGAACATGAAAGGAAATGAACATGATAAGTATAGGATATGTAAAGCATAGAACAGGAATACAGTAAAAGTATAGATAAAAGATATGCCAAAGACATAGAATATGTACCGAAAGAGATTGACATGCAATAGGCAAAGTATATGCAGATAGATAAGTAATTAAAGTTATGTAAATCAGATAGATAGATGATATAGATATGTATAAGCTTTGTGACAAAGCCACCATTGGTGGTCATTCATGCTTATGTTCCCAATGCCGCAGTTTAGCAGCAGTGTTCAATCCGTAGGTACCAAGAGGAGACCAGAGGATTGTGACATTCCACATCACAGCAGCCGACTCGTAGATAGGTGCTCATCACACGGCTCGCAATCTCCGATGTTGTCAGAATAGAAAATTTTAAATTTAAGAAGAAATGGGACTCTAAAGATATGTGTATAGACTGCGGACACTACTCCCAAGTGGTATGTATAATGTATATGTAAAATGATTTTTGTTATTACGTAAATTGTTTGTATACTACGGTGTACAAAAATAAAAATTTCAAGAAAGAACAGTCAATGAGAGTCCCAATAAATATATAAGATGTGGGATGAGGTATCGCGCCCCGACTTTGTCTCTGATCCGCTAACGGCCTGGCCGATCTGGGGCGTGATAAGAGGGAGTGTGTCTCCGAGGAATATGATCCGCCTAATGGACTAGCGCTTAATTTAAGAGATTTCACCAATTGAGAAGAATAATTTCAATCTGCAGTTAGCCGAGATTCTAATCAAGGAGAGAGGGAGTTTTGCCTCAATTGATAGTCAGGTACTACCTGACTAGAGGGCTTGCAATACCCTGTCTAAGGGGGCAAGCAATTTCCAGTCCTAAGAGATGGTTGTGAAGTACTGAGAAAGAAAAACAATCAGGTCTTAAGGAGAGTCAAGTCCTACAAGTAGCTTTTCAAACCCACTGACTAGAGATAGAAATGTGGTAAGCTGAAGAGTGAAATGTGTGGTATAAGGAGAAATCCCAATGCTACACTACCTTGCTCTTGGACAATTCCAATGTTCATGTCCCATACTTTATATTTCATTTGGAAACTTGCAAAGTTATGGTCACAACACTGATTTCATTCCCAATGTTATTTCGGTCCAGTAAACTCTCTAATTCATGTATTTTTAGAATTTCTTTATCTTTTTATTCAATTTATTTTAGGAAGATAATCATCTACAGAAAGTTAGAGGTTCAAATAGTGATGATCTTGAGTAGTGAGAGTAGTTAATATTTAGATTTTCAAAATCAATCCTCGTGGGAATAATATCTTGACTTAAAAATCCATTTTATTACTTGTATAACCTGTGCACTTGCAATGATTTAGACCAAAACTAATTTTAATTGAAAAGTGTTACTTACACAACAAAAAACAAACTTTATATATTGAGTCTCAACAAGTTTTTGGCATAACTGCTGGGGATTGAATGATCTATGGTGGCAGTGCTAAGAATCGGTCGTTTTTGGTCTATGTAAAAATCAAGTCAATCAATACCCTTGATACCATTTTTTTCCCCCTTTGGCAACATCAAAAAGTAACATGGGGCTTTAGACATGAAGGTATCTCCCCTTTCAACAATACATTTAAGTAAGGGTTAAGGAGTTAGAGTTTGAGCACAACATTTTTGAAGCGATATTTATAATCAAGTTATGTAAACATGAATTATGAATAATATCGTTAAAGCACACATTGAAATCATGAAGTCATGGACATGTGTGTGTGTGTGTGTGTGTGTGTGTGTGTGTGTGTGTGTATCATAACCAATACCTATAAGATTTTGATCATACAATAGATTAGAAAATGTAAATACATGTAAGTCAATCACCTAGGCATATTGTACTCCTAAATACAAAATTCTCCCCCTTTTGTCAACAACAAAAAGAATCAAGGGGGGTGCACCAAGAGATGAAAAAGATATGATCCTAAGGTGCTAGAAGAGGAAAAATCGAACGCAGATAGTCCATCATCTCACACTGGGACTCCAAAATCTGAGTAAAGCACACATCCTGTCGATCCAACCGGGTCTCAAAACATCTAAGCGTGTCTCAAGAGACATGAATCGGGGATCATGGATGGCCATCATCTCAGCATGATGGTGATGAAGGGAACTCATCTGAGTGCTATGCATATCCGAGCTCTCATCAACTAATCCACGCAAGCTAGTAATATCATCTCTCATGTCATGAATGCCCATGCCTAGAGCATGAAACTCGGCCTAAAGCTCATGTAGAGAAGGTTGCTTAGGAGGTGGTGTATAATGAGGATCGGGGAATGGTGAATAGTGTCAAGGCTTCTCAAAATGTGGCGGTTGAGTGTATGAGGGCATCGGTGGTGGCTCTGACGGATAAGCAATAGAAAAGGTTGGCTCACCAAAAGAAGGTGGGTACTCAGTAGTTGAGACCAAACTGTATGATGTGATCAGTGTATGCCAATCTTCTGGTACTACCACCCAAGAAATTTTCAGTACCCGGCAACGGTGCCAAAAACTAATTAAGACCATTTTTTTTATATACATAAAAAAAATGGATTTGTTCTTTCTTGTAAAATGACTCATGAAAAATTGGTTTGTGTGGTCTTGATCAATGCAAGTGCACAGGTCGAACAAGTAATAAAAGTGGATATTTAAGGTCCATATATCGTTCCCACGAGGAAGGATGATAAATCAAAAGACTAACTACTCCATCTACTCAAGATCATTACTATTTGAACTCCACTGATATGATGATAAGAGGACTAAAATGTAGTCCTATACTGAAATCTTAAATATACAAAAGTTAAGTTTCATAAAATTGGGGTTACGGATTCACTAAGTGAGACAAAACTAGACATGGATCAATTAGTAATAATCAATTTCTGCATCTTTTCGATTCATAGCTCAACCATCAATTAGAAAACTGAGTTTGTCAAAGATGCAAGGTAGTATAGTTTAGATTTCTCCCTCAACCATACTTTTCACCGATTAAAGGTTCATATTCATTTATGACACATGATTCTAATCAGTTACTTGTAATATGTAACCCTCTTTCTAAGATTTAAGTATTTTTCCTTTTTAGTACTTCATACTTAGATCTTAGGACTATAGAATTCTTGCCCCCATAGACAAGATATTGCAAGCCTTCTCCAATTTGATTGACACCTATCCTACACTTCTTATGAAATTTTCCATCTGCTTGATTAGATCTTTGCTAACATGGGATCAGGATCAATTAAGAAGAAAGATGAGAGACCTCTGAGTGATTAAACAAATATTTTATTCAACTATCCTCAAATTATAAGTAAGTTGGTAATTTATCTGAGTAATCTTTCAAAGTTCATTAGTTCCATAGTTTTAGTCTACCATACCCATAAGGAACTGCTCTACACTCTCAGGATTCTCTATCTTTATGTCACTCAGAGGGCCTCCTAGAAATCAAAGCGAGATACAGTACCTTGCATTGGGTACACGATACTAGTACTGAGAATAAGTAATTTTATAAACAATACCAATCAAATAAATTCAAGAATTCTAATTAAAGCTTTCTTCCAACTTATGCAGCAAAATGACTATCATCAATGACCCATTTCTAGTGAGCCTAACTTTTTCAAACTCGGGTTTACTCATATTAGTGACTAATCGATCGAAAATTCACCGAAATCATAAAACGAACCGAAATAAAAGAACCTTAAACTTTCTATCATCCATTTAAATCAAACAAAGAATGAAAATATGATTTTATAAAGAAATACCATCAAGCCGCACTTCAAGACAATACCCAAACTAAAATCAAAGGAAAACTAACAAAATAAAACTATACTAAACTAAATCTACCTAAAATGGAAAAATAAAAAAATAAAAAAAAAAAAAATAAAAATATACAAGAGTCTTCAACCACCCGAATCTCGGAGTCGCCGCAGTTACGCACATCGCCTCTCTAGAAGTGTGTATTTATAGGCTTTTTAATGTTGGGCCTCACTTCATTAATTGTGTTGTAGATCCCCAAAATTCTAGCACAAATTTGTCTCTTTGTCGCGATAAAATTCCTCGGTCACGACGTAGCTTTCGCCTCACGCCTCCGTCGTAGTTTTTGTTTCTATCGCGACTGCTCTCTAGGCTTCGCTTCGGATCGTTGGGTCGCGATACTTTGATAATGTCGCGACATAAAATTTATTCAGTAGTCTTGTTCTTATCGCGACAAGAATGCCTTGTGTCGCGACACCAAACCTGTTTGCAACCAGCTTCTCATGTCCTTGTTCTTCTGGAGTTTGTTGAGACATAATTTTTCTTATCGCAACTAACATTTACTTTTCAACCTATCAACTCTGTCGCGACAAAGTTTTCTCTGTCGCAACAGGATTTCTTTAAGTCCTTAGCAATTTCTATTGCAACAAGAAACTCCTTGGTCGCGATAAACTTTTCTCTCTGATTCTTGTCTCGTTAGTTTCGCTTCATCGCTATTATAGAATTATATGCCGCGCACACAATTGCCTCGTCATTCCCAGTTCTTTCAATTTCGTCAGCGCCTACTTTTTCTCACGCAACATAATTTTATCATTCCATAGCTTTAATTGTCGCGACATAAAACTTCTTTATCGCGACACAAGTTTTGCCTTCAACTCTTGATTATGTCGCAACAAGAATTTCTTTGTCGCCATTCTTCTTGTGTTTCGCCTTCTGTCAGAACAAATTCACCTTCATGTTTTGGTTGTCGCGACATAAATAATCTTTGTCACGACAGAGATTTTGTTGCTCTTGGTTATGAATTCTGAATGTTATGTCGCGACAAGATTTTCTTTGTTAAGCAAGAATTTTCCTTGAGTCGCTTGATGTCAAAACCTTTGTCGCGAACATAAAACACTTGTCTCAGCTTGACTTCATTAGAACTCGAGCGATTTCTCGCTATGACAAAATTTGGCTCTTCGGGTCGCATCGTAGTTCATCTATTAGCCTTCAGCTTTTTATGTTGCGACATAAATTATATTGTCGCAACACAACTTCTTTGCTCTCTCCTTCAATCGCTATCGCGATAGAGTAAAGGATTGTCACGACAGTTTTCTTCACAATTTTCTTCAATAATGTCGCGACATAAAATCTCTTTGTCGCGACAAAATTTCTCTTTCAGCCATTGAGTTCTGTCTGAGCTTTGTTGCGACATTTAGTTACTGGCTGCGACATAATTTTGAATTGTCATGACATACCTAAAATTATGTCGCGACAAAGATCACGTGATTTTCCACCTTTTGCTTCTTTTTCGCTTATTTTCTCTTTTTTCAAATAACACCTCGCAGAAACATAAAGTTGGTGAATATTCCATAATTTGGCATAAAAATACATTTAAAATCGTTAAAAACATGCTAGAAAAAAATGGATTAAAATAGATGCGTTTAGACTCATCAAATTCTAACTTAAAGTTTTGCTTGTCCCTGCTACAAAGAGAGTAAGAAATTTTTTTTGTCCTCAAACAATTCAGCCTTTTATTTTTAAGGACATTTTTCTATTTAAAGCTCAATTGGGCATGAAACATAAGTCAGTTGTAGAATTACTTCTAAACATGTTTCCAATCTAGAATCAGGAAGATTTTCAATTAAGTTCAATCGAACTAACCACAATTCATAGTAACAATTTAATCATTCAATCTGATTTTCAGGCCGGTCTTTACTCTTTCGCTTTGGTCGATCGCTAATCTTCTAGGATAAATACCAATTGGCATACTCTCTTTCATTTTTAAAGTCTCATATGTTTGTTTATCATATTAATTCCACTAATATGGGCAAACACCACCTTCATAATCAAATAGGTCTTTAGGGCTCAGAATGTGGCTCGTACGAGGTAGATAATTAGACATTTTAGGCTCAATTTTACCCAGACTTCACTAGACAACTTACACTCTTGCCTTCTTGATGCACCCTTGATTTCTCTTGATTGTAAGTTTCCAACCTCCCACTGTGTTTTTGCATCTTTCTCGCATATTTTTCAGGGTGCCTTTTCTCTTTTCATTGTCCATCCTGTAAGATGACTCCTCTCTCTTCCCGATTCTAGAAGCTTTTTCACTTTTCATTTCTGCAAGTTTGTGAATGGTAATGTTTTGCCTTTTAAGCTTTCTACCACCCTAGCGAACTTTGGGTCAATAACCCCATACCGCCTGGCATTAGGGTATTAGGTGTCAACACCCCTAAGGACCCTAAGTGTTCCAGGGCAAGGCTACAATAATTAAACTCATTCCTACTTGATGTTTTTCTTTCACAGCCTTCTTTCAATCCTCCCCATATTTTCTTATTTCTTGAATTGTTTTCAACCCTTTTATCCTTTTCTACAACTAGAAATAATATTCCCCCAAACTTGTCCTCTTCTGGCCTGATGTACTTTGTCTGATGATCTAGGCAAATAAGGGTTCTTTACTGTAGGATCATGTGTAAGGAAGGAATTGGGCTTCTTATTTGTTGGTTGATGATGAGATTGGCTATAGGCTCAAATAAGGAACTAGTGTCTATGCATATGCATATAATAGGGTAGGCTTTGAAAGGCTCAAACTTCCAAGGATGGCCTAAATCATTTCTCATAAGTAGATTGGCCAGATTCGCTGACTAATAATCTAATGTTCTAGGACATCGAGAGCTTACTCATGATGGATCCTAGAAGATGTTCCTAGTCTTAGCACAATTTCTTTCAGAGTTATTGTTGACCATGTGTAAAGTTTATCAGGAAATTTATAACCAAACTGTTTACACAAACAAAATTATAGGGCTTATCTGTTCCATCAATTTATTAAAGTCTTCCTTAATCTTGAAGTTCAACACATTTATTCATAACCTTACAACTTTCCCATTTCCATTCATTTCATCCTACCTCAATGCATCTATCGATTTTTGTTTGGTTTTGAGGATTTGCTGTTGTGCCATACCGCTTAAGAGGTTTATTTAAATCTTGCATTCAGCTCAAACAATCCAACACAACCACAATGTCATTCTTTAATCAATTCCAATCAACCAAACATGTTGCACCAATTTGACAACTAGATCAAGGGAACTGGTTTCTCAATTATTTCAAATAAGCTATTTATCACAAATCAAAGATTTCTAGCTATTAAACAAGAAGGAAGGAAACAAACGAAAATCAAACAAGAGTGAACACAAATCTGCAAAAGAATTTTTCATTTATTGAATTGTGGCTGGTTGATTTGTATTGGTTACATGAGAAAAGATATGGAAGACAAGACAATTTTCATTTTTACTCCTCTTGCACTTTTCCTTGGCAATTTTCCATTCTTAAGTAGCATTCTTTCAACTTCCTACTGGGCTAACTCCTTCTTCTTCGTTACATCGTGGGCTTGCTTTTAAATTGCCCTTTAAAGGGTCTGGCTGTCCCTTTTACATGATCAGTTTGCAAAGGTAATATTGGATTTGTTTCTCCTTGAGGGACTATTGTGTATGCCACACAATCTAAGATCCTTATTTGAGGCAATGTCGCTTTCTTTTTGTTCAAGACTATCTTCATACCAGTCCAAAATTTTTGCATTGTTTCCTATCGCCTCTTCTCTCGCCTTTTAGCCAATGACTCAAGGAATTCTCTGTTGTTGAATTGTTCATAAGTCATTAGTAGAAAGTTTTGCTTGCAGTGTGCCATACTATTCAACCACAAGATCATCTTTTCAATTCAGCCTCCATTCTTCTGTATCTCTTTCCTTAAAGCATCCTCCGATCAGTCCCTTCTTTTCCCGAGCTCTCGCCTCTCCATGTATCACTCATCCTTGAGTTGTAATTGGAGCTTTAGCTGGTTGTCTCTTTCTTTCATCTCCTTTAATTGATTTTAGCACCTCCATCAGTTCTGCATTGTTACAATGGTGCCCTGAACTTCCAACTTATTCCTTATGGTTTTGTCTCAAATCTGAGGGTGTATTCAAGATGGGGCTTGGGCTTCCATGAAGCTCTTGCTGCCTTTGGGATGAACTCTCCTATTGTTCTGGCTCGTAGCACCTTTCAAGCCTCCTTTCTTCTTCTACCTCCTTCTCTTTCCCCTTTTCTTTGTTCCTTGAACCCTTAGTCACTCCTGTCAATGTCAGAGGGGATGCCCTGGGGTATGTTTCTTCTTTTTCCCATTCTGTTTCAACTCCCCCAAGAAGGCAAAGGCTAGTTATAGTGGCTAGGTGAGGAATCAATCCCCTGCAATTGCTTCCGAAGTAGCTCAAGATGGATTTTTCAATTATTTTCCCCACATTTATCTTATACCCCTTCAACAATGCATAGAAGAGGATTATTTCTTCCCTTCTCACTGTGTTGAGGTGCTTCAATGGCAAAACGATAGAACTAATGAAATAGAACCATACCTACGCCTCTTCAGTTAAGTCTCCTCTAGAAATGGATTTGTATAGGGTTTTCTTTGTTCCCTTCCACATTCCTTTTCCGGCTGTCAGCAAGTCTACTATCTTCTGGTAACTGGCTCCTTTAGTAATTTCTCAACTCTTGAGCCATCCTTCGCACCTTCAAGTCAACAACATATTTATCCTTTCTTTGGTCGGTTCATCCAATGTCCTCTCGATTACAACTTTCCTTCTTCTTTTACCATATTATCAAAGAATTCCTTCACCATAGCAGCGCACCCAGGTTCCTTGTGCTCGCCTAATGCTTGTCATCTCTCTTCTCAAGAATTTCAACAAAACAAGAGATAAGCTTTTTGAAACCTCTTTCAAGAATGAAACCTCTTTCCTTCAGACTTTTCTCCATTAGCGCAACTGCTTTGTCTGAGATAAAGTTTCTTGCTTTTTAGCTTCGCTTCCGTTTCGCCTTCTTCGCTCTCCTTCCTTCTTGATTCTTCCTCTACCAAACAAATACTCGCTTTACCTCATTCCTTTCTTCATCTTGCTCATATCGCTTGAGTGGCTCGAACTGCCTCATTCTCCCACTCAACATACTTTCCATGATTTCGTTGAGGTTTAGAACTGTGCTGGTAGGCCTGCATAACCCGAGAGAGCAAGAGGTTTTGGAGCTCGGGGTTTTAGAAGGCAAGATGAGAGAGATTTGAGTATGAAAGCTGAGAGGGCTGATGGTTTATGAGAAAGGTGGCCCTTTAGTTTTCAAAATTTTTCTATTTATAAGCCAACTATTTTGTTGTTGTGTCTTTTATTAATGTCACGACAAAGAATCGCTTGTGGTTAGTTCCGCGAATACGATGTCGCAATAGACAAAAATAATTGTCGCGGATGCACTTTGCAATCTTTAACCGGCCACAAATGTCGCGACATTGAGAAAAAATGTGTAGCGAAATTTCTTTAAAGGCATCTTTGAATCTATTTCGTGATTACGAAAATATGTGTCATGCATAAACTTGCATTTCTTTCAATTTGAGTCCAAAGTCAATTACGCCGCGACACGTAGAAAGTATGCTGGTACCGTCACACCCCAATTCCACCTGGATTATGTTACTATTTTACCACCTGATTTTTTTTTTTCACAACTTGAGTCTAAACTCTACTCGGAGTAATCACTTGAAAACGTAAATAAAACACTACTCCAGGTCTCCAAACATACACACATATCGGCACAGATGCACTCCTCAATGTACCAAAACTATATGCTTACACTTGATCAAAATAACATTTACACAAAGTTCCAAAACTATCGCTACACAAGCCAAATATACAATGATCCACAAAGATACCAACTGGTCTAAATATATAGTGAATATCCACATAACACTAAATATTTGACAAAATGTATGCTCAACCACTAACAAGCTAAGGTTGACATACAAACTTCCCATCCTCAAAAACCCTACAGGTCCAACTTCCATGTCACACAGCTGGTCTCAGACTGCATCTAAGGTGGAGGGAAATAATGGGGGTGAGTTCGACAACTCAGTAGTGAATCCCATAACAAGCCATGCTCATAAAAACATTTCAATTTATACATAATTCAAGATATCTCAAAACATGAGCATTTTACAAATAATAGGTTGATAATGGAAACACATGAATGCAATACTACCACCATCTCAACCCCTCATCGGTGACTCTTTTGGGCTTTCACCCAAGGACTAGCCGATCATCCCAAAACAACGACAAATTGTTGGGACTTACCACCCAGGATATGCCCACATCCCGTATATATCTCGTGACCTTTCCTCGGGACTACAACCCAGGACTAGTCATCGTCCCGTGTCCACTACATCAATCCCGACTCACGCCTTCAGCCCATGCTCATGCTTTTAAAACAATTTCACAAAGCATTCAACCACATGGGATATTTAAACATCATGTACTGCTTAATTCAAAGATTTACATACAAAAATATACTATATCACAGAAAATCACACACTAAATACCAATGGTACATAATTCCTACAACATCAAACCACGCATGCTATGAGAAGGTTATAAGATCCCCTACCTTCCTTGGATTCAAAAATCCGCAAGTCTTCCAAAGAAGTCAAAACTCGAGGCCACTCCAAAGGATCTGCAAATAACAAGTCATAAGATTCCTTAGCCTCTCACAATCCGTGTCACATAAAATTACTCAAGTGGTCTATTACTTTATCACCACTGACCACATATATTCTTATACCTTTCCAACATAAAACTTTGATCCCCCAAGCGCACTCCCCTCTCTTACACTTTACTAGATCAACATTTAACATCCTATTAGGTTACACAAACAACACACTCAACACAAAACACCCTTGTATTCCCATTCCATATTACCATTGAAGGATAAGGGTGCTGTGTCTCCTCCAACTGA
This sequence comes from Tetrastigma voinierianum, assembly GCA_016808115.1. Classification (NCBI taxonomy): domain Eukaryota; kingdom Viridiplantae; phylum Streptophyta; class Magnoliopsida; order Vitales; family Vitaceae; genus Tetrastigma; species Tetrastigma voinierianum. The sequence continues at coordinate 704,986 of JAEQBH010001143.1, read as the reverse complement.
ATCACCCAAATCGAGCAATCGAAACCTCGAGTTATGTCCTAAAATAACCCGGACTATTCTATGATCAAAACTAAGCAGAAATTTTGCTTGAATGACAAATTTCCTCTTTGAGTGAATTTTTGGGCCATTATTAGAGTCAGAATTTGAGGTTACCTATTTCGGGATGTTTGGTGCCCTTGAGTCTAGTTTAAACAGCAACTTGAATCACTCAACGGATAAGAAATGAGCAAGTTATGTCAAAAGATAACACTGGTCAAACAGAGTTCCAGTCCTCGAAAAAATGCCTAGAATTTATGATTTTCCCCACTTTTTCCATAAGTTTCCAACCTCCAATCAACCCCAACACTCAAACACACATCAAAACCACTCTATTCAACCCAAAACATCTTCCAAAACACATCTTAAACAAGAATCTAGGGTTTTGCCAACCCATCACTCAACCAATCTAAGGTTAGGATGAAACCCTAGCTTTCAAAAAGAGAGAAATTCATGAATCATACCCTCTATACAAAATCCCCTCAAATCCTTACACAAATAACCAAGGATTAGGGTTTTACCACCCCATATCCTTCAAATCTAGGGTTAGGAGAAGTTTCCCCCAACCAAACCCTAGAAAAAGAACCATTTTATAAGAATCAAACCAAAAACCCTTACCTTTTTGGCTCAATCTCCTTTCCTTCTTCTCTTCCTTTCTCCTTCTCTCTTCTTCTTCTTCTTCCTTCTTTCTCCTCTCTTCTCTTCACATTTTTGCTCTAACTCTATTTGGAGCAAAAAATGAGAACTATCCCTTTTCTAGACTAGTTTTAGTTTTATACCCATTTTTTTGACTTTAAAGTTTCACACAAGAATTTAAGCCATTAACTCTTTCTATTTGCATATCACATTCCTAATCTTACATTGACCACTTTCTCATTAAAGACCTAAGGGTCCTCAAGTGGTAAATTTACCAATTTACCCTTGACTCTAGTATTAAACCCGCTCCATCGCTTTATTTTTCGAAAAATAATATTCGCTATTGCACACTCGTTACAAATGATATTTTACTAACTTTTTCTAGACTTGCTTCTTCCTAGTTTTTCACTCAAGACACATTCAAAGCAAGGTGTATTCACTCATATCCAACTGAACATACTTGTGCAACTCATTTAATCAACCAAGAACCTCAATGCAAGTATGAACAAAAAAATTTCATTTCTTTATTCTTAAAATCCCCACAAAGATGATGTTCAAAATATCTAAAACATTTGAAACCAACAAAGCTATTATTCATTTTCTGCATTTAAACTAAATTGCATTCCCTCAAACTTCAATTATGCATTATCATTAAAAACAAATTGAAGGAAATAGAAATACTCTATCAGATCTATTTTCTACAAATTTCTTTGAGAGCAAGGTGCGCTTCCTAATAAAATTCATCTTTAATATACTTCATTGTCCCTAAACACGTTAACAACTAAAAATAAACTTCCAACATAATTAACACTAAATCAAAAACAAAATTTAAATCCACATTAATCTAACTATTAAAATTAAAATCCCGCGGTTACCTCCCAAGAAGTCGCTTGGCCATCAGTTTTTAGCTAGACATTACTGAGTAAACTTCTATTTTCAAAGACTTCCTTTATGCTCCTCTAGTCCGGAGTTGTTCTTCCTCACCCCTTTCCCAATGTCCTGCTTCATTCTACATTCTCATTTCCTTACACCATTATTTCCGCCAAGGGAAGTAGATGTGGAAATCTTTTGGATTTATCTCTCGTACTAATGTGAAAGCATTTCTTGATCGTTTTGCAAGGAGTGGCTAACCGCCCACTAAGTCTCCAAGTTCCTCAATGAAGCATTAGTATTTGTCTCAAACACAATTGTGTTTTCTTTGAAATTTTCAAGTTTATAAAATCTTTTTTCATGCATATTCATAATTCTTTTGTTTTCTGACATGAAATGCAACATCTGATCTTCAAATGATTGAGTCATTTTCTGACCCTGATATTCTCCTCTATTGTCCCTCTGCTGATGTTGTTCTTGGAACCTGGGTTGAGCATAAGCCTGCTGGTAATTCTATCCAAGTCTGGGGCCTGGCTGTGCTCCTCCACCATATGAAAGGTTTTCATGGTTCCTTATTACTGGTGTGTAGTGTGTAGGCAAGTTAGGGTTAGGCTTGAAGTGATAACTTCTTTGCTCACTCATATACTTGGTCTCCTCAACTTGGTAAGGCTCTTCTTCAACTCCGCTCCTCACATCAGTTTAATTCCTTTCTTTACTCCCATCATGCAAGAGGCATTCTCCTTTCATTGCTTCCCGCTTGTTCATCATTGCATCCAAATGTTTAGCGGCGCTATACCCGACGCCTCAATCAAACCACTCCCCTCGCCTGTTTTGCCCCGGCTTCTTCGTATGGAGCTCAGAGTTTCATTTGGCAAGGTCTTCAATCGCTTGCCTTGCCTCCGCACTTCTTCTTTAAAAGCCCCGTAGCAGATGCCCACTATTCTGAGGCATAATTCATGGCATGATAGAATATATCCATCTCGAGTGGTCAGATCTATTCCATGCATAGGGACATCTTTTAACGTTTCTCAAATCTTCCCATGCGTTGAAGAGACTGTCCTCTTCCCCCTACTTGAAGACAATGATTTCTCCTCTTCTCTCAGAAGTTAGAGCTGGATAAAAAAATCTGCTCATATAGGCCTCCACCAACTCTTCCCAGCTGTTCACTAATCCAATTGGCAATGAATCAAACCATGTTGCTACCACATCTCTCAGTGAAAAAGGGAAAAGTTGCAGCTTTATTACTTTTGGTCTCACCTCATTCAGTTTGATTGTGTTGGCCATCTTCATGAATCTTCCCATATGCTCATTAGGATCTTCGTGAGGGGCTTGACCAAAGGAACTAGTGTCGTGCATCATGGTAATTCACGTTGGCCTAGCTCAAAATTGTTGGCTTCTATGGTAGGTCATTCTACCGTAGAGTACTCCTCTTTGAATAATAGCCTCCAAAAGTCCTCCATAGTGTTAGGCCTCTCGAAGCTCTTCGCTTTCTTCTTTTGGAATAGCCTCGGCAAATTTCTCTCTTTGATTTGCCATACTTCTGGATTCTATAACTGTGATCTTCCTCATATTCTTTAGTGTTCTCTCAATTTCAGTGTCCAAAGGCAGCAGATTTGCTTCTGGTTTTCTATGCATTCAAAATCCTCCTGAAATAGAAACACACTAAGATCAAATGAATTCTATGGGAAACAGTTATATCCATTTAAGCTCATAGAAACATGTTAGTAGCTTCTTCAGCTACTGCCATTAAAACTGTTTTTGTGATTTTCTGAAAAATAATTTCAAAAAAAAAATGTCCAAATTAGTAAATCCCTTTTTGGTTAGAATATTGATCTTTAAATTTATCATTTCTATCCCCGGCCAACAACACCAAAAAATTGTTGAGACCAAACTATATGATGTGATCAGTGTATGCCAATCTTCTGGTACTGCCACCCAAGAACTTTTCAGTCCCCGCCAACGGCGCCAAAAACTTGTTAAGACCATTTTTTTATATACATAAAAAAATGGATTTGTTCTTTCTTGTAAAATGACTCATGTAAAATTGGTTTGTGTGGTCTTGATCACTGCAAGTGCACAGTCGTGAGGCATTAAAAGTGAATATTTAAAGTCTAGATATCATTCCCACGAGGAAGGATAATAAATCAAAAGACTAACTACTCCATCTACTCAAGATCATTAATATTTGAACTCCACTGATATGATGATAAGAGGACTAAAATGTAGTCCTATACTGAAATCTTAAATATATAAAAGTTAAGTTTCATAAAATTTGGGTTGAGGATTCACTGAGTGAGACAAAACTGGACATGGATCAATTAGTAATAATCAATTTTTGTATCTTTTCAATTCATAGTTCAACCATCAATTAGAAAACTGCGTTTGTCAAAGATGCAAGGTAGTATAGTTTGGATTTCTCCCTCCCGATTAAAGGTTCATATTCATTTATGAAACATAATTCTAATCAGTTACTTGTAATATGTAACCCTATTTCTAAGATTTAAGTATTTTTCCTTTTCAGTACTTCATACTCATATCTTAGGTCTAGAGAATTCTTACCCCCCATAGACAGGATATTGCAAGCCTTCTCCAATTTGATTAACACCTTATCCTACACTTCTTATGAAAATTTCCATCTCCTTGATTAGATCTTTGCTAACACGAGATCAGGATCAATTAAGCAGAAAGATGAGAGACCTCTGAGTGATTAAAAAGATACTTCATTCAACTATCCTCAAATTATAAGTTGGTGATTTATCTGAGTAATCTTTCAAAGTTCATTATTTCCATAGTATTAGTCTACCATACCCACAAGGAACCGCTTCTACACTCGTGGATTCTCCATCTCAGACATCGAGGGCCTCTTGAAATCGTAGAAAGATATAAGACTGAATTGGGTACACAAGACTAGTACTGCGAACAAGTACTTATAACAATATCAATCAAATAGATTCAAGAATTCTAATTAAAGTTTCTTCCACCTTTATGCAAGAAATGACTATCACTAATGACCCATTTCCAAAGTGAGCTCAACTTTTCAAAACCCGGGTTTACTCCATCGCTGACTAACCGACGGAAAATCTCACCGAAATCATAAACGAACTGAAGAACTCTATAAACATTCTATCATCCATCTAAATCAAACAGTAATGAAAATATGATTTTATAAAGAAATACTGAAATCAAGTCGCACTTCAAGATACCCAAATCCAAAAAATCAAAGGAAAACTAACAAAATAAAACTATACTAAACTAAATCTACTAAAAATGGAAAATATAAAATATAAAAATATAAAAACATACAAGAGTCTTCAACCACCTAGAAATCCTGAAGCTGCCGAAAGCTCTGCACATTGCTCTAGAAGTGTGTATTTATAGTTTCCAATGTTGGGCCTCACTTCATTAATTGCGTTGTGGATCCCCAAAATTCTAACCCAAATTGGTCTCTTTATTGCGACATAAAAAATTTTGTCGCAACAGAGCTTTCAGTCTTTGTCGCTGCCTCTATCGTAACTTTTTGTTTTCTGTCACGACTCGTTTTCTAGGGCTTGCTTTGATTGTAGTTATGACATACTTGATAATGTCATAAATTGAATTCAAAGAATTTTGTTCTTGTCGCGAACAGAACGCTTTGTGTCGCGATGACCAAACTCGCTTTTGCAACCAAATGATATCCTGTTCTCTCCGGAGTTCACGTGACATAATTTTTCAATCGTTGTAGAGACAGAGTAAAGGATTGTTGCAACAGTTTTCTTCACAATTTTCTTTAATAATGTCGCGACAGAAAATCTCTTTGTCGCAACAAAGTTTCTCTTTCAGCCATTGAGTTATGTCTAAGCTGGCTGCGGACATTTAGTCGCTTAGCTACGTACATGGGCCTTTAGCTCTTTTGACTTTGTGTTGCGACATATGAAAATTATGTCGCGACAAAGACTGCTGCATTTTCTACCTTTTTGCTTTTTTTATGCTTGTTTTCTCTCTTTTTTCAAATAAGACCTAAAAAACATAAAGTTGGTGTATATTCCATAATTTGGCATAAAAATATATCTGAAATTGTTAAAAACATGCCAGAAAAATGGATTAAAATATATGAGTTTTAGACTCATCATCGCCCGTAGATGAGGGATTTGAAGATCATCCCCTACATCCGACTGTGAGGATCAACTCGTCTCCATACCTCTAATCTCATCCTCTTCCCCGTTGAGTCAGAGGCGGTGCCTCGGAGTGTGAATCCTTATACGACCGAAGGGATGAGATGATTAATGCCCAAAATTTTGAACCCTATATTAGATAGGTTTTGAGTGCTTTTTGCGCATTAACTGCGTCATTTATACCAATTGAAGTGTTCTAGTCTTCTTAGTAGCACTTATGCCATTTAGGTGGCATATTTTTGGTTGTTTTGCGGTGTATTTGTGCACTCGAGTTCCAATCTCAATACAAAGGATGAATCATGAAGTTGGAATTCAAGTCTCAAATGCATCAGCCCAAGAATCAATGAGGTTCAAAGGCAAAGTGAAGAAAATTCGATGCGTTTCTTGAAGGCGTGGATGAAAAGCAAAGGGAAGGATCAACAATGCAGAATTTTCAAGTAAAGGCATGGGGTGGGCCTCGCTATGACCGGTGTACCGCAACCTTAGCGAAAATTTCAGTGAACCTTAGCCGGGGTAAATTTCGCAACCTAAGCTGAAATGCCAAATCATGGCAGGACCACTCCAAATTTCACTAGCGACCTGCTCCTAGCGAAAATAATTGATTTCGCTTCACAAGAATTCTCGCTGGGGCTTTAGCGAATCTCCGCTAGCTGAATAAATCAGCCTAACACCTCATTAGGTAAATTTAAAGTTGTTCGCTTAGACTTGTTGATTTCGCTTAGTTAGCGAAATTCTCAGCCTAGGGCGAAATTTGATGCCTCACATGTTTTGTAATTAATGCCAAACCGCCTCCAAACTTGGTGTATTACTCTATTATCCTTTAACTTAGCCAATTCCATAGGTTTTTTGGTATTTTCATACCTTGAGGAGGCCTATATAAGCCCCTCTTGTTTTGTAAGAAAAAAAGAACAATTGGTGAACAATCTGTGGAGAAGATATTTTTGTAAGTTTTTATTTTTGTAAATAAAGTCTTTTATTTTAGGTTTTGATTTTATTTCTTTTCTCTCTTCTCTCTCCTCTTCTTCTTCCCTATCGCTAAACACCCCTGAGGATGACAACTCAAGAGATGCTTGGCTGCTCTCCTTTCTTTGAAGAGGAAGGAAGCAAGCTTGGTGGTGGGGCATATACATGTTGTCCCCTTGTATTAAAAAAACTACGAGTAGTGTATTTATAATTTTATATTTTAAAAACATGGTCGTATAACATCAATATCATTAATTTGGCCAATACTCTCTCCATGCTTTAGAATCCAAAGGCATATTCAATGAGAAAGGTACTGTGATCTTTAGATGGTCTTACGAGCCTTCTAAAATGGATATTTATATGTTAGTTTTCTCAATTAGGTTGTATAGCATTTAATGTTATTGATTTGGCCAATACTTTCCATGCTTTAGGATCGGATTCTTGATGGTCTACGAGCCTTCGAGATGATATTAAATGTTAGGGTTTTAAACTAAAAGGCCATAATCGCATAAGCAATTATTGACTCAAATAGGAGTTGTTTCATGGGTGAGGTTTGCTAGTTAAACATAGATCCGTTATGCCATGGACTATGTCGTGATGTCATAACGCGAGGATAAACCCGAGGACACTTGTTTGCCCTAACTTGCCAAGATAGTAACCTAAATCTTCAAAGTTACCTTTTCACCTTTAATTTCGCTTTACGCCGCTTTCAACTTCATTCCCACTGCTTTTGAAACACAATTCCAAAGAGTCCAACAGCCTTACCTTCATCACATGTAAACCATTTCTGTGATGAAAACCCATCCTCGTGTTCAACCTCACTACTATATCGCAAAGAGCTTGACTACTGCAGTAGGAACTTAGGTGTATATAAATTTTGTTGATTTTAGCTCAAATTTACCGTGGTACCTAATCAATGCGGAATGTGTCGTAGCATTCGCTCTGCTGGGATTAGTCTAATCAATGAGATCAAGTCCACAGCGCGAAGAGACGGCGATCGACGTCCATAAGGTAGAACGCGTCCCACCACTCTGTGACTAGATATCATGTGTCTGATCATGAGACGACCAAGGTCCACTAGGCGCCGAACTAGAATAAAATCTAAAAGGAAGGCGTCGAGGTAAGATACCTCGTTCCAATGACCACCACGGGAGGATCTGACTGTCCTGATGGAAGGAGGCGTACCTTGCCATTGTGTTAGACTCTTGGCTGTAGTTGTGACTCTATGTGTGATGGAGCTGTGGGGCGACATACTTCTATAAGCAGATCAAAGCTAGTCAACTTTGAGGCCAGAGTATTTGACTCGGGAGCCGTGCGGCCGGTCAACAGGATAGATAAAGAGATGGCGAGCTACGCACGATGTCGAACTCGACTCACAGTAACTACTTAGAGATAAAATCCAAGAAATGTGTGCCCGGGCGAAGGAACACTTGGACAAGTGTGGGGTAGACTAGCTCATGGAGCGTGATAAGTGGGAGCCACCCCATGTTGGAAAATAGGGCCTCAAGGCAGGATCCCTCTAATGAGGAGAAGTCGATGTCCCGGCCTGCAATGACCTTCCCCTGACGGAAGTCTGAACAATAGCGCTCATGATCGATGGGTGATCTGAAAATACTCATATTAACCGTCGCCCTTTAGCTTTCCTCGCACACATGTGCAGGGTCAGTCTCAGTCTCTTGCACCATGGGACGTTTGCCTCGGGCTAGTGCAATCTGAACTCAATATGCAGGTGCCATAGCAGTATAATACGAAAGGAAGCAGGTTCTAAGTCGATAGTGATAAAGAGAGAAGCATGAAGGTTCTAAGAGACATTCTAAGAGGGAGACACGAAGAGCGATCAAACTCGAGGCACGTTAACTAGACAGAATAAGACAAAACTTGATTTGGGATTGTCCAGTGAATGGCTTGCCGAAAATGTACAGATGGGCGAAATTTTGATCCCTCGTAGAAGCTAGACGGGATAGACTCGAAACCCGAGCCTAGCCTATCGATCCTTTGCCTAAGAACATTATTTGATATTGAAGCAATTAGTGGAAAATGAGTCGAATAACCAAGACCCGCAAAACGAGGTTCTAGCACGAGCACGGCAGTTACTAATAACCCCGATACGTGATTTGCAAATGGGCGGAGTCTAGGCAACCATGACAATGTAAACGATTATATACCTAAATACACATCTCTCACAACTATATATACCTAATCCAATACCAGAGAACAACTTCTAAATTGATCCAAAACTTATCCTAATAGGAAAGCAGATTTGACCAACTAGAAAAAAACAGTTTTCCAGTAATAAAACCAAAACAACAACAAACAAACCTAAAAAACAGAAAACAAGGTATAATAAACCAGTGTCCTAATGGCCCAACAAGCAAACCAGTTGATAAATCCAAACTGGTCAAGCAAAATAATTGCTTTGGTTAAGCAAGCGGGTTCCTGACATCTAATCAGGAAAACCCTAAATAAAACGAAAAAACAAGGGAGAAGGCAGAGCAAAACTTGACTAAATAACTAACTGGCTTGAGAAAACCCGACAAACCGCAAACATACCCGATAAGGAAGCCAGAGGCAAAGTGGAACAAACAAAGGGTAGTGGACTTGCAATATGAAGAAATAGAGTTAGGTTAGCGAGAAATAGGTGCGAACTCGAGCCACAAGCGCGAATTAGAAGCGGTGGATGGCGGGGATGAAAACTTCTGACCTAAATGAAGATCTAAGGGAGAAAACACGTTTCTAGGGTTTTTGCATAGAGAAGATAGGGTTTCAAAGGAAGAGAAATTGTTCGGAATGAGAAGAGGCGTTGAAAATGGGGATTTAAATCCACTTATCTTAAACCAATGGCTTAGGTTGATTGTTTTGTCATATTCATGCAGCTACTATGCAGGCAGATCGGCTCTTTCATGGCTTGATCGACCATTTGGTCATATTTTCCTGATTTTTACAGATTTTTCATTTAGGAGCTCCACAAGATATTCAAATGATTTCTCATAATTTTATGTTTTTCTAAGGGTGTTGATCGAGATTAATCAAATTTGAGATTGAAAGCTTTGCTCACCTTATGTGCAAAAAATTTCAAATAATCTTAATTACCTAATTTCGAAGTTATAACCTATTTATTACTGCATGCTTTCTAAGGCAATGATCAAATCTCTAGAATTGGATTGGATCAAGACCTTTCTTTATTCATGTGACTTGAAGGATGAGCCTATAGGTGTGCTCTTGGCCTTCACTTCTTCCAAAGTGAACTTCTTGGGGATGTACTTTGCTTGATTTATGACGGTGCTGTAAAACTCGGGAAAAATGGAAAAATAATAATAATAAATGCCATAATGGATTCGAGGAAGCCCTAGAAAATTCTCACGGATCTCGAATGGCCAGAAGCGGATGTGCTAGATTGGATTCGATCACGAAATCCAGTGACCTAGAAAAGTTTCGTCGAATTCTAAGAAAATCAAAATATTTTTACGATTTTCTAGGTGTTAAGTCATCAGTGACTCTAGGGACGAGATTTTTACGAAAATATCGGAAGTCAGGAAATGGCTTGAGCTAAGTTCATTTAAAATAAATTGAATTGAAAAAAAATAAATTGTTTCAGGGCAGAAATGAACCCGAATGAGAAATGGACACATGGCGTAATGTGAGCTATGTATCCAAACTTAAGGAAAAAAAATGGAAATGGATTAAATAAGGAGAAAAGTGAAAGAGGGCTAGATTTTTTGGGCAGAAAAGGGGCAGTGTGTGTGAGAGTGAGGGAGAAAAGAATTTTAGAGAGAGAAACTCTACCTTCTCTCTAAGATCTACAGAGATTGGGTCGTCGGTTTTTGTCGGAGCAAGAGACAAAGTTCATCTACGCAACGAGAGCTACGCGTGGACATTGAAATCAAAGAGTTTCGACACTATTCTAGATTTCGGGTTTTGAGGGTGAGATTTCGGGTTTAGGGTGCCCTCTTTGGACTTCCTATGGGGTTTTCTACACCTCGAGAGGTGAGGAATTTTCCCTATTTGGGAATATTCTTAGCTCTGAGAGTCGTGTAATGGCATAGGTTGTCTTTAAAGTAGTGATGGTAGTGTGATTTAGTCCCCGAGATTTTGGGACTTAAATTAAATTTTACAGGCCCCACAGTTCGGGTGGTCCCAATTTGTGTTGAGGTTTGGTTTTGATCCTGGGATCGTGTCTTCGGGTTTTGTTGTGTGTTTTGGTATCCGCAGTAGTTCGGTGACTAATCGGTAAAAATGGTTCATGGCCTTGAAGGACGAGGTGCCACTGTTTATATGGGTCCGAGATTTGGGCCATTTTGTGTGTATTGTTGGAAAAATAAATAATATGTTGTTGTGTGTAAAAATCATGTTAATAGGTGCTTGCGTGAGGTATTAACATGGAAATTGTGATGAATGGAAATTATATGTAGGAAATATAAATATTGTGCATGTAAGCATGAAATGGCATAAATGCATTTCATATGTACAGTAACATCACGTCAAGTCGGGTGTGTGTGCATGGTGTTGGTTATTCACCATTCTTGGTAAATGTGTGGTGAACTCGGAAATGGAACTCTTGTCGAATCGAGACTCACGGTTGTGTAAAACAATAGCATGTAATAAATCACGTGTGTTTAGATTGAAGCAGATGAGGCGAGATCCACACTGAGGTGAAAGATCAAATTTTATTCTTGGTCGGGGACATGTCAGAAATGATGAAGAAAGTTCGCGAAAGTGTCGGAAGGCATCACGAAGCACCTATTTGTGAGACCTCGGAGTCGCAAGCAAAATAAACCTGAGGATTTGATAAAATTCAAATGAATATTGGAGAGTTGTCCAATGGGTTAAGTCATTGGGTGAAACACCAATGACTAGTTCTCACACTTGGTATTATAGGTGTGAGGGAGTCAGTTAGGACTCGGGTTGTGGGCATGACGATCTCATCTCATGCATGACACGTAATATTCCATATAGGATTGCATTATTTATATGGAATGTGATTGGACGTTTTCATGGTTGCCATTGCATGTGCATTTTAGGTGGGGAATAGCCCTTATAGGAGATTTATTTTTCTACTATGCATTGCTCACCCCGTTGTGGGAACCCACTTTCGGTCTGAGGGTGTATAGAGGCAAGCGCCTTCCAGACGAGTAGTGATTATAAAGAAGGCCGATGTGCGGCCTTGATATTACCTATGAGTAACATTTTTGTAAAAATATTTTGTATAAGAGAATTGTAACTAAATTCTTTTGGGACTATTGTCTAAATAGTCGGGTATGTAATTATGATAAGAGGGTCGTGATCGGACTCTTACGGACTGTAATTAAGCGTTTTATTTTCATATTTTAGATTTAAATGTGAATGAATAGGTCCCGGTAAAGGGATGTATATTGGGGATATGGACAGATGGACCAAGTGTGGTCAATACTACTCTATTAAGACCCTGGATGGGTTATGATTATACTGTTATACGGGTTATATATTTGTGTAGAGCTCCTCAGACAAAGGAGACTACTTGGAATTTTGGCAATATGGATCAGATAAATGGGACCATGACAATGTGGTATCGGGTCAGCTGAAATCCACGGGAATTTTCTTTGGTTGGCGGGTTGTCACTTAGGACCCCAGTTTAGGGTGTCGGCTTAGTATGAGAGCCTAGGTTAACGATTACCTAGGAACTCGGGTGGGGGTATCCACCAGTGTTTTCGGATATTGACTTGTCATAGATGAGTATCGAGAGTTAAGTATATAAATACCTATGATTAGTGGGCATGGGTGTAGAACACGACATTGTGTGCATTGATTGCTTTTGTGTTCTAATATGCTCCATGGGAGATTTATTGTGGTTGTGTGAATATATGCATGATAGAATGTGTATAGAAATTGAAGAACAAGCAGGGTTATGGCTGTGTATAGGGGGTTTGAAAAACGAATAACCATGATTACGTTGGAATGGTTATTTATTAGTGTTTGGCATTATGCACCACTAATGTGATAAATGAAAAGAGATGGCAAGTCGAGGCCCCTGAGACGTAAGTCGTCCATGGGGCGATAACTAACCAGCGGCTTTGATCGGCCAGGCCTTTATTTGAGGCCAAAATGGGTCTTCATTCTTGCCATTACAGGCTAGTGCAGTTAGGGGTTGATTGGTACCCCGAATGGTGCGATTTTGAGCCTTGTTTATAGCGAGGTTTATGCGCACTGCGTGCTAATCGGCTTGATAACTCGATGAGTACATTGAAGTCAGGCTTTATTCTTTGAGTCACATTTGTAGTATTTTTAGTAGTTTTGCAGGTCAAATACCTCATAATTCTTCAATTCGATTCAAAAACGATGAACCCGAGCCAAATTCGAAGATGCAAGGTAGAAATCAAATGAATTTTGGAGCAAAAACACTGAAGAGAAGGAGCCTATAGAAATTTTGGCAGGGTTGCAAAAGTTTGCAACACACCCAAATTTGGTTCGCGAAATTTCATAACTGCGAAATTTCTCGGAGTTTCAAATTTTATGACCTTTCCACGACCTGCGAAATTTCTCGGGGTTTCAATTTCGCAACTATGAACAACGCTCACGGCCTTTTGACCCCACCTTTTGGTGGTTTTATACAAGTTTACCCTCATGTAATTTGGGTTTTTTTTAAAACATTTTTGTAATTTCCTTATATTGAGCACCTATATAAGCTCAGTACTGCTTGTAATCAAATCAACTTTTTGTCACTCCATCAATCAATCAAGGAAATTGGGCACGAAGCTTCCTCTCCCTCTGTTGTTGGTGATTTTCTCTTCTTCTCCCTTCACTTTCTTGCATTTTCTTGGTAGCGAGCTTTATGATGACAAATCGAGGATGATTGGCCTAAACCCCAGTCATGAGGGAAGGCGGGTAGTCTTGATTTTGGGCTTAGCTGCATGTTCTCATGCTCTTCATGTATGTATTTAAGGGTATTTGTGCCCCTGCTTCTCACCTTAGGTTAAAATCTCTTGGCATGTCTTCTAATGTGTACAGCGAAGCTTTTGGGTTCGGTGGATACTTTAAGCTAGATCACTTGATGCCAGGTTAGTTATTGTAACACCCCAATTATACCACCAACAGTTTTATAGCATGTTTTGGAGTATAATAAACGTAAGGTATATTTATTCGAATAAAATAAAGATAAAAACAAAAGGTAGGAATATGCATAAGTTAAATTACAAAATAATAAGAAGATTTGAGGCTATTGTAAAAATATTATAAATTGATTTGCAAATATTAGAAGAGGTTGAAGGACCCAGAGTAATAAAAGAAAGATATTAGAATGAGGCAGGATGAAAATTGTGTAAGAGACAAGTGGCTTAAAGGAAGGAGGGAAGTTTCCTCCTTTGATTAGAAAAGATAAATAAAGGGATAAGACGAAATAAATATCTCATTTTTGGTCTTGGAGAAAAGGAGAGCAAATACGAACAAAGAGAGAAAGAAAAGAAGAAGAAGAAAGAAGAAAGAAGATTCTGGTATGGAAATTACTAAATTTGATATTAGTATGGAATTTGAGTATAGGTACGGATACATGTCTTGGGTGGTATGGAACTATGATTTTGTATCGAAAAGTATGGAATTACTAAATTTGAGTATTGGTATGGAATTTGAGTATGGGTACGGATACATGTCTTGGGTGGTATGGAACTATGATTTTGTATCGAAAAGTATGGAATTACTAAATTTGAGTATTGGTATGGAATTTGAGTATGGGTACGGATACATGTCTTGGGTGGTATGGAAGTCTAGTTTTGGACTATAAAGTTTAGATACATGGTTAAGAACCCTCTATCTTGTGTATGGTTTGGGTTTAGGAACTCCTAAACTCCTTTCTTGTAGGGTTGAGTTAAGAAGAGCTTTAAGGCTCCTAAATATGTGTTTGAGAAGGGTCCAGTTACAAGTCGAACATCATATGCAGTAGTTGAATCTTAGAAAGGGTTTTTGAGTAAGAAATAAAGAGAATTTGGTAGTAAGTCCTTCCTCTGGTAGCCACATCAATGAACTTGATGTTAGGCTTTTGAATTTCTTAATTCGGACTCCTTAGGCCCAGTTTATGGTCTTTTTACTGCGAGCAGTCAAATGGGTGATGGGTCGTCGGTGAACGGTGGTCGATCGCGATTAATTAAGATCGGCGAGTGCGTCAAACAGGGTCGTCGGTGAAAAGTGGTCGATCCAGCGGTGGTCGTCCAGCGGGGTGCGTCAAACGAAATTCGTCGTGGCGGTGGTCGTCAACCGGTGGTTGTCCCATGAGGTCGTCGGTGAAACGGTGGTCGTCAGCGGTGGTCGTCCATGAAATTCGTCGGTGAAACGGTGGTAAATCAGCGGTGGTCGTCGACAAAGTCGTCGGTGAAGCGGTGGTCGATCAGCGGTGTTCGATCGAGCAAAGTCGTCGGTGAGCGGTGGTCGATCCAACGTTAGTCGATCAACGAAGTAGTCGATGAAGCGATGATGCGCCCAGCGATGGTCGGTTTCGTCGAGGCGGCTGCGCGTGACCTGCGGCGAAGGTCATATCTCAGCCGTCGAACTTCCGTTGGGTGTTCTTGGACTGTCGACCCATTGAGTCAAAAATTCATCAATAGACAGCAATAAGATTGGAACTCATATTAGTTCCAGAAAACATGAAAACAGTAGGCAGTACAGGTAACCATAGTTATTTGTGGCTATGAACGCCTATTATGAATTCATAAATAGCTCATAAGTATCTGATGTAAGCATAGTTATTTATACCATATAATGAAGTATGAAAAATGTAAAGATATGAATAACTGATTGTATATATATCTCATATAATTCTTAGAATGACAATAATTATTCGGGAATATGAGATATATCACGGGCTATAAAATACATATTGATTATGCCTTGGGAACTGGTAGAGGGATAGATGGGCATGCACGTAGGAAGAATAAGTCTGCGTCTCCGATTATATTAATCGGGACCGTTTGGGTCGATGACATAGATCCGGTTTACGAATCGGGTGGCCCAGAAGAGGGTCACCACAGCGCCTCAGGGCCCTCATGGATGATCCAGCATCTCGAGAACGGTGTGAGTACATCGGGTATATTATATTACGAGCGCCTCAGGGCCCTCATGGATCCTTGTTTCATCCCCGATTAGATATAGCACCTTCGGGTCTCATGGATTATAGTATTCCTGTATCCACTCCTAAGGTTTATGCAGACATGAAACATAAAAGAAATAGCCAATTATATGCAAAGAAATGAAGAGAATATAGGAAGCATACTTTGCTATGTGATGACTAATTATCACGATTACGAAAACAGTAAAGTAAAATTATCTAGAAAAGTATCACGGAAGATGATATAAAATAAATGATTTATGATAAGTATATATATGAGAAATAACAAGAATCTGTACTGTTATATGTTATAAAAGTGTGGTGACTCTTAATAGAAGTCATGGCTTCACTAAGCGTAAAGCTTAGCACGGGTGTTCAATCAGGTGTAGGTGCAGAAGAGGAAACCGGAGGGACGGGACTGATCCGCATCGGTCAGAGAGGCCACACATCGATAGGTGCCTTTGGGAAGACCTTTAGATTACATTTTTGTCTATGAAATTTTGTAAACCCGATGTAAATGTGCCAAATGTTGAACATTTCCATATTTGGAGCTTGTATATATATTTTGTAATCATTTGCTCTGAGGAATGTAATACGAGTTAATTGTTTAACGATATATGAATATGTAAGTGTAAAGTTATAAGTATGATAAAAGAGTGGCCCCTTAAGCTTGACGTCGCATCTTGCAGGGATTGGGGCGTCACGGTTTAGTGGTCATCGAGGCATCCGGTTTGGTTCGGACACTTGATCGGGTCGGATCGGAGAAGGGTGTTACGGTTTGAGTGGTATCGAGCTGGGTTTAGGGCGTTTGGAAAAGCCTAAGTTTAGGTGGCTCTGGAATATAGTATAAAATAAGAAAAGCTGTGTTTAGTAATGTGGGCTGATGTGGATGTCCTTGTGTTTTGTATAGATGGATCGTCCGAAGAGAGAATTTCTTGAGTGTCAACCAGACGAGGGGTTATCGACCACGAACCTTGAAAGTAATGTACTGAATGAACCCAGCGGAAGCCTTGCGAGAATATACATGAGACATGGCTCGGGTTTTTTGATAGATTGACCTGCTCTAAAGCTCCAATAGACACGATAGAAGACATGGAGCGGAGGAGGAATTCCATGGGTCGAGTATGGAAGAGTCGGAGAAAGTAAGTGCAGTTAGAAAGTAGAGGGGTATTAGAAGGGTTAGATGTCCTCCGTCGGAGGCATCATGTGCGATCTCACTATTGCGGGGTGAGGCAGCATATGATTGAGTGGAAGCTTATTACTCAAAGTCGAGGATTCCAAAATCCACGACATGGGAATTCTTTGTCAAAGAGTTCGAGATGAAGTATGTTCTTGCGAGATGTATAGGGATTCGGTGGAAACCGAGTTCTAAATTTGAAGCGAAGGAGCTTATCGGTGGGCGAGATATGAAAAGAATTTAGCCATCTTAGTAAATATGCACCGGAGTGGTCCTCAGGGTGCATTTCCGGTGTAGGCAGTGAGGATCGTGCATGATTCCATCGAGGTATTTGCTTTATGACTTCTCTCACGGCCGTGGATTTTATCAGTTAGTCAATTGCAATGAAAGTAGAAATTTAGAAATGGCAGCAAAGAAGATTTCAAAAGAAGAAGTTTTCTAGAGGAGCTTCGTCCTCCTCGGGAAAAATTTGAGAATCTCGATTTCGATCGAATATAGTTAAAGCCCCGAGGGTAGAAAACGAGTCGATGTTACACGTAGTATAGGTAGAGGTGCTTCAGTTGGACAGGGAGAAATTCCCGAATGCCCTCATTGCCATAAAAGGCATTTGGGAGTTTGTAGGATATTGACAGGAGGGTGTTTTCGGTGTGGAAGCCTTGAGCATTTGAAAGCACAGTGTCCAGAATTAGGGGATAATAGAAGCCAACAAGGAAGTGGCAGAGGAAGATCACGGGACACCACTTTCGACTTCGCGTCGTGGTAGGGGTCGCGGTGGCCCATCTCGGTATAGAGGACGGAGGCATAGTTTCGGAAGCTTGGTAGATCGTCACATGCCTACGAAACACCCGGCACGAGCATATGCTATGAAGGCTCGTGAGGATCGAATGCTCACGAGGTTATATTGGTATATTTTCTTTATATGATATAGAGATGCATGCGTTGATTGATCCTGGATCTATATTCATATGTGTGCATGGAGCATGCTATTTGACAAAGTACCCAGTAAGAGGAAGTAGCATATGACATGCATGTAACTGGTCAGTTGGGGCTGACGTTAGTGTGAGATAGCATATCTGAGAATTGCCCCATTGTTATACAGGCAGGTTTCTCATTGATTTGATAACCTTACCATTAGAGTTTGACAGTTCTAGGAGGAATGGATTGATTGGTTGCCCCAAGCAGAAATTTATCAGTGGATTGTGAATGAGACGGTAGTGTTGAAATGCTCTGACGGCGAGTATTAATAGTCTGAGGCATTGGATCAAGTGTAATGTCTAATGTCATCTCCACTATAGAAATTTAGGAGAATTATGAGAAGGATGTGAGGCGTTCTTGGCTTTGATACTTGACTCGAAGTCGAGTTGATGTAGAAAAGATCAGTAGTAAGGGAATTTCGGATGTATTCCTGAAGAGTTACGAGGTATTCCACATGAGAGAGAGTGGACTTAGCCATAGAAATTATGCAGGAACGGTCCGCACATGTCAAGGGCGCCGTGCAGGGATGGCTCGGCCAATTTGAAAGGATGAAATCCGATTACGAGACTTTTAGATAAAAGGTTTGCTCCAGGCCCGGTGTGTCCCAGCCCAGGGTGCACATTTTATTTATGAAAAGAAGATGGCACTCTGCGGATGTGCATCGATTATCGGCCCGATTAATAAGGTGACGGTGAAAAGCAGTACCCGTTGCAGGGGTGAAGATCTTTTGATCGGTTGAAAGGAAGCGGGTGTCTTTTCGAAGATAGACTGCGATCGGGGGTATTATCAGGTTGAGGGTAAAGGAAGGAGATGTCTTAGAAGAGTGCATTTAGAACCGATATGGTCATTATGAGTTTTTGGTCATGCCATTTGGGTTGACTAATCTGTGGCGAGCATTCATGGATTTGATGAATAGGGTTTTAGACCACTATGTGGATCGATTGTTGTGGTTTATTGATGACTCCTGGTGTATTCTAGGATTGCACGGGAACATGAACAACACTGAGAATAGTCTTAGAGGCGTTAAGAAGAAGTTATATGCTAAGCTCGACAAATGTGATTTTTGGCTTAGGAAGTCTCATTCCTAGGCCATGTGTGTCTGTGAGGGTATAAGGGGATTGATCCTAACTTTGCAGATTGTAGGCGGTTGTGAATTGGAAATCACCTCGAATGTAGCAGAGTGTGAGAAGTTTCTTGGGCTTGGCGGGTTGTTATAGAAGATTTGTGAGAGGCTTTTCGGTCATGCTTCTCAGCTCACCAAGTTACTCGGGAAAGGAATAAAGTTTGGTGGACGGAATGAATCTCGGAATGGTTTTGAGCAGGTTGGAAGGGATCTTGGTTGAAGGCACCGGTGTCAACCTGACCTACTCAGGAAGAGTATACCTTGTATAGTGATGCTTGAGGCATTGGTTTTAGGATGCGTGTTAATCTGAAGATGGGAAAGTAGTGGCTTATGCGTCGGACGAGTTGAAGCCATTATGAACAAAATTATCCCGCTCGTGACTGAAGTTAATTCATGATAGTGTTTGCTTTAAAAATATGGCGACACACTACTTATACGGGAAAAGAGTGTAGAATTTTACTTAGATCATAAGAGTCTAATTGCTAACTCGAAGAGTTAAATTTGAAGGCAGCGGAGGTGGTTAGAGTTATTAAAGGATTATGGTACATCATAGATTACCATCCGAGGAAAGGCTAATATAGTAGCCAGTGCTTTACGTAGAAAGGCAGTGGTAGCAATGTCCTTCTGATGCAGTGATTGGAGATTAGGTGATGATGGAGCTATGTTAGCTCAATTAGAAGCGCAACTTGGATTTTAAAGCAAATGATTATAGATCATGAGAAAAATGATGAAGAGTTACAAAAAAATTCTGAGATGGTTAGAGATGGTGACAAGGCCCAGGAGTTTTTAAAGAAGAAGGCTGGAAGTTTGTATTTCGAGAATAGATTATGTGTGCGAGATGATAAAGAGCTAAAGAAAAAGTTGCTATTTGAGGCTCATAATGCGGTATTTACCATGCATCAGGGAGGGAATAAGATGTACCAGGACTTGAAAGCAGTTTTATTGGTGGGAAAGGAATAATTTGAATATGTCTAAGTGTTTGACGTGTCAACAAGTAAAGGCTGAACACCAAGTACAACAGAGTTTGTTAAATCACATTAGTTATAATGAGTGGGGATAACATTACCATGGATTTTGTGTGGGTTTTCCTCACACAACAAAGCATGACTTTCTGTTTGGGTGATTAGTAGATAGGCTCACAAGTCTATTGTTTTATACCGATCAGGATTGACTATTCTATGGATCGACCAATTTGGGGTTGTATGTGGATAGTTGATGCGATTGCATGTGCCGTTGTCTATTGTGTGGATAGAGATCATGATTTATCAAGGTTCTGGAAGGAATTCACATCGACTTGACCTCAAGATGGTACAGCCGCGGCATTCCATCAGCAAACAGATGGACAGTCAGAGAGATTGATTCAGGTACTCGAAGATATGCTTCGAGGTTGTATGTGGAATTTTCGAAGTTGGGATGATTATAGTCCGTGATGGAATTTGCCTGTAGTTCGATCAAGCATTGGTATGGCACCATATGGAAGCTTTGTATGGGAAATGTAGAACTCTGTGTCTTTGGACAGAATTGAATGAGCATAAGCGATAGGTCCGGACATAGTAAAAGATACGGAGAGAAGTACAAGAGTTATTGAGAGGTTAAAGAAGCCGGCTAGTGATGACAAAAGTCGTATGCTAACCTTCTAAAGGAGAATAGTGAATATAAAGTGGGAGGCAGGTCTTCTTAAGAGTATACCATGGAGAAAAATTTTAAGGTTTGGACGGAGAGGCAGAGTGGGTCAAGGTTCATGAGGCCATAGGATTTTAGGCGTATTGCCACGTGAAACCTATGATTGGCACTCCTACGAGTTGTGATACAATCAATGTTTTAATAATGTGATGCTTCGAATGCACTCGATGAGTCGCACATACTACCGATGCAAAGAAATACAAGTGAAGATTTGTCATATGATGAGGAGCCAAAGACCATTACATTTCGAGAGGGTGAAGGGTTACGAGACAAACAGAAGTACCATTAGTGAGGATATACAGCGACACCATGGTAGAAGAAGCTGCCAGGGCGAGAAGCAACTATGAGGCCGGTATCCATGACTCTTGAATCGGGTATGAATTTGAGAATGAAATTCTTTTAAGGGGAGAGTTGTAACAC
Organism: Tetrastigma voinierianum; assembly: GCA_016808115.1. NCBI lineage: Eukaryota > Viridiplantae > Streptophyta > Magnoliopsida > Vitales > Vitaceae > Tetrastigma > Tetrastigma voinierianum. Next base: position 683,885 of record JAEQBH010001143.1, on the reverse strand, counting down.
CCCAAATTATACTACTGAGTTTATAACATGTTTTTGAGTATAATAAACGTAAGGTATATTTATTGAATAAAATAAAGATAAAAACAAAAGGTAGGAACAATATATAATCAAATTACAAATAATAAAAGAAAGATTTGAGGCTATTGTAAAAATATTATAGGTGATTTCTAAATATTAGAAAAGGTTGAAGGACAAAGAATGTAAAAGAAAATATTAGAATGAAATAAGGATGAAAATTTGTGTAAGAGACAAGTAAGCAGAGGAAGGAGGGAGGAAAGTTTCCTCCTTTGATTAGAAAAGATAAATAAAAGGGATAGACCAAAATAAATATCTGTTTTGAGTCCTTGGAGAAAAAACAATCTGGACAAAGAAAGAGAAGAAAAGAAGAAGAAGAGAAAGAAGATTACAGGTATGGAATTACTAAATTTGAGTATTGGTATGGAATTTGAGTATGGGTATGGATACATGTCTTGGGTGGTATGGAACTATGATTTTAATGAAAGTATGGAATTACTAAATTTAGTGGTATGGGTGAGTATAGATGCGGATACATGTCTTGGTGGTATGGAACTATGATTTTGTGTCGAAAAGCATGGAGATTACTAAATTTGAGTATTGGTATGGAATTTGAGTATGAGTGAGATAATGTCTTGGGGTGAGTATGGAAGTCTAGTTTTTGGACTATATAAGTTTAGATACAGTTTAAGAACCCTCTATCTTGTGTATGTGATTTGGTTTAGGAACTCCTAAACTCTTTCTTGTAGGGTTGAGTTAAGAAAGAGCTTTAAAATCTAAATATGTGTTTGAAGGGTCCGAGTTACAAGTCGAACCCCGAAGAATTCACATTTTTTAGATCATATCTGATGATTAAATCTTAGAACTGGTTTTGAGTAAGAAATAAAGGAATTTGGTAGTAGAGATCTTCACAAAATTATGACACATCAATAGACTGATGTTGGAAGCACTGAATTTCTTAATTCGGACTCCTGTAGACAAGTTATGGTCTTTTACTCTGAGCAGTCAAAACCGTTGATAGTGCGTCAGTGAGCGATGGTGATCAACGGTGGTAAATCAACGGTCGTCGGTGAAGCGATGGTCGTCGCGGTGTGATGGTGCGGGGGTTGCATCAAACAAAAGTGCGTCGGTGAGCGATGGTGGTGAAATCGCGTTCGTCAACGAAATTAGTCAAACAGGGGGTGAAATCGATGGCGGTGGCGGTGTTGGCGGTGGTTGTCGGCAGTGCGTCGGTGAAGCGGTAGCCGTCGCGGTGGTGTGATCGGCGAAAGTGCGTCGGTGAACGATGGTAAAATCAGCGATTAATTGCGTCAGTGGTCGATCCAACAAGAGTCGTCGGTGAAACGGTGGTTGTCCAACGTTATCCAACAAGGGTCGTCGGTGAGCAGTGACCGTCCAACGGTGGTCGTCGGCGGTGGTCGGTGAGCATTGATGTGGCGGTGGTCGGCTCGTCAAGGCCCGGCTGCGCATGACCTCCAACCCGGAAGGTCATATCTCATGTCCCGAACTCCGATTTGGGTGTCTTGGACTCTATGGGAAGCCCATTGAGTCAAAGAGATCACATCCATATGCCTGAGGAGGAATATTAGATGTCAGATCCAGAAGTGTTAAAATGGGCTCGTCGCCGGTGCGGCTCTGTCGTTCGAGTCGGCTCGTCAGTATTGCGCGCGAACCTCAACTTCGGAAGGTCATATCTTCTTCGTCACGAACTCCGATTGGTGTTCTTGGACTCTATGAAGCCCATTGAGTCAAAGGAATTCATCAATAGACAACTTAATAAGATTAGGAACTATTAGTTCAGAAAACATGGAAAACGATGCGTGATCTGGAGTAACCATAGTTATTTGTATTATGAGCGCCTATTATGAATTCATAAGTAGCTCATAAGTATCTGATTGTAAGCATAGTTATTTATGCATATAATGAAGTATGAAAAATGTAAAAGATATGAATAAGCGATTGTATATATATCTCATATAATTACGAATGACAATAATTGTTCGGGAATGAGATATGCTCTGAACATAAATACATATTGATTTATCTTGTAGAACTGAAGTAGAGGGATAGTGGGCACTATTGGGAAGGAATAAATTACGCAGCATATCAGTTATATTCGAGTGGGACCCGTTTGGGTCAATGACATAGATCCGTTTGGATCGGAGGTGCTGTGCGAAGAGATCACCTGGCCTCCAAGGCCCTCATGGATAGTCAACGTCTCCCGAGAGCAGTGATGATACCTTCGGGTATATTATATTAAACCTCAGGGCCCTCATGGATCCTTGTTTCATACGATGAATATAGCCTGTCGGGTCCTCATGGATTATAGTATTCCTGTATCCCTCCCCAGGTTTATCTGAGACATGAAACATAAAAGAAATGACGGTATATGCAAGGAAATGAAGAGAATATGGGAAAGCATAACCTTTGCTATGTGATGATAATTATCTGATTACAAGAACAAGAAGTAAAAGTGCAGTTACATGAAAAGTAATAGAAGATTATAAAATGGCTGGTTATGATAAGTATATATATGAGAAATAACAAGAATGCACATAACATTGTATGTATTATATGCATTTGTATAAAAGTGTGAGCTCTTAATAAGTCATATTCCCACTAAGCGTAAAGCTTAGCACGGGTGTTCAATCCGTGTAGGTACGAAGAAACCGAGGGCGGGACAATCCCATCGCGGAGTCAAAGGCCACACATCAATAGATTGCCCAGCGGAAGACCTTTGGTCTATTTTGTATGTAATTTTGTAAACCAATAAATATTGTAAATGTTGAACATTTCCATATTTAGAGGCTTGTATATATATTTTGTAATCATTTGCTTTCTGAGAATGTAATACAAGTTAATTGTTTTAACATTATATGAATATGTAAGTGTAAAGGTTATAAGTATGATAAAAGAAGTGACCCTCGCCGGCATCCTATGCGAGGTTGGGGCGTCACGGTTTAGTGGTATCGAGCATCGGTTTGGTTCGGACCCGCCAATTAGGTCGGATCGGAGAAGGGTGATACAGTTATCTCTATTAGTTATTGTAGGGTAGGTTTTTTTTTTTGAGATGTGTTTTGTTTTGCTAAGACGATTACTACTCATCATGCCATGCTAAAAGAAACATAAGTTTAGGTTTTAAAAAGCTAAATGAAGATCAGTTCGAAATGACTATATGTGTCATGCTCCCTACTTGAGAAATAGGCAGAGCATATGTCGGTTAACCTAGAACACTTAGCCCGGTGGCGAGACTTGAGTTTCTCTTTTTACATCAGTTATTTCAATCTTCAACCATTCACACACCTTGTTTTCCTAAACCCTATAAATCTAAAGAACACCATTTGCAATGCTGTAACTCTTCTCTCCATGAAGAAAGCCCATCCTGGCTGAACGAACCTAGAGCCCTTTATCTTTGCATTAGCTTTGCTTGTCATTAGTAAGTCCGGGTTATAAATTTTGTTGATTCGAACACCTGCTTGGCGGTGGATCGTGGGGGCAAGGAGGGCCCGATAACCTTCAGCGGTTTATAGCATCATCTGCGACGTTCACGGGGAGGACCGGTGGTAGCTAATCATAGGTTCCGACAGGTTGAGAGGATTTTAGAGGCTTTGGAGATTACCTCCGATGCTATGAGAATCACGTTAGCCACATTTCGGCTAGAGGGTGAGTCCGGATATGGTGGGATTAGGTTAGAGTCCCAAGAGATCCTGAGACGATGACATGGAGAGTTGAAGGCTTCTTCATGGTAAGTTTTTCAGGCATCTACTAGGCGTGTAAAGTTAGAGAGTTGTGGTGAAATAAATAATGATTGTGCTGAATCGTGGCCAAGTTCGCTGAATTGCTTTATTTCGGGGATGACTATGTGGCCAAAGATATGGCCAAGGTTCATAAATTCAAGGATGGCCTGAAGTTGACCATTCGAGGCAAGATTGCAGGATTTCTCCTATAGGACATGGACTCTATGGTCATGACCGCTATAGCCATAGAGAGAGAGATTGATGATGCACGGAGCATCCGAGATGCGAGTGCTAGTGGCTAGAGGAAGGAGGATTATCCTTCTTCTAGTTCGGGAAAGAGGTAGAGGACTTCTAACCCCTGAGTGTCTGAGGATGGGCGCGGCTATCGGGACGAGGCCGGACCGGGACTTATAGTGATCGGGGCGGATGATATATGTTGTTTTTGCAGTGGCATGAGATTATTTTAGGCGGGTTAGCCTCGAGCCCAAGGATCCAGGCTGGCACATGGTCCCCCAGTGCTCGGTCGGACGGGCTCGGAACCGGTTGTTCCTTGCGGTGGGCCGGGACCCGTGTCGATCTCGGGTGTTGCACGAGGGCCTACTGCAGATGGGTTGGAGACCGGTATGGATCGATGTCGAGATGAGGGTTCATGGGAGATATGTCGAGGATCCGGGGGCATGTCTACGCCATCACCTGAGCCGGGCGATGATCGGTCGTTATACGAGGTATGTTTTGTTATCTCGCACATGGGCGAAGAATCTTTATTTGATTTTGGTGCATCAAATTTTTTTGTTGTTGTATCTAATGTGAGAAAAGTTTGGGCTTAGAGGTTGAAACCTTGGAAAAGCAGTTGTATGTGAATTCTCCCCTAGGAAATAGGGTGAGTGTTGATCAGATATGTCGAGATTGTGAGTTAGAGATCTCAAGGATTCTGCTCACGGTGGACCTTCGGGTGATGAACATATCAGAGTTTGATGTCATTCTTGGCATGGATTGGTTGATGGAACATCGAGTCTTCATTGATTATGATAGTAGGAGGATTACTGCCTACACATGGGACGGTATTCTTATGACCTTTCAAGGGGAGAAGCATGATGCTTTACCCCAGACCATGCACGACTCCAGATGGAGTGGACAGTTGATGGGTTGGCTAACAAGCCTTACCCTAAAGAATGAGGTGAGACAGGAGTTGAGTCTACCTCGGGTGGTTTGCGAGACGAGGATGTCTTTTCTGATAAGCTACTAGGATTACCTCTGCACAACGATGTAGACTTTGTCCTGGAGTTACACCCAGGTACGTCGCCCATTTCTATGACTCCTCATAGGATGGCACCGGTTGAGTTACATGAACTCAAGGTGCAACCATAGGAATTGTTGGACAAGGGTTTTATTAGCCCGAGCACTTCACCATGGGGTGCTTCGGTTCTATTTGTGAAGAAGAAAGACAAGACCCTTCGTGCGCCGTTACCCAGCGGTTGAACGGGGTTGTCAGTCGATATCACTTACCGGTTGATGATTTGTTTGATGATTAAAAGGCGCGAGTCTACTCTAGATAAACCTTCACCGGTTGTCATCGGTTGAGGAGTTAGGGGCCGATATCCGCAAGCGGTTGGGGCGCTGATATGGGCATTTCAAGTTACGGTGATGCCTTTAGTTGACGAATGCTCGAAGGCATTCATGGATCTCATGCATAGGGTATACCGAGCCACTGTTGGATCGGTTGTTGTGGTCTTTGTTGACGACATCTTGATCTACTCCTAGTTTGAGGAGGAGCATGAGGATCATTTGAGGATTTTTCTCCAGGCACTTAGGGACCATCAGTTGTATGCCAAGTTCATAAGTGCGAGTTTTGGCTTACTGAGGTGAATTCTTGGGACACGTCGTGTGAAGCTTCAGAGTATTGTCGATATGGAGCCGAAAAGAAGGTGGAAATTTGTTATGAGTTGGGAGAAGGCGAAGTGGTGCTTTCGAGATCTGTGATTTCTTGGGATTGTGAGGATACTACAAAGGTTTATTGAGAATTTCTCTGACTAGCGGCACACTGTGACTAGATTGACCCCCGAAAGGGGTGAGTTTGAGTGGAATGACTGTAGCGAGAAGGCATTTCAGGGTTAAAGGAAGCACCATAGATCTATTCTAATAGTCTCGAGAAAGCGAGGACAGGTACACGGTGTATTGTGATGCCTCCCAGGATGGGCCCCGGATGTGTCTTTATGCGATCTGGGAGGTTGTAGCTTATGGACAAAATGACTAAAGAATCATGAGGCGAATTACTACACATGACTAGGTTGAGAGCCATTGTCTTTACCTTAAGATTTTTTGTGCCCTTGTTGTATGGTGAGCGAGTTCGGGGTGTTTGGACCACAGAGTGCGAAGTATATTTTCACACGTGAGACCTCCCAACATGAGGCAGCGAATGGATGAGTATCACGAAGAATTATGACTTCACTTTGCATTACCATCTTGGTAAGGCAAATGTTATGGCTGATGCACTCAGTCGGAAGTCACGAGGAGTACTGGCTAGTGTAGCTTCCAGAGAGTGGCAAATGCTCAAGACTATGGGACAGTTTAGGTACAGTGATCAGGCTCAGGGAGGCGATTGGGAGTTGGTGGCTGCGAGTCCTGCGAGTAGGGTGATTGGGTCCCGGTGGCGGGGATCTCGGAGATGTCGTCCATCGGGGACCCGGTCTGGAGTTAGTACGGGTGGCGAGGTTAGGCCATCAACACATATGGTAGTCTTAGGTATAGGGGACGGGTTGTGGTTCCCCAGCTGACCGATTTGAGAGAGGAAATCCTCAAGTAGTTCCACTGCTCTCTTTTTGTTGTGCATCCAGGTGGCATGAAGATGTACTGTGATCTTCATTGCCAATATTACTGGAGCGGGATGAAGCGACACGTTGGAGATTTTGTTCGACGGTGTCTCACTTGTCAGCAGGTAAAGGCTAAGCATCAGAAGCCAACAGGCCTACTCCAGCCATTGGAGGTAGTAGAGTAGAAGTGGGAGCATATCACAATGGATTTGTAACCCACTTTCCACAGACACTGCAGAGGCATGATGTGGTGTGGGTGATAGTGGACCGGCTCGCCAGAAGTCGACGGCATTTCTAGCGGTGCGGATGACCTTCACCTTTAGAAATTACAGGTTGTACATTAGAAAGATTGTCCAGTTACATGGAGTGCCAGTGTCCATAATATCGGACAGAGATCCCAGGTTCATGGCACACTTTTAGAAGAGTTTCCAAAAGGCCATGGGGACACAGTTAACGATGAGCACTGCGTTTCATCCGAAGACAGATGGTCAATCGGAGAAGACCATATAGATTTTAGAGGACATACTGCCAGCATGCGTCCTAGATCTTAAGGGTAGCTGGGAGGAGCATTTACCCTTAGTGGAATTCACCTACAACAACAGTTATCAAACGAGTATATAGATGGCACCCTATGAGGCTTTATTTGGGAGGCCATGCCGATCCCCGATTTGTTAGACAGAGGTAGGAGAGAGTTCCATCACTGGTCCGGATCTGATTAAAGACACCTCTGAGAAGGTGAATTTGATTCGGAAGCACCTCCTTATGGCTCAGAGTAAATAGAAGAGCTACACCGATAGACGGCGTTGACCTCTAGAGTTCGAGGTGGGTGATCATGTCTTCTTGAAAGTGATGCCTAAGAGAGCAGTGGTCAGATTCGGCAAGCGAGGAAGCGCTAGCTCAGGGTATATTAGACCCTTCGGGAGATTTTTCGAGAGGGTGGAGCTTTGTGTTATGGGGTTCATTACCACCCGAGTTTATCAAGTGTCCATGAGGTGTTCCACAACTCCATGCTCCGAAAGTATACTCCGGTCAGGCTCAAGCCATAGTGGTTAGGGGAAGATTACTTGTTGACAGCGATGGGACCTTCGAGGAGGGACGGTCGTGTGTCTTGGATAGTCGGGATTAAGGTTTTATGATGCAAGGCAGGTAGGGGTAGTGAGCGTGTTTGTGACTGACAGAGGGAGTGGAGGAGGCAACTTGGGAGACGGGGAGCACAATGCGAGGCCACGTATCCTTTTCTTTGTAGGATGAAGGTGCGTTGTTTAATATTGAAAATCTAATATTGGAATTAGAATGACTATAGCATATGCATGTGGTTGTATGTGTTAGTATATGTGAATTTCGAGGACGAAATTCTGTTAAGGGGGGAAGAATGTAAAAACCAGGGAAAATTAGTAATTTTTAGGAAAAATGGAAAAATAATACTTGATAATAATAATTGTGTAATGGTTCAGGGAAATCCTAGCGAGGGTCTCTTAACTCTCGGATGTGAAATGGGCGTAATGCCGTTGGATTAGATACCGTGATCAGAGTGACAAGAAAAGTTTTGTCGAATTCTAAAGGCAAATTCGAATATTTTAGATTTTTTGGTGATAAGTCGCCGGTGACTCGGGGATGGTACTACCGCTTAATCAGGAAATTAGGAAATGGCTTGAAATTTAGGATTCATTTAAAATAAATTAGATTGAAAAGAAATAAATTGTTTCGAGGAAAAAACGAGAACTTCGAATGAGAAATGGACCATGGCGCGATGTGGTATGTATCCAAACTAAGGAAAAAAAAATCGATTAAATAAGGAGAAAAGTGAAAAAGGGCCAGATTTTTTGGGTAGAAAAGGGGCAGTGTGCATGAGAGTGAGGGAGAAAAGAATTTTAGAGAGAGAAACTCTACCTTCTCTCTAAGATCTACGGAGATTGGGCCATCGGTTTTCGTCGGAGCAAGAGGAAAAGTTCATCGTGAGGCTATGTGGACACTACAAATCAGGAATTTGACACCATTCCAGATTTAGGAGTTTTTCGAAGTCGAGAATTTGAGTTTCGAGTTACTCTTGGACTTCCTAGGGTTTTTCTATGCCTCAAGAGGTAGGGAATTTTCCTACTTGGAATATTTTTAGCCTAAAAGCCATGTCATGACATGGAATTGTCTTGAGCGGCGATGGGTTGTGTGATTTAGTCGGGAATTTTGGGATTTGGATGAAATTTTAGGACTAGTTGATGGGTCCCGGCTTGTGTTGAGGTTTGGTTTTGAACCCGGGACTGATGTCTTTAGGTTTTGTTGTGTTTTTTGGTATCATAGTGATTCGGTGACTAATGGAACCAAATGGTTCATGGCCTTGAAGGACAGGGGTGCCTGACATGTGGATCCAGATTTTGGTCATTTGTGTGTATTATTGGAAAAATAAATAATATGTTGTTGTGTATAAAAATCATGTGAATATGTGCTTACGTGATGTATTAACATGGAAATTGTTAGGAATGGAAATTATATATAGGAAATATAATTATCCAAAATTTATAAATATTGTGCATGTAGCATGACATAGCATGAAATGGCATAAATGCATTTCATATGCACGATAACATAGCGCCAAGTCGGGTGTGTGTGCATGGTGTTGGTTATTCACCATTCTTAGTGAATGTGTGGTGAGCTCGAAAATGGGACAACGTCGAAAATCGAGACTCACGATTAATAATAAATCACGTGTGTTTGGGTGAAGCAAGATGAGGCTGGATCCCACCACCCACCCTCTCTCTCGAGGGTGAAAAGACCGAATTTTATTCTTGGTCGGACATATGCATCCAGTATGAAGGATTACGTGAGTGAGACCAGGAGTCGCAAGCCTAAATAAACCTGAAAGGATTTGATAAAATTCAAATGAATATTGGAGAGTTGTCTAATGGGTTAAGTCATTGGGTGAAACACCAATGACTAGTTTTCACACTTAGCATTACAGGTGTGAGGAAGTCAGTCGGAACTCAGGTTGTGGGCATGAGGAGTCTTATCTCAAGCATAACATGTAATATTCCATATAGGATTGCATTATTTATATGGAATGTGATTGGACATTTTCATGGTTGCCATTGCATGTGCATTTTAGGTGGGGAGTAACCCTTGTAAGAGATTTTTTAAATCGGCATTCTTCCATGCAGTTAATGGGACCCCCTTTTCAGTCTGTGAGGGTGTATAGGGAGAAAACTGACTCAGCGAGTAATGATTATGAAGAAGTAGATGTGTGGCCGCTGAAATTACTTTTGAGTAACATTTTTTTAAAAATATTTTGTATAAAAAGAATTGTAACTAAATTCTTTTGGATTTATTTTCTAAATAGTCGGAGTATGTAATTATGGTAAAGAGGTCGTGATTGGACTCTTACGGATTTATGTTAATTAAGCATTTTATTTTCATATTTTAGATTTAAATGTGTGAATGAATGGGTCCCACGATAAAGGGATGTATATTAGGGATATGGACAGGATGGACCATGTGTGGTGATACTATACATTGAGACCTGGAGTGGGTTATGATTATCTTGTTATACAGGTTGTATGTTGGAGTGAGCTCCCGAACAAAGAGGAGACTTTTGATTTTTGTGAAAATAGATCCGATAAATGGGACACAACGATTGTAGTATCGAGTGCTTGGAAATCCACGTAGTTTTACGGTTGATGGCTTGTCAATGGGACCCCCGGATTTGGGGCGTCACAGGTGCCCTCCTTAAGTTGTTTGATTTGAAGACCAAGGAAGAAGTTGAGAGCTCTCCGTCTTTTTCATCTCAAATTCACCTAGCCATGGGCTTGAAATATAATTGATCATGTGGATGATCTGTGACAAATTTCCACTCTCTTGGAAGTCCTTGACTTGATTCTTCTTTCTTAAGTTGAGGAAGTAGAGAACGGCCCAAAAGTGATTCCTTTTTCTTCTTTCAATCAATCTTACTCTTTTTAGTCCCATACAAGAGAAAAGGGTGAAACTTTGAATTGGTCTTTTGGTCACTTAGTAGTTAATGTGCTTTTGATTTTTCAACTGAAAGTCTTCTTTGACTTAGAGTTAAAGCCTTTAGGTCCATTCAAGAAGGAACTGAAATCTTTACTAATGTGTCCTCACTCTACCACGAAAAATTGCAAATGGTTGATGGACTTTTGCCTTTAGTTCTTTGGCCAGAAGTAGTTTAAAAATATTTTTCCATTTTTGAAGATTTGTATCTAGCCCCCTTTTAGAAAACCTGATTTTATTTAAATTAGGATCGTGTCAATATTTTATTCTGAGATTTTTGAAAGTGAAGAGACCATCCATTCCATTCTTTTTAAAAACTCTTCATTTTCTTCTTGAGAGATTTTACAGAATCTTCAAACACTGAAAATTTTCTTTCATTTCATCTGTTTGAGATCTTTTGATAAAAACTTATTTCTTAAGTAAGGTGTTCTTTTTATCAGTTTTTAGATGAATTTGCGATTCATCATATTCAAAACATAAGTTCTCGTCGTCGGAATTAGAATTTTATAAATCGCTGATCTTGAGAAACCATAAACACATGTTGGCAGCCACCTCATAGTCAGCTGTCTTAAAGTATCTAATCTTTACATTGGTTTGTTTCATGCCATTAATTTAATTATCTCAAACCTCCTTAGCCGTTTTGCATTGACATATTATATTCGTTGGTTCATCATACTTGCATAAAAATATATATAGCTTTTGAATTTAATTGAAATTCTTTCTTTTCTTCATCATTATATTCATCAGAGATTTTTCGATTTTATTTCCAGCAACATCATTTGTGGGGAAAGGTGTAATATATAAGGGATTGTTTTTTAAACTTTAAAGTCAGGCTAGATTTTAAATACCACGTCATTTTGTTTTTCCCAAAAATTATAATCAGACCATCAAAGAAATGGTTTTAATGGAAAAACTATTCTTGAAAAAAGGCTTGTGCTAGAGTGCTAGTCATTTTCCTCTTGAACAATTAAGTCTTCTTGAAAAATAGAGAGATCTTATCTAATGACATGATTAAGAGAGTTCAATATAGAGCTGACGGCATAGTAAGAAAGGGTAATTGGTTTCTCAAAAACTTTTAGCACAATAATAAATCTTCAATTTAATCGAGTAACAATAATTAAGAATAAGGATAGAATAAAAAGCTTCGGATTATAATGGTTCGGTGACTGCTACATCTCTGTCACTTTATCTCGACCTTCAACGGTGAGACACAGTGGCAGCTCTAGCCAGAGCTTCCTTTATACTTTAGGTGCATGAAACAAGTGGGCTCTTCATAAATCCTTCAAGTTATACACACTTTAAGCCTTCTCACTTGAAGTACTGAAAGGGACGCTCCAGAAACCATAGGGGTCTTTCAAATACAGCTCAGCTTTGATGGGCACAAGTGTGCTGCACTCTAAAATAACTACCAAATGTATTAGTGGACTCCTGTTGATCTAAGTTTCGAAATGATTCTAAAGGAAATGATGGTTAGAGGATATTCAGCAGTGATGTAGCACCTCTTGAAACCAGTCATCACACTACATTTATAAGGTGGGAACTCTTCGATAGCATTTAAAGAACACTTAGTGTTGTTTCTATATATTAGTGGTTATAATAAGTTGGGGAATTAATCATTAAGAGTGGCAGAACAGATTGGGTTCAACCAGTGATCGACCGTTTCAACAAATCGATGGCGGGTTTCAATAGATCGATCGTAGTTTCAGTTCTACCGAAATGGTTGGCTCTAAATTAACCCGGTGACCATTGAATTCTGCAAAATGGATAGCTCTTGCATCCCGAATGGTCGGCTAACCGATTAGGAGCCATTTCACCAACCGATTGACCATTTCCATGGTCCACCAACTAATTGAGCCATTGAGTGAGACGTTTACCTTTTGACGTCACATTCAGAAGTTTTTATGTGTTTATTTCTAAACATTGATGAAGCATTGATTCATTTTGAGGATTATAGAGTCTAAGGTTTTATGCTCGAGCTGAGTTTTCAAAAAATGTAAATTTGGTTTTGGCAGTTTGTAGTGATGCATGATTAATAATGATATCTAGAAGTGCACCAATGCATTCACCTTGTAAGGTACAGCTAGCCAATGTTCACTTGATGCTTGAGCTTACTTGGAATCTTGATTGCTTATCCTTGGTTTCTTTGATTTGAAATTGAACTTCATTTCAGTGCTTGATCGACTATCATTATTTATCTTTATTTTATATTATCTTCATTTGATGCTTCATCAACTTCAACCTATCACTAAACTCAATGTTAACCATTAGTAACCAACCAACATGAGTTTGTTATCATCGACACAAACTAAAGGAATACCCTTGGGCTAGTAAAAACTTTCAAATTAAACGAGATCCTTCTAGAAAGATGGTGAAGTACACTTAAAATATAGTTTCATTTAAATCTAATGTAACATGAGTCCTTCAGAAACAAATTTGGAGTATCCAAAGGATGAAGGCATATGAATCCACAAAGATGTGTAGGAATAAGTAGAAGAAAGGTATAAAGTAGGAGAATGAAGGTAATCTATCTCAAATAAGAAGAATATAGTTTGAGAGCTGTGAAAAGAGAGACAGAAGACTCAAATCTGAATCTATCCAGGGATTAATTGGTGGTGCTTTGAATGAATCTCGAGCAAAGTCAACTAAAGAAGCTTGGGAGAAGCATTAAAGCTTGTACAAAGAGAGTGATTAGGCGAAGGTAAAATAACACCAGCTTTAAGAGGCTGGTTGAAACTTTACATATGAAGAGGGTGAGCAATCGACAACTTCTCTAAAGTCTTAATGGTTGCCAGTGTGAGAACTGAGTGAAAACCAAGCGATACTTAAAAGGTAGATCTGGACAAAGATTCTTCGATCAATAGATTGGTTCGACCCGAGACGGACCAGGCTTGGCGAAACAATGGGCAACTTTTGGGTTCCTTACGAGCTTAGCGAAGATTGAAAAAAAAAAAAAAAGGAAGGGATCGTAAACAGCTACTCGAAGTCGGGATCGGATCAGCTAAAAGAGGAAACTTTCGTTATAATGGAAGCCCGACAAGTCGGGGTCGGTGGTCGAAGCGAGGAGGAGGGGCGGGGGACATGTGGACGAGGTTGGAAGACCCCCGATGATGATAACACTTGATAACCACAGGGAGTAAGAAGCTGACAAGAGGTCATAGGAGAGGCAATTCAAGATCGAGGTATGATAAGTCACATGTTAAATGTTACGGTTATGAAAAATTTTGGTGGTGTTCTTTATTGGCATAACAATAAGAGAGTTGAAGAGAATGCCAACTATGTTGAAGAAAGAAGTCGAGAAGATAGAACTTTGTTGTTGGCTTACAAGGACCTTGCAAATGGTGAAGATAATACATGGTACCTTGATACTGGTGCAAGCAATCATATGTGTGGAAAAAGAAGCATGTCCATGGAGCTTGATGAATGAGTGAGCGGCAACGTGGCTCTTCGAGATGAATCCAAGGTAGCAGTGAAAGGCAAAGGTAACATTCTTATTTGGTTGAAGAATGGAGAGCATCAATTAATTTCCAATGTTTATTATGTATCAAACATGAAAAGTGATATATTGAGCCTAGGGAAACTCTTAGAGAAAGGTTATGATATTTGTTTAAAAGACAATAACCTTTTCCCATAAAGAGCCGTGTGAAGTAATTTGGTGTGAGGTACCGATGTCAAGAAATAGAATGTTCATGCTCAACATCCAAAACATTGTGCAAAATGTCTCGAGGCATGCTACGAATGCGACGGTTTTGGCATCTTCGGTTGGGCATCTCAGCTAGAGGGGAGTTGAGTTGCTCTCGAAGGAAATGAGTGAGAGAGGATTACCCTCATTAGTCACCACTGATCAGTAATAGAGGATGTCTACTTGGGAAGCAATTGAAGATCTTTTGAGAATTAAGCTCGAGAGCTCCAGCTCATAAGTCGTTGGAACCCATACATACGGATGTGTGCTTAGCATTCGTCAATGGCTTCGTTGGGTAAGAGTAACTATTTCCTTATCTTCATAGAGGATACATGGGAGTATTTTTTGAAGGAGAAATCGGAGGTGTTCAAATTCAAATCCCTTGTTGAGAAGGAACGTGGTCTCGTGATCAAAGCTATGAGATCCAATCATGGAGGAGTTCATATCAAACATATTTGAAAAGTACTGTGATGATCATGGGGTGACCTCATGGTGCGAGATCCCCGACAAAATGGAGTGAAGGTAGAAAGGAAGAATAAAATTGATCCTTGACATGGCGAGAAGCATGCTTAAAAGCGAGGCGGCGAAGGTCTTTAGGCGGAAGTAGTTGCATGTGCGGTTTATCTATCAGTAGATCTCGCGAAGCGTGGGGGGGAGGGGGGGAGGTCCTGACAAGAAGCATGGAGTAGAAGGAAGCCAAGCATTTCCCATCTAAGATTCTTCAAGAGCATTGCTCATGTGCACGTTCCCGATGAGGAAAGAAGCAAGCTTGATGATAAAAGCAAGAAATACATCTCCATTGGTTATTATGCCAACTTTATAGGCTACAAGCTTTACAATCCTAATATTGGGAAGACAATCATCAATCGAGATGTCATATTTGATAAAGGATAATGGGATTGGGGACAACATGATGAAGACTACAACTTCTTTCCATACTTCGAAGAAGATGATATGGAGCAACCAAGGATAGAGCAAGCAAGAGAGGAGCAAACTACCCCACCAACTTCACTAGTTGCGAGTACATAAGAAGATGGAAGTTCAAGTGAAAGAATTCCACACTTCAAGAGCTTATAAGAACTTTATGAGGTAATTGAAAATCTAGAAAATCTTACTCTCTTTTGCCTCTTTGTCGATTGTGAGCCTATGAACTTCCAAGAAGCAATGGGAAATAAGAATTGGAGAGATGCTATGGATGAAGAAATAAAGGCAACCAAGAAGAATGTCACGTGGGAGCTAGCTTCACTTCCAAAAGGACATAAGGCAACCGGTGTGAAATGGGTGTACAAAGCAAAGAAAAACACCAAAGGAGAAGTTGAAAGATGTAAGGCAAGATTGTAGGAGAAAGGCTACAATCAAAGAGCCAACATCAACTATGATGAGGTATTTGCTCCCATTACTCGATTAGAGACTATTAGACTAATTATTTCCTTGGCAGCTCAAAATAATTGGAGGATACATCAAATGGATGTGAAATCTACCTTCCTAAATGGAGTCCTTAAAGAAGAAGTCTACATTGAGCAACCATGAGGCTCTGATTAAAGGAAAGAGAGAATGAATTTTAAAGTTGAAGAAGGCACTCTATGGATTGAAGCAAGCTCCAAGAGCTTGCAATGCTCTAATTGACAAGTACCTCTAAGAAAGAAATTTCATCAAGTGTCCATACGAGCATGCACTCTACTTCAAAATCCAAAACGGTGATATTCTAGTTGTGTGCTTGTATGTAAATTACTTGATCTTCATAGGTAGTAATTTAAGCATGTTGGACGAGTTTAAGAAATAGATGACAAAGGAGTTCGAGATGACAGACATTGGTCTCATGTCTTACTACCTCGGCATTGAAGTAAAGCAAGAAGACAAAGGGATCTTAATCACTTAAGAAGGTTATGCTAAAGAGGTGCATAAGAAGTTCAAGATGGATGACTCTAATCTAGTTAGCATGCTAATTGAATGAGGAATCAAAGATTAACTTGAGGAGTAGTCAGGTGGATCGACTCTCGACAAAGTCTGTTTAGGAAGTTTGCTACTTAACAAGTAGAAGGCTCAATATTCTCTACGTAGTTGGAGTCGTCAGTCGGTACATGGAGAATCTAACAACTCATTGAAGGTGGTAAAGAGGATTCTCCGATATCTCGAGTACAACAAGCTTTGGCTTATAACAGAGTGGCTTGATTTAAGCGGGCTAGCTGGGCTAGTGATTAGATGCCACGAGTAAGGCTGAGCTAAATCAACAAAATTTATATACACCTAAGTTCTACTGCGCCGTGGTCGAGCTCTTTGCGATGTATAGTGGTCTAGGGTCGGTTTGGGGATGGGTTTCATCCTGAGAAATGGTTTTGCATAAGTGCACGAAGGTGGAGGCTTTCTATTTTGGACTTTTGGTTTGTGTTTCAAAAACGGTGGGAATGGTTTGAAAACTGACTAATTGCTAAAACTGAAGTAAAAGGTGAAAAAAGTTAACTTTAAAGAATTAGGTCACTAACTTGGCAGAGTTAGGACGAACAAGTGTCCTCGGGTTTTATCCTCGGCGTTATGACATCGCGACCTATAGTCCATGGCATACTTGGGATCTATGTTTAACTAGCAAGCCTCACATGAAACAACTCACATTTGAGTCAATACGGGTGGCATGCGTTATGGCCGCCTGCATTTTAAAGTACTGGCAATATCATCTCGGAGGCTCGTGAAGACCATCCCAAGAATCACGAGTCCTTTAAGCGTGGAGAGTATTGGCCCGAATCGATAACATTAAATGCTAGCCGCGACCCCCAATTTGAAACCTAACATATAAATATCATTTTAGAGGCTCATAGACCATCTAAGAATCACGGTACCTCTCTCCTTGAATATGCTAGTTCTAAAGCATGGAGAGTATTGGCTGAATTAATGACGTTGTGTTATCTGAAGCCGTGTTTTTGAGAATATAAGGGCCCATAAATACCTTTACAGTGTGGCACCTAAGTACAAGGGCGACATGCATATGCCCACCACCAAGCTAGCTTCCTTCCTCTTGAAAAGAAAGGAGGAGGCTTAGCGAAGCATCTCTTGAGTTGTCATCTCGAGAGGGTGTTTGGCAATAGAAAGTAAAAGAAAGAGGAGAGAGAAGAGAGGAAAAGCAAAACCTAAATAAAATACGAGACTTTATTTACAAAATGAAAACACAAAATATCTTCTCCTCCTCCAAATTGTTCACAAAAGGAATTATTTACTTAGAGTTCTAAAGCAAGAGGGGCTTATATAGGCCACCTCGAAAGGCATGAAAATACCCGAAAAACCTATGAAATTGGCTAAGTTATAGGACAATTAAATGCCACCAGAAGTTTGGAGCGGTTTTGGCATTAATTACAAAGCATGCAATGAGATGATTTTCGCTAAGTGAAGAATTTCGCTAATTAGCCAATCAGCAGTCTGGCAATAAATTTCGGTAGGGGTGGCATTCGCTAGTATGAGACTATAAAATAGCGAGAATTCTTGTGAAGCGAAATCAGTTATTTTAAGCTGAGCAGTCTTAGCGGGAGGCCCAGGTGGTCTAGCGAAATTTGGCATTTTGGCAGGTTGCAAAATTTTTAAGCTAAGGTTGCAAAATTTTCGCAATCTGCGATTTTCGCAAGCTTAGCGAAAATTCACCACATTGGTGATCCTTCATGCTTTTAGTCTTCAGTGCATCAGGTCCACTATTGCTTTTTATTTTCTCATTGATTCTTGGGCTGGTTGATCATTTGAGACTTGAACCAACTTCATGGATTCATCCTTTGTATTGAGATTGAACTCCCAGAGTGCTGAATACTGTGAAAACGGCAATACCCTCCCAAATGGCATGGTGCTACTAAGAAGACTAGAACACTTCAATTAGTATAAATGACCTGATTCTGCCTGAAAAGCGCAAAGGCCTGTCATGTAGTTTAATGCTTTTTTTGGGCATTAATCCCACACCCCAACTTAAAGCGTTGCTAGTCCTAGCAATGAGAAACTAAAAAAATGAGATGCATATGGTGATTTTCAAAAAAGGTTATTATTTAAAAGGTTTATGTGCATATAAACAGCCACCTTAAACTGAAAAGAATTAGAAATCAAATTTGAAAAATGAATGCTTGAAAGAATCAAAACATGAAGGAACTATTTTAGATTCAAGGTGGTTTCATGATTCCTCAACTTGAATTTCCACCTAAGTCTAATGATTCTTTATGTAACGGATTAAGCTAATATTTGCAGTATTACCACATCTGACTGCTTGGCGGCATGGGTTGTTGAACAACCTAGATGGTACGATTACCTTTTCTTTCTTATTATAAATAGCGGGATGCAGTGGCAAATTAGGCTTCACGAGTCGGTGTAGCGGATCGCCAGGTGACTCCCGACCCGATTAAGGTTTAGGGCATCGACGAAAGGATCCCTTGGCCGAAACTAGCTTCTAAGGCTTACTTGGGACTCAGAATGACACTTCGAAAATTAAGCACCCACAAGTCATTAAACTTCACACTATCCACCCATGTAGCGAACACTAAATCGATGACTCAATGAGTTCCTGGGCTTAGGCCATTGGGTTTGAAAACTTGCCCCATATATACCCTGTGGGATGAGTGCTCGGGTTTGAGAAATGACTTCACGACTTTATTTTTCTTTTTCTTTTTCTTTTTCTTTTTCTTTTGCTTTTTCTTTCTTTTCCTTTTGGAGAGAGACAACATTTAGGTCTTCCAATTTGGCTAGGTAACACAGGCCTATCTGGGTTGCCAGCGTACCCTGGGCCGGCTTTGCAAGCGAAAGAAGGCACACGTTTCTGTGCCCTGTTGAACAATGGGGTGGTGGCCGTTCGCATACGGGAAATTACCAGAGTTGGTATCGTGAGACTTCGTGAGCCATAAACTATCTCAAGCAGCGGAATTTGCATTACTGCATATAAGTGACAAATAGTGATTCGAGTACCTGCAAACGATTCAATTGTCCCGGTGTAGCCGATTCAATTGTTCGATTGAAAGAAAACACATTTAAACATGGTGAGCCGCAAACATGATACTTATACAAAATTTGTATATATATAAAATGAATAACTTGATATAGCCAAAGTGGCTAATACATGAATAAAGCTAAGCTTTGAAACATATATTGCCTCTTGCATTATGCATAAATCTAAGTGAAGTGTTAAATGGGTTGATAAAAATTTATTAAAATAGCAAATCAAAAAGAAGCACAACCACCTGGCTGGCGTAGTGGTGGTAGACAGTGAGCACTGGCTTCTTCTTCGTGCGGCAGGTATCAATGAAGGCTGCACGTCGGTGGTGGGCTCTCTCCCCAAGCGGATCTGGGGGGGCGGATGGGTCCATGTGCGAGTCGGCACGCAGAGTGCTTTGGGCGACCTCTGATCTGGGCAGCTGTGTAGTGCAGTGGCCGGGATGGCATCCCTTCTTTTGGCCATGCTGGGAGGCCCAGCATGGATGTACTCGGTGAATGATGTCTTGGGCCAGGAAGGTAGGGAGTATCTGCGGCTGATGTAGTGTGTGGAGGAGGATGAGTGCCGAGGCGATGCCGGAATGGGAGTCCTCTGCCTCGGGCTCGGGGCGGAGCATATCATCGTGTGGTGGTCTCGACCTCTGACCGTGCCTCACCTCACCTGTCTGTGAGGTAGTGTATGGAATGAGACGGGCATAGTCATAACCGGTCTCTTGACACTACATGTAGGCATCTGGCTCTCATCTCTGGCACGTGCTCCTACGGAAGTCATGGCTCGAACATAACGGAGGGTCCCTCGGCATCGTCAGTACAGGGATGCCTGGCTGGCGGATCCTTAGATGGACCTTCTCCTGAAAATGCAAAAGGAGGCCATCACCGACTCGAGAGGGGCGGAACCAAAATCCGAGTCCGTGGGTGCCTCCAGGGATGGCTCTCCCTCCCTCTGCACATAATGTTGCGGAGGAGCAATTTGTGCGTGTGAGAGTGGTCAATCGGCGACATCGGGGGGCGGGCGCATCTGTGAAATCTTTGGACCAGCGGTGATGTCTCACGGCTGGGTGCTCGGACATCTCCACGTGGTAGGGTGGGCGGCCCAGCTGCGTGACACATTCGCGCGGTATCGCAATCCAAATCTTCTTGAAATATTAGGTGGTCCCAGTACACCGGTGATTAAATATATCTTGGCCCGAATCTACAATTGTGGATGGGTGCGATATCACTGGATGTCATGGGTGTGGTGTTGTAACACCACTCTTGGATAACCAATAAACCAAGAAATTAAAGGTAGGAGTGAATACTCTCGATCCCATTTCAGGGCTCGCGGTATGCGGGTCGGCCCTGTGCGGGGGGACATGTCGTAAGGCGTGACTCTACGTGAAACTCTGGGTGGAGTTGCACATTCCGGAATGGGGTTCCACTGCGAGGAATAGTGGCCTCCGAATCCTCGAGGCGAGCGACAGCGTGGTGATGAGTCGCCCCGGCGGCCAATCACGGCAGTGACTTGAGAGGCGAGAGATGATGACTCGCACCAGGCCCGATGTGTGGGAGCCCGCTTGGAGGTCGGGCCCTCCTGGCCCTCTCCTCAGTGAAGACCCCCGAAATCCTGAGGCTCCTCGAGATCTTGCCTGCGGGGCCGGTGATGAATACGAGGCGGGACCGGAGGCTGGGGCCACTCTCTCGGGCGTCTTGAGATCTCACCGGCCCAGAGGCCGGGACCCACCTCGATGCAGACCCATGCTGAATGTGACTAAAACTCCGGAAGAAGCTCGACTCGAGAAAATATAATTGCTACCTTGTAGTCTTGAACGGAAGGAGCTCTCACGGAAGCCCTCTTGAACCTGAAGCAAGCAAAAGCCCGAACCGGGGCTCATGGCTGTAGGCGAAATATTTTGAACTAACCAAACAAGGCTCGATAGCGATCACTGTGGGACGGGGCTGCAGGCGAGCAGGGACACGGGTATCCTGGCAGTGAAGGCTCAGGCTGGGGCAGTGAACAATCAGGGCTCGGGCGCGCGTGGTGGAGGCTCACTGAAGGCTCGGTCGAAATTACAGTGCGTCTTGCGTGGCAGAGATCTTCCTGCTAGAAACTCAGTGGGCATTTTTGGGGGTGCGGGGCTGGCGGCTCGGTCTAGCCAGATTCACGAACTGCTTGGTGGGGCTGAGGCCACGGGGTGGCGGCGCGGTGACCAGTCAGCGCGGCGGGGCGGGACTCGGGGTTTTGTTTGGGAGGCTCGGGGCCTGGTGGGAGGAGGAGAATGTGAAGTGGCATTCCTAAACCGACCCTCTCACCTTGTTGATATAAACATGCTTGCTTGGCCAGAAGGGTGCATTCACTGCCCGATTTTATTTATTTTTATGGCAATTTGGCTCCACACTGATACACCACCATACTGGTCGAATTTTGGGAGGATTAAATGAAAATTAATATATTACTAAGTAAAAATTAAAATTAAAATTAGGAAATAGAATATATCTAATAATTTAATATAAGATAATATAAAATACTTACCAACTTGCTAAATATGGAAAGATGCTAAATTAGGAAACATACTAAAAATAGCTAAAAATGGAAATTGACTAAATTAAAAAATAAAAAAAAACAAAAATTGTTGAACTGCAATTTGGTTTTTGAGAACACCAAACCAGTTCAATATACCAAAATTACTCAAGGAGGGTCAAGGAGGA
Organism: Tetrastigma voinierianum; assembly: GCA_016808115.1. NCBI lineage: Eukaryota > Viridiplantae > Streptophyta > Magnoliopsida > Vitales > Vitaceae > Tetrastigma > Tetrastigma voinierianum. Next base: position 662,019 of record JAEQBH010001143.1, on the reverse strand, counting down.
TAATCTCCTCAACCCCTGCAGTTGCCTGGGCTAATTCCATGGTTTTGGGTGCCCAATTGTTGATCTGCTCCTCGATGTGGTTGAATTGAAATTGGTTTTGCGAGTGGTGGTGATGGCAAGACAATATATCTTCATCCCGTGGGTAATTACTCCTTGCATTTCTGAGACCACTTGTGTTTTCTGCGCAGCGATCAGTGAAACAACTTCATGAAATTTGATTTTGATTTCTAGCGACCTCCGTTTGTTGTTCAAATGAAAGATGTTCAACTCCATGGTCATGTTACCAAAAGTTAATTGCATGACTCCATTCCGGCAATTTATAATTGCATTGGCAGTGGCCAGAAATGGTCTTCCTAAGATGATTGGTACATGATTGGGTTCAGTAGCAATTGGTTCGTGTCGAGTACCCTGGAAATCTTGGGTAGTAGAATTTGTCTATCTTCACCCAGAGCATCTCGACTATCCGCCAGGTTTTCGCTGATCTGTCGCCAATGAGGTGCAGTGTTGGTAGGTTTAAGTTCACATGCCTATTGCGTATCTTTGGATCATTGGAGTTCTATGGCTCTAAGTCGAACAGGACTTTTCTGTCTGATTCCACGATATTGGCGAAATTGTGGGAGATCCGGGATCTTTGTATTTGTGGGGATATTTACTTTGGTGTGTACCTTGATATGTTCAGTAGAAGTACCTTCTTCGATACCTAACTCCTTTTTCAGGTGTGCAAAGATCTTTCAAAAATTTTGCATAAGCGAGGAACATTTGATTAAGGTCCCGATAAGGTATGTTAACCTTCACTTGCCTTAAGACCTCTAAAATGCACCTTGTTGAGTTGCCTTCTTCCTGCTTTCCTCTAAGTGCTTGTGGAAATGGAGGTGGTATGCGGTATTTTGATTGAATCTGCCCGGGAGAATATGCTCAGAGTACAATTCTTCTCCCTTGATTGGATTCGCCCCCGGCCGGACTTTGGCATAGGTTGATCGACCTCTTTTCCACTTCTCAGGGTGATTATGGCCTTAACCTCATCCATTCCTGAATTGTTGGATAATCCTACCTCATGAATTCCTTTAGGGTTTGGAACTGTTTGTGAAGGGAACCTCCCTCTTTCTTGTCTTGTTGATCTTGGTGATTGAATACTGTAGGTTGTCGATTTTACGGTTGAATTGCTCTCGAAGCCCGTATTCTTTGTTCTAATGTATTCTCTACGTTATCAATTCTTTGTGCCAGTTGCGCATTGATTCCTTTTTGTTCCTCGGCAGGGAGTTTGCCCACCACTACTCAAATTGAATGGCTTGCTCCACGGGAGATGAGGATGGTGGTGTTGTGGTTTGTGAGGGGAACAGCGGGTTTGTAGCTTTGGGGGTGCATGCGGGGGTTGGGTCTCGTGCGAGTTGGGAGTGATTCTCAATTGGAATTGTAGGTATTACCATATGGAGCAGTGAATTGTTGTGGTTTGAATTGTCCTCACGAGTGTTTGCGCGATTACGACATCAATCCTTCAACTGCTGGGGCCATGGGACAACGTTACGTTGGGGTGTGCGAGGGGATTGGAAGTGGTGCAAGGATTGGACTGTGCAGGATTTTCAGTCACTGCATGCACCTCTTGGAGCTGTTTGCTTTCAAGCTCCTCCACTTTCCTTGCTAGGGTTGAAATCCTAGCTCTCATCTATTTCTTCTGGCAGTGCATACATCCCACCCACTTTTTGGTTATTTGGTGGTCTCATCACATCCAATTCTCTAGGGTTAGGTTCATCCGACCCTTAGAAGTTTCAGCCACCGTAATTTAAAAATCCATGGCTTCATGGGGATGTTTGTAAAAGTCTCCCCCACACATAGTTTCTAGAAACTGCCTCGTAGCGGGAGACATACCACCATAGAAGTGGTTCACCAACATCAAATATCAAACCCATGATGTGGGCATGCATGATGGTTTCCATAAATCTTTCCCTGACATTGGTAAAATCTCTTGCATCCACAGGCTGCAAGGGTATAAATTTGTCTTTTCAAATTATTGGTCTTATGAGCAGAAGAACTTCTTCGGGAGTGCATTATGACTCGGCTAATTTCTAATGGTTCTGGCCCTTGATATGAGTTGAGCCATATCTTGGCCTTGTCCTTTAGAGTCAATGGAAATGCCTTTAGCTTCCCACAGCAAATCCATGTCCGTCATGCCTTCCTTAAAGGTAGTGCAAACCTCCTCAAAATCCACAATATGAGTGTATGGATTTCATTTCCATACCATGATATGTGGGGAGTAGGAGTACGAAATATATGGCCTCAGCTGCTACATCTTCGACGAGGAGGAATGACCTGAGGATGGGGCACTAACTCTAGGAGGGTGGATGTGATCCCTCGCGGTTCATGGGCATTTGGATTCATGGGGTTCTGGTTGGCCTTTGTTGTTTTCTCCAGGTATGAGATCCATGGTAACCCCAGTATGTACTTGACTTCACTAGCTAGGTCGAGTTGTGTACTTGCTCTGCTCAGATACACCCGATGTGTCTCTATCCTTTGTTGCATAAACACACATTCTGAAAATTGTAGAGACAACAAAGAGCAACAGCAAACTTACCAAAAAGATTAAAATAACTATAATAAGAAACTGAATGAAAAGCGAAGCTGAATCAAAAACTGAAGCCGGTGCGATTCTTTGTATTGCTAAAGCGCGGTTCCTACTTGTTGAGTTGCAAAAATAAAGGTTACCTTCACTTGTGATGTGGATCACAAGTACACTTGACTTTACCATTTGTAGTTTGCTTTACATCCGGCCCAGTGGCTGTGGCTGATTAAGTCTGGCAGGTAGGTTGAGCTAAAATCAACAAGGATTTATATACACCCTAAGTTCCTACTGCTGGTAGTCAAGCTCTGCTTGATATAGTGGTCTAGAAATTCGAACACGGGATGGGTTTTCATCTAGAAATGGTTTGCATAAGTCTGCAGGGTAAAAGGCTTTCTATTTGGACTTTTTGGATTTGTGTTTAGCAGTGGGAATGGTTTGAAAGCTGATGATTGCTAAGCGTAAAGGTGAAAAGTTAACTTTGAAGAATTAGGTCACTAACTTGGCAAAGTTAGAGGCCAGTAAGTCTCGGGTTTTATCCTCTAATTACTGACATGCAACCTATAGTCCATGGCACTAACCGGATCTGCTGTTTAACTAAACCTGAGCCTCACCCGTGAAGCTGACTCCCTGGTAGTCGATACGGGTAGCATACGGTGTATTTTCCTTTTCTTTGTTAAAAACCTGACATTTTAATATCATCTCGGAGAGGCTCGTAAAGACCATCTAAAAAGAATCAAGTCCTAAAGCGTGGAAGTATTAGTAGAAATCGATAACGTTAAATCTTTATGCAACCACAATTTGAGAAACTGACATATAAATATCATTTAGAGGCTCGTAAAGACCATCTAAAGAATCACGAGTACCTCTCTCGCGAATATACCTTTGGATTCTAAAGCATGGAGAGTATTGGCCAAATTAATGGCCACATTTCAATGTTATCTGAAATGATGTTTTGAGAATATAAGGGCCATGAATACACACTACATGTAGCTTTTAATTACAAGAGGAGCCAGCAATGCATATACCGCCTGACTAGCTTCAGCCATGTGAGAAAGGAGGAACAGCGCGTCTCTTGAGAGTTGTCGTCTCGAGAGGGGGTGTTTGGCGATAGAGAAAGTAAAGAGGAAAGAAAGAGAGGAAAGAAAAAACCTAAATAAAATCTGAGACTTTATTTACAAAATGAAAACTTACAAAATATCTTCTCCTCCTCAGAATTGTTCCCTAAGAATTGTTACTTAGGTTACAAAACAAGAGGGGCTTATAGACACTAAAGGCATGAAAATACAAGCTCTATAAGTGGCTGAAGTTATAGGACAATTAAGTGTCACCAAGTTTGGAGCGGTTTGGCATTAATTACAGAAGCATGGCGAGGCATCGATTTTTATTTGGGTTGAAGGAATTTCATTAATTAAGCGAAATCGGCGATTCTAGCAACAAAGAGATTTAAATGAGGTGGGCAATTTACATTTGCTAAGCGAAATTTAGCTAAGCTAGCGAAAATTCTTGTGAAAGCGAAAATCAATTATTTCGGCCCAGCTGAACAGTCTCCATGAGAATTTGGAGTGGTCTAGCGAATTGGCATTTAAACAGGTTACTTGAAGAATTTCCGGCTAAGGTTCTTAAATTTTCGCAATCTTAGCGAAAATTACCCGCCGGCTTCTTTGAAAATTCTTACGTGTTGATCCTTCCTTTGCTTTTCATCTGCACTTCATTTGCATCAGATTTTCTTCTTTTGACTTTGTTTCTCACATTGGATTTGTAAGGCTGGTTGATGGTGAGACTTGAATTCCAACTATGATTCATCCTTTGTATTGAGATTGAACTCAGAAGTGCTGAATACTTTAGAAACAGCTTCCGAAAAATACCTAAGTAGCATAAGTGCTACTAAAGAATAGAACACTTCAATTATAATTTATAAATGACATGATTAATGCACCAAGCACTCAAAACCTATCTAATATAGGGTTGAAATAAGCACTTTTTGGGCTTGTGTCAGCTAGCTCGACTAACTCGAGATTAGGGTACAGACTGAGCTGCAATTTTATTGACTCGAGAAAAATCGAGCAAATTGAGCTGACGAGTCAACTATTGGGTTTATCTTTATCGGGCAGGTTGGCTCTGATGGTTTTCAAGGTCTGGCAGGTTGTCCGGAATTGAAGAAAAGAATTTTTCTCTCTTGGCCTCACTTGTTCTTATCTCGGTGGTGCCACATATCCGCTCTCTCTCTCAAATTGTCATCAAACCTAAGCCTCACTCTTTTACCATACTCTCTCCACCAAGCTCCTTATTTCGACACTTCTACCTACCTAGTACCCACCTAGGCACCTACCCATCTCCCTCTTCTTCACTTTGATTTCCCTTTACCCAAGATCTTCCCCACCTCTCTTCCTTCCCTTCTTCCTTCCTCTCCTCTTCTCTATTCTTCTTCTTCCATCTTAATTTTCTCCATTTTTCATTCATAGTATGAGGATAGGAAAAAAAACTGTCACAGTTTCTTCCTCTCTCCATTTTTTCCTTGTTTATTCTTTGTTTCTTTCTTTGGCTCTTTCACTCGCTTCCCCTACGCTATCATTCAGAATACAGAGCGTTTTTATCGTCGTTAAGCACACATCAACCAACAAATGCTTTTTAGGTGCCGCCAGGAGGAGTCTCGGCCATAGCTTGTGCGATAAAGGCATTGAAGCGGTAGACGAGTGCCAAGCTTAGTCATGGATGAACCATGAGGGTACCTTTAGCAAATGACTCCCAAGGGTGATTCTCGTGATTCAAACATCCTCTAATAACCAAGGATGAAAATATTGGTTTTGACGGATATATCGGTACTTGGATTTTACGGATATATCGGATATATCGGAGATATATCGATGGACATCTTATAATAAATGATTAAAAATTATTTAAAATTAAGAATATATTTAAGTTACTTATTAAAATTGTTTATGAGAGAATGATAATATCAATTAGATTTGATTTTTTTTTTTTACATTCTTTTCACTATATTTATATTTGTTTTATAAAAAATTTAAATGATTTTTAATAAAAATATTTAATTAAGAAATAAATTATTTTATATATGATTTATGCAGAAATATTTTGTTCCAATAGTTTTTCAAATTTGGAAATTATCAATAACAACATAGGTGTACAATGTTTTTATATATTTTGTGTTTGTATTTAGCTATTATAAATAGATTAAAAATCATTTATAAACTTATTAAAAATATAATTATAAATGATGTGCAGCAAATACCTTGTGTATTGCAGACATCATAGCTGTGGATGGGAGGTTGGAACCGCACTTTTGTCTGGGGTTCGAACCCTGACAACAAATTCTCCATTTATGTACAGTGATGAGCAGTGGCCAGGTTATGAGCGGTAATGAAGATGATTAGATTCATGAGCGGTGTATATTTACAGGAAATATCCCGGAAAAAATCGATAAAAACCGATATATTAATGAAATTTGTGAAAAGCCTTGGATAAAAGCTGAAATTTGGCCAGGATGAGCAATCGAGAGGGAATATCGTGTCGAGATGCAGATACGGGAAATATGAGTGATATCAGTGCATATTTAGATTTTTCTATTCTTTAACTAATAGGCCGGACTGCAAAAGCAATTCAATGTGAATTATTCAAATTCCATAAAATCGGTTCATAAAATAGAAACCCATTTAAGGAAATTCATAATGCTCTATGAATTTATAAAGAAATAAAAAGGATTTAACCTTTTTTCCTTTAAAGCACACATTGGGCTGGGGTTGGCCCCCTTCAGCCTTTCATTGGCTTGAAGTGATGTAAATTGAAATTTGGGCGACAAAATAGTAACCCTAATGTAAATTAGGCTCATTGCAGTAGGTATCGGCTTGAATTTTCCACTTGGCGAATGTTGGCGTGCTCCGACGATTAGCCTCAGGGTGTCATTCTGTATACTATTTTATTTCGGTGATTCTGAAGCATTGGATCTCTGCTGATGATGATTAGATGAGATATGAATGATGCTTAGTACCACTAACTGTATTCTACGTAGGACCATACTTCTTGAGTCCTTGGTTATCAAAAAAGCGATAGGTGTCACTCTTTCTACATGCAAAGCAAAGTGCAGCTTCTACTTCATGTGTTTGCCTTGCTATCTGATTTAACAAAAATTTGTTGGAGTTAGGGTTACCACAAGAGGATCCGACCAAGATTTTCGTGACAACAAGTCAATAATAGCTTTGGTTAAGAACCCAATCTTCAATGACTGAAGTAAGCAGATGATGCTGTTATCACATGGATTAGAGAATGCATCGTGAGAAAGGATGTGCAATTGGAGTATGTGAAGTCTCATGGTCAAGTAGCCGATATCTTCATCAAGTCACTCCAAGCGAGGCTTCATACACAGTTAAGGCCGTTTGATTAAGGAGTGAAAAGGTAAGTTTAAGGGAGGGTCAGGCGAAGTTAAAGCTTTATTTTGAATTTTAAGGGGCTTAGTTGAAATGATTTTAGGCTTATTAGGTTTAATAAAAGTCCCAGAGTGTTGCCAAGCATATTAAAGCTAGCTTCTATAAGCTTAAATTCTAGATATTTTTATACAGTTCTCTAGAATGAGGAGTAGGTTTGGAATTTTTGAAGAGAACTACAGAAGGTCATTTATATATGTTAGATTAAATTTGTATTAACAATCACTTAACTATTGGTTGAGGGAGGTGCCCTACTAGTATAAATAGGGATGATCTCATTGAGTTTAAAAAAGGAAAAAATAGCCTGATAAATGCATTTATGTGAGCTTTTTCACCCATAAGGCATGGATTCGAAAAATCGGGTGGTCGTACTGCCTCCAAGATTTAGTCTGCACCTCAAAGCTCATTGGTTTAAGTAGATACTAGATACAATACTCTACCATCATTCGTTAAATATCGGATGGAATTGATGGGTTTCAGGGTGACTAGTCAAAGTCTGAATCTATCAGCGAGTTTCCCAGAGTCTAAATAATCAATCTTTTCATGTCTAACCAAAATTTTTTTTTTAAACTTTGTTCTAGGATGAACGAGAGGGTTCGCTGAGGCTGAAAAAGCAGGCAGTGCACCGGTTTGTCGCACAAAGAGAGGGAGGGAGGGATTGGATCTTTTGAATCTTTGTTGCATGAGAAAGTAGTGTTACAGAAGGGAGCGAAGAGGGGCGAGGAGTTTGTGAGGGAGGTGAAGAGGGAGGAGAAGGATATGGGAGTTGTGAGTGGGTTTGTCTTTAAATCATCCATCATAAGGAAAAGGAAAGGGAAAAGAGAAATTAAAGGAAAGGAGCAGAAGAAAGGATTTTATTTTAAAAATATTTAAAAACATATACTTGATTTATTTTTGTTCAAATGAAAATAAATAACATATTTATAAATTATATGTTTGTAAGAGTTTTCAAGTGTTTTTAAATATTAAGAAGTATATTTATATCTAAAAATTATTTATTTAAATGTAAGAATGATGTTTATTTTTAAGAAATATGATTTATGATTATTTTAAATTTTTTAAAATACTAATTTTAAGTAAATATATAATATAATTAAATTTATTTAATTTTTTAACAGAAATGATAAATTTTTTTGCCAAATCTCTCTCGCCACCTTTTATGTGGATACATGAAAAAATAATAAATAATGTTAATTTTTTTGGTCAAAGATCACCTAAACAATCTTCTTACCCTATCTATATTCTAAACCTCTAAACAATTCTTTCATCAAGATTTTCATGGCAGTGAAATTCTTTTTATATATAATTGATTATTGAATTGCCTTTTTGCCAAATAATTCTCATATATATTTAAAAATAAAATAATTTCTATTTTGACACATATCATATCTATTAGGAGAAAGTTTTTTTTATAAATATTTAAATAACATTTAATATAAGTTGTCAAAAATAATATTTAATATAAAATTATTTTATTTTATTAATTTTTAAATTTACTAAATGATATTTCATTGCCTAATAATTTATATAATATTTTTATAATTTTTAAACTTTTTAATTATCTTATTTTTGCATATTGGTCGATACCAAACTGATGCATTAAGACTGATACAACTCTGAACCCTTCCGGTCGGTGACCAATAAAGCGAATTTGAACCGTGCTGTAAGGATGATCTTTAACCTGCATTATTGATTCGGTTTGGTTTTTTTCTTTTTTGGGTCCACGGGCCTGCGTCAGTGGCTGGAAGGAAAATCACCCTCAGGCAGGCAGGAGCAGCTTGTGACCAGCCTATTGATCCATCCTACCCAGAAGGGGCATGCCTGTCGAACATGCTTTTTAGGGTTCTCTGAAACACTAGTTATCATGAATGAATATGAATATGAAAGTAAACACAAGTTTTGATGACACAGACATTGAAGAAAAATGGGAAGCCATCATAGTAACCAGTTCTTGTATTGGATTCAATTCCTGAAATTGTACATCAACATCACAAAGGTCTTTCTCCGGCCAAAAAATAATTCAGAGACGAAGCTTGAAGGCAATACCAAGCTGAGGTATATGCACTGTCTTTTTAAAAATCTTAATACACATAAGATTATATTCACCAATGTAAAGGAAATACTCAAGCCAAGCACTATAAACAGGTTCAGTGAATTTGGTTAGTGCCCTCCTGGGTTTCTGTTCCATTACAAGTAAGAAAGGTCTCCAAGTCGCCTGTCGAGAGAGAAAGAAAGACATTATTAGTTCCATTGAATACCCAGATATCTATTCCCTGCATTTAGTAGTTCTAGATTGCTTACTCCCGAAAATTTCAGGAGTATGTTTTTTTTATTCAACCTCACCCACAGTTCAAGCAATCCTACACAACTAAATTTAGGCTCATATCCTTAAAACATGGTGATGGACTTATATCCTTCAACTAACAAATTGGGCTCATATAGCCATAACACATAGAAATGTGCTTATAACCCTTCTTTTGAAGGAAATGGGCTCTTAGAATGGAGATGGGCCTTTTATTAATGGAGATGGGCTTTATTTTAAGCTCATATAACCTTAAAACATAGATATTGTCTTATAGCCCTTTTTATTTTTTATGGAGATTGGTTCATAACCTTAAAACATAAAGATCAGTTTATAGCCTTCAAATAATTTATTGGACTTATATAGCCTTAAAACATGGAGATGAGTTTATAACCTTCAAATAATAGATTGACTCATAGCCTTAAAACATGGAGATGGACCTATAGAGTTCAAATAACATATTAGGCTCATATAGCCTTAAAACATGAAGATGGGCTATAGCCTTTATTTTGAAAGGAGATGGGCTGATAGCCTTAAAACATGGATATGGGCTTGTAGTCTTTTTAATGGAGTTCAGCTTGTAGACCTAAAACATGGATATTAGCTTCTAGCCTTCAAATAACAAATTAGGCTCATGCAACCTAAGACATGGAGATTGGCTTGTAGCTTTTTAAAGGGAGAGATGTATATAGCCTCAAAACATGAGATGGGTTTGTAGCTTCTTTTTTTTTTTTTTTTTTTTTTTTATAAAAGAAGATGGGGCATAAACCTTCAAATATATTTGGATCGTAGCGCTTAAAAACGTGGAGATGGGGCATAGCCTTCCAAATAACATATTGAAACGCATCTCAGCTTTAAAACATGGAGATTAGCTTATAGCGAAATAGCATGTGGGGCTCAATATAAACTTTAAAATATGGATATGGAGCTATAGCCTTAATGGGGTGGATTCTTAGCCTTAAAACATAGATATAGGTTTATAATTTTTTTTTTCTTTTTTTGAATGGAGATGGGCCCATAGCCTTAAAACATGGAAATAGACTCTTTCAAAAAAAAAACATGGAAATAGACTTTAGTCTACAAATATCAAATTGGGCTCGTGGCGCTTAGCGTGGAGATGAGCTTGTCTTCAAGCTAACGAGGTGAAATTTAATATGGTACTTCTGGCTATTGGAAATGGGCTTATAACGGCATCTTAAGGATATGGGCTCATGGAATGGAGATGGGCTTATAGCCTTCAGATTTGGCTCATATAGCCTTAAAACATGGATATAGGCTTATAGCCTTTTTTTCTTTCTTTTTTTTAAAATGGAGATGGGCTCATAGCTTTAAAACATGGAAATGAGTTTATAGCCTTCAAATAATAGATTGGGCTAATAGTCTTAAAACATGGAGATAAGTTTATAAAGTTCAAATAATAGATTGGGCTTATATAGCCTTAAAGCATGGAGATGGGCTTATATACTTTATTTTGAAAAAAGATGGGCTTATAGTATATATATATATATATATATATATATATATATATATATATATATATATATATATATATATATATATATATATATATGCTATATTTGGAACGGAGTTGAGCTCATAGCCTTAAAACATGGATATTGGCTTATAGCCTTCAAATAATAAATTGGGCTCAAGCAGCCTTAAAACATGGATATGAACTTATAGCCCCTTTTTTTTTTTGTAATGGAGATGGGATCATAGCCTTAAATCATATAAATCAACTTACAGCCTTCAAATAACTCATTGGACTCATATAGCCTTAAAACATGGATATGGGCTTAAAGCCCCTTTTTTTAATGGAGATGGGGTCATAGCCTTAAAACATGGAAATGGGCTTATAGCCTTCAACTAACAAATTGGATTCATATAGCTTTACTAAATGGAATTGGGCTTATAACACTCTTAGAATGGAGATGGGCCTTTTTCAATGGAGATGGGCTTGTAGCCTTCAGATTGGGTTTATATAGCCTTAAAACATGGATATGGGCTTAAAGCCCCCTTTTTTTTAATGGAGATGGGCTCATAGCTTTAAAACATGGAAATGGGCTATAGCCTCGAACTAACAAATTGGACTCATATAGCTTTGCAACATGAAATTGGGCTTAAAACCTTTCTTTTAAAGGATATGGACTCATAGAATGGAGATGAGCCTTTTTCAATAGATATGGGTTTATAGCCTTCAGATTGGTCTCATATACCTTAAAACATGGATATGGGCTTATAACCTTTTTTTTTTATTTTTTTTTGAATGGAAATGGGCTTATACGCTTAAAACATGGAAATGGACTTTAATCTTCAAATGTTATATTGGGCTCATAGCCTTAAAACATTGAAATGTACTTATATCCTTCAACTAATAAATTAGGCTATAACCATTCTTTTAAAGGAGATGGGCTCATAGAATGGAGATGGGCATTTTTTTTAATGGAAATGGGTTTATAGCCTTTAGATTAGGCTTATAAGCTTTATATTGGGCTCATGTAGCCTTAAAACATGGATATAGTTTTATAGCCCTTTTTATTTTTTATGGAGATGGGCTCATAACCTTAAAATATAGAGATCAATTTATAGCCTTCAAATAACAGATTGGGCTCATATAGCCTTAAAACATGGATATGGCCTTAAAGCTCTTTTTTTTTTAATGGAGATGAGCTCATAACCTTAAAACATGGATATGATCTTATAGCCTTTTTATTTTATTTTAATGGAGATGGGTTTATAGGCACAAATAACGTATTGGGCTCGCCTTAAAACATGGAGATGAGCTTATAACCTTCAAATAACAGATTGGGCTCGTATAGCTTTAAAACATGGAAATGGGCTTATAGTCTTTTTTTTTTTTGAAAGCAGATGTGCTTATAGCTTTAAAATATGGAGATGGGTTTCTAGCTTTTATTTATTTATTTTTAAGGAAGATGGGCTTATAGCCTTCAAATATCAGATTGGGCTCATAGCCTTAAACATGGAGATAAGCTTCTTGCCTTCAAATAACAGATTTTGCTCATATAGACTTAAAACATGGAGATGGGCTTATAGCCTTTATTTTGAAATGAGATGGGCTGATAGCCTTAAAACATAGATATCTTATAGCCTTTTTATTTTGTTTTTTTTTAAGAAGATGGGTTTATAGTCTTCAAATAGAAGATTTGGTTCAAAACCTTAAAACATGAAGATGGGCTTATAGCCTTCAAATAACAGATTTGGCTCATTTAGCCTAAAAATATGGATATGGGCTTATAGCCTTTTTTTTTTCTTTGAATGGAGATAGGCCCATAGCCTTAAAACTTGGAAATAGACTTTAGCTTTCAAATATATCATGTGGAAACAATGTCGTAAAAAACGGGGGAGATGAGGCACCATCGGCCCGAGCTAATAAATTGAGTTCATAACCTTACAAAACATAAGGATGGGCGTATAATTTTAAAGGAGATGAGTTCATAGAATGGATATGGGCTTAAAGTCTTAAGATTGGGCTCACATACCCTTAGAACATACCTATGGGCATATAACCTTTTTTTTAATGGTGATGGGTTTATTGCCTTCGAATAAGAGATTGAAACATGGAGCTTAAAAGCATGGGGATGGGTTATAACGCTGATAACAGTTTGGACTCATATACTAAAAAAATGGAGATTGGCATATAGCCTTTATTTTGAAAGGAGATAGGCTGATAGCCTTAAAATATGGATATCAAGTTATGGCCTCTTTTTTTTTTTCTTTGAACCTAGATGAGCTCATAGCCATAAACATAGAGATGGGCTTATAGCCTTTTTTTTGAAAGGAGATGAGCTCATAGCCTTAAAACTTGGAGATGGGCTTACAACCTTCAAATTACATATTTGACTTATAACCTTAAAATATGGAGATGAGCTTATAACCTTCAAATAACATATTGGGCTCATATAACCTTAAAACATAGATATGAGTTCATAGCCATTTTTTTAAAGGAGATGGGCTCATAGCCTTAAAACATGTTGATGAGCTTAGAGCCTTCAAACAACATATTTTGAGCATAAGCCGTCAAGCATGGAGATGAGCTATAAGCGCAGAAATGCTTATGTGGGCTCATAGCCTTAAAACATGCATATGAGATTATAACATTTCTTTTAAAGGAGATGGCCTTGTAGAATGGAATGGATATGGGCTTATAGCCTTTTTTTTTTTTTTTTTAATGAAGATGGGTTTATAGCCTTCAAATAATGGATTAGGCTTAAAGCCTTACAAAATGGACATGGGCTTATTGCCTTCAAATAAAAGATTGGGCTCATATAGCATTAAAACTTGGATATGGGGTTTTGGCTTTTTTTTCTTAATAGAGATAAGTTTATAGCCTTAAAACATTGATATGGGCTCATAGCTTTTTTAAAAAAAAAAATTGAATGGAGATGGCCCATACCCTTAAAACATGGAAATGGACCTTAGCGCTTGAATATCGTGTGGTGTACTTAAAACAAAGAGATATAGGCTTTATAGCGGTCGACTAACAGGTGGCTCATATAATCTTAAAACATAAGAATGGTATAAGCCTTAAAGAAACATGAATATAGGCTTTATAATATGTTTTTAATGGAATGGGTTTATAGCACTTGATTAATAGATTGAAATTTCCGTCGCACTTACCCAAAACTATAAAGATGGAGCTTTATAAGCGCCCGAATAACATGTTAGCTCATATAAGCTAAAGCGTGGATATGGGTTTTGAGCTTTTTATTTTTATTTTTATGGAGATGGAACACATAGCTTTTTCCTTTTTTTAAATGGAGATGGGCCCATACCCTTAAAACATGGAAATGCATTTCGGCGCTAAATATTATATTGGACTCGTGGCCCAAAACATAGAGATGGACTTATATCCTTCGAGATGGGAGCACAATCCTTTTTATTTTATGAGATGGTACAACCTTAAAAGCATAGAGATGGTCTGTACAACCAGCAAATTGGGATTATAGCCTTCAACAAATAAATTGGGTTTATATAACCTTAAAATATGAAGATGGGCTTATAACCTTTCTTTTAAAGTAGATGAGCTTATTTAATGGAGATGGGCTTATAGCCTTCAAATTGGGCTCATATAGCCTTCAAACATGGATATAGATATAGCCTTTTTTTTTTTCTTTACAACATAGATATGGCCTTATAGTCTTTTTTCCCTTTTTCTTTTTTTTGGAACGGTTGAGCTCATAGCCTTAAAACATTGATATTGGCTTAATAGTCTTCAAATAAAAAATTGGTCTCATCTAACCTTAAAACATGGAGATGGGCTTATAGCCTTTTTTTTTTTTTTTTTTAAAGGAGATGTGCTCATAACCTTAAAACATGGAAATAGGTTTCTTGACTTAAAACATGGAGATGGGCTTCTAGCCTTCAAATAACAAATTGGGCTCATATAGCCTTAAAATATTGATATGGACTTAAAGTTTTTTTTTTTTTTTTTAAATGAAGATGGATCATACCCTTATAACATGGATATAGGCTTATAGCCTTTTTTTTTCTTATTTTGAATGGAGATGGGCCCATAGCCTTAAAACATGAAAATGGACTTTGCTTGCTTAGTATTATATTGGGCGCGTAAACTCAAAAGCGTGGAGATGTCTTTCATTATGAGTGAAACTCCGTATAGTTGGCCCAAATAACTAATTGGGCTCATATAGCCTTACAAAATGAATACAGACTTATAACCTTTCTTTTAAAAGATATGGGTTCATAGAATGGAGACAAACACTGGCCTTGATTGAGAACCATATAGCCTTAAAACATGAATATAAGATTAAAGCCATTTTTTTTAATTGAGATGTGCTCATAGCTTTAAAATATGGATATGGGCTTATAACCTTTTTTTTTTTTTTTAATGGAGATGGGCTCGTAACACTTAAAAGCGTGGATATGAGCTATAAGCGACACCTTCTTTGAATAGAAATAGGCCCATAGCCTTTAGCCTACAAATATTATATTGGGCTCATAGCCTTAAAACATGGAGATGGGCTTAGATCCTTCAACTAACAAATTGAGCTCATTTATCCTTAAAAAATGGAGATGAGCTTAAAACCTTTCTTTTAATGGATATGAGCTCATAGAATTGTTATGGGCCTATTTTAATGGACATGGGCTTATTGCCTTAAGATTGGGCTCATATAACCTTAAAACATTGATATGGGCTTATAACCTTTTTTGTTTTAATGGTGATGGGTTTATAAGAGATTGGACTCATAGACTTAAAACATGGAGATAAGCTTATAGCTTTCAAATAACAGTTTGGACGCATATACCCTTCAAAAATGGAGATTGGAATATAGCCTTTATTTTGAAAAGAGATAGGCTGATAGCATTAAAATATGGATATGAGCTTGTAACCTTTTTTTTTTTTTTTGGAACGGAGATGAGCTCATAGCCTTAAGACATGGATATGGGCTTACGGCCTTCAAACAACATATTTGATTATAGCCTTCAAACATGAAGATGAGCTTATAGCCTTTAAATAACATATTAGGCTCATAGCCTTTAAACATGCAGATGAGATTATAACATTTCTTTTAAAAGAGATGGACTTATAGAATAGTCATGTAGCCATTTTGAATGGAGATAGACTTCACGGCCTTTATAGTAGGCTCATATAAGCGCTTAAAATGTGGATATGAGATTAAAACCCTTTTTTTTAATGGAGATGGGCTCATAGCCTTAAAACATGGATATGGGTTTATAGTCTTTTTCCTTTTTTCTTTTTTTTCTTTTTTTGAATGGAGATGGATTTCTAGCCTTTTTCTTTTTTCATTTTTTTAAAGGAAGATGGGCTTATTGCTTTCATATAGCAGATTTGCTCTTATCATTAATCTGTGGAGATGGCTTATAGCAGCTAAATAGCAGTTAGGCGTATAGCGCTTAAAAGCATGGAGATGACATAACCTTTATTTTTAAAGGGGATCGGTTGATAGTCTTAAAACATGGATATGGGCTTATAAACTTTTATTTATTTTTTATTTTTAAGTAGATGGGTTTATAGCCTTCAAATAGCATATGTTTTTTCATAGCATTAAAACATGGAATTGAGCTTATAGCCTTCAAATAGCAGATTTTATTCATAGCCTTAAATTTGGCTTATAGGCCTTCAAATAAAAGATTTGGCTCATATAGCCTAAAAATATGAATATGGGTTTATAGCCTCCTTTTTTTTTTTTTAATGGTGATGGGCTCATAGCTTTAAAACATGGGTATAGGCTTATAGGTTTTTTTTTGTCTTTCTTTGAATGGATATAGGCCCATAGTCTTAAAACTTGGAAATGGACTTTAACCATCAAATATCATATTAGGCTCACAGCCTTAAAACCCATGATGGGCTTATATCCTTCAACTAACAAATTGAGCTCATATAACCTTAAAACGTGGAGATAGGCTTATTATAACCTTTCTTTTAAAGGAGATGGGCTCATAGAATGGATATGGGCCCCCTTTAATGAGATGAGCTTATAGCCTTTAGATTGGGCTCATATAGCCTTAAAACATAGATATGGGCTTATAACCAAATTTTTTTTTTTGTAATGGATATGGATTTATTTCCTTGACTTAATGGAATGGAGTTTATAGCCTTATTTAACAAATTGAGAATTTATAAACCTTAAAGCATGAAGATAGCTTATAACGTGAGTAGTTTGGGCTCATATAGCCTTAGAACATGGAGATTGGCATATAGCTTTTATTTTGAAAGGAAACGGTGTGGCATAAAATACTGGATATGGACTTATAGCTTTTTATTTTGGGCGAGATGAGCTTGTGACACTATTAGGGGTCTGTTGACAACTACGTCGAAACTGCAGCCGGTGAGTGTCGGGTAACGAGCACCACACCATCATGTCCCATTTATTGGGATCCGTAATTTAACAAAATCAGGCAAAATCTCATAATGCGGGAAGAACCACATCCAAAATACAATGTATAACAATATATCACATGACCACGTGGGACTGATATACCACAGGGTCATTCATGAGTCATAAGCGACCACTGGCCTCATTCAACCATACCTTGAATATATATGCAACTATCTTATTGATATGTTTACAAGAGTTCAATTATACACTCTTATATAAAATGATATATTGGCGATTGTTCTAATATCACATGCAAAATATGGATTCAAATGTAGCACCCCTTTCTCGGCCCGACCCGTTTAGCGAGTCGAGCCAGAAGTCAGATGCTCTAATGCCATGTCAGCCTTATCAATCGTTACTTGTCCAGCTCACTTGTGGCGTTACGACTTAGGTTGGCATAAAATCTATACCGAGATCAGCGCTTTTAAAGAGGTAAGCCCATTCATTTAATTCATGCAAAAGTACAATTACTATAAAGACATATCATGGCGCCGCCTCAAATGATTTACAAACCAGTATTAGAGTTGAAATTGTTTTACAAAGTATCAATGTTCAAAAAGAATGTATAAAGTGGTCATATGTCGGAACATACTCCGCAATTCTTTCTTTATGACTCGACGCTCCTCAATCTTGCTTTTCGCTCCTGTTCAATCGATAACTGCACATAGATAAAACTACACGCTAAGAATTTTCATGCTTAGTGGTTCTATACAATTCCATTCTCGATTTCGGTTTAAATCAAATCATGCAGTTTTACTAAACAAACTTTCAGATCTTTTTGAATGATCAATGTCAATACAATACATATACTTATTTCATATACAATCATTTATGGTTCATTGATTAAATCTAAATATACACTTCCTGCAGCAAGTCATTGATAATAAGTGGTGCATTTCAAATCTTTTTCTTTTCATTTGATTGCAATCATCTTTTCGATTCCAATTTGTCACAATCTCGAATCAATTCAATTAGGTTTCCTTATAAATTTAACCTATGTTTTTCGAATATACGGGATATCGAATCGCCATTCTGAGTCCGTTGGGGTACATGGCGGTATAAAAACGGTTTTATAACATAGTATGGTCTCGACTGAAATTTGTTGGTTATTAAAAAATCAGATTAGTAGACCTCATTCGGAGTGACGCATCAATACAATCGTTTGTGATGTTCATTGGCGGCTCCATTCCGGGGGTCCGTTGACGATACGTCGGTAGTGGAGATCTTCGTGGATGTCGGGTAACCAGGCACCACTCACAAAAATCGGGCGAAGTCTCCTTTGTGCAGGAATCTGCAAGATACCTGCTTCTTGTATCCCAAACGGTTCACAATGACCACCTGAGAGACACATGAGTAAAATAATGGCCACTAGGGCCACTTATGTTAATACTCACAAAATACATCAACTATATACAATAGTTCAAGAGTTAATAAATTACTCTTAATTCAACATATATTAAAATTTACAATTCTAATACATGTTATACAAATCAGGCCACCAAAGCCACAACTGGCTTCTTCTAAGCAGCCTCTAGTGAGCGTCGTCACCAAATGCACACTCCTGTACGAAATGGTGATCCCTCGACAGGGGTAGGTAAAGCCAGTAGTGATAACTTCCTACATGGGTTATACCGCTAAATTACTTACATGTCATATGGCAAACAATCACATTCAAGCAATTACACATGAACCTACTCAAATGTCTACATGTGTCTAAGTATCTGAGTCCTCACGACTCCCTCACATATGCCTAGAGTCGAGATGCGAGTAAAATATCGATTTTCAAACAAGGCTTTTTGTTCGAAAACTCACTAAATTGATCGCAATATTGGATTTACCCTCAGAGGTGAATTCTTTGGATATTTCTTCAAAGCAGTCATGGGTCCTCCTCCGAGGATGGCTGTTGGACCCAACTCTCGAGAGCAATTCTTGAGGAAAATGCGTTAAATTCGCTTTCCTAAACATTGGTTTGCTCTTTCAATTTTATGTCATGCACTCACTCCTAATATTTACGGTCCACTTGGTGCATATGGAATGCATGATGTCAATCCCGACAAACTCATGCTAATATATTCCACATGCATATATTAACACTAATTAATCAGAACAAATATTATTTCATTTAAAATTTATCGTAACACTAATTCACTCATGAGAAGATATTAACAACAAGCGAATTCATTTTTTGAATGCACTTTTTGTTTGTTTTTGCACCGAGAAATCACGTCTTGTTGTAATGACGGGTGAAACCCTAAGTTGAATCATTATAATTGGATTTCTAAATCAGTTAAAGGTTTTGAAGATGAAATTTTAACTAAAATCGACCTGGAACATATATATTATGGAAGCAGCGACAAAAGCAGAGTATGTAAGTGAATATGTCACTTCACCTCACGGGGTGTGGACTCCACGGGATATCAAGTCATTCGCGTGACACAAAGCGTGAACAACCTTCTTCTTGCTCAGTCAGGAAGTATTAATCAGGCTATGTGAAAATCAGAAGGTGCCTTTCTCTCTCAGTTTCAAGCTGGAATTCTTTTTGAGGAATTCTCACTCTTTTGATTTTCTCTTTGTTGGGAGAAGACAGCTATTTAATAGTTTTGTCTTATGTCATGTACTTCAGTGATTTACTTAATCATTTATGTCTTGATTTTGACAGCAAACAAATCTCAAATCATTCAAATCATCTTTTGTCTTTAACATTATCATAGTGCATGTAGTGGGTGACTTTAGATGCATCACATGTCTCTCAAACTAATTTTGCATTTTATTGCATTCGCGTGAAGTGGTATCTGGGTGGCAGATGAGCGTGAAACGCTTCAATTTGTAGACGCAGTTCAACGAAACGAAGTTCATTTTATCAATAAGTCTAGAAAAGTTCATGAGTTTGTTTAAAGTTATGATACCTCTTTTGAAAAATTCAGATTTTCTGAGTTTATCGAAACTTAGTTATTCAAGGTTAACATTCGTTAAGGGGTTCGATCTAACACAAATAACATATATTTAAACGTATATGCCCATTGCCTCTCATTTGGATTCATTTTCATGATAACATTGCAGTTTTTCATCTGCAATTTTTGTTGCGATCATTGTTCAAATCGTCATTGACTAATATGTTTTCTTGTTAAGAGACAATGATTTCAAATCTTGAACTGAGAATAGGAGAAGATGGAGGTGACTTCCAGAAATGTCACTTTGATTAAATCTTGAATCTCAGCACATCAGACTTTCTGCATTAACCATATTAAATACACAATGACAATCTATATTACAGTAGATTAAACCATGAGTTTTAATTGGGAGTTTGTGTCTTGTATCACCATTATACAGAGTACAGACACATAAATATAATTGCTCATGCTTTTTTCAAGAAAAATTTAGCTCTATGAGTCTATTTTTATTAGGAATTAGAATCATCTCATTTGGATCACCCAAACTCAAGTTATGGAATTTTAATGCCAAATTGGTCAGTATGCCCAGCTCACTCGGTTACTTACTGTTATTCCCAAGTTCATAGGTCTTAACTCCATAAATTGGAAATGGTTTCTTCTACACATTTGAATTTATGGTTTTAAGGTTTCTTCTCCAACTTGAATCATAGATTTGGATCACTGAAACTCAAGTTGTGCATTTTACATCTAATTGCTCCATTTGCAAGCGAGAATCATTTGTTCTTACACATAACTCCACTTTGACAAATTTCTGGGCACTTTGGGGTTACAATTTGCATACACTTCCTTCAAGTAAATTATTCCTATAAAAGTCTATTTTACCCATAATTTTGAATCACTCAATTTGGATGAGTAAAACTCAACTTATGGCCAAAATACTATAACAATACCCAAAATAGAGCATAACTCGTGAGCTACCAGATCTCACCTTTAAGCCCATATTTGGGAGCCTTAGAGCTACAATTTGCTCTGGGTCCCTTCTATATATTTTTAGAACCATCTCTTATGGTTCGTTACCAATTGGAATCACTTCATTTGGATGATTATAACTTAATCTATAGCCAAAACAAGAACATGGGTCTGACAATTTTGTTATTTCCTTTGAAAACCCAACATTTTCCTTTTTTACAAAACACTCCTTCAAACCAATTCAAACCAATCTAAACAATGCAAAACAATCTCAAACTGAACTAAAACCATCCAAAAACACTTTTATACCACATTTGGGGTTTTATTAAATCCAAACACAAGTAGAAAGGGTTACAGGGTTTGGTTTTTACCTTAAATCCCTTTCAATCTTTATTTTTGACTTTATTCTTCAGCGATCTGTAAACATCACATTTGTCGGCAAGAATCACAACCTCCTCACTTTGCAAGCCCTAGCTCTCCTTCCTCTCTCTCTCTCAAACCAGTTTTTGCTCAAAATGAGATTTAATTACACACTTTTGGTCTTAAATATCTATATCCCCATATGAACCTTGTTGGCTTATGAAATCCATTTTTGGGTTTAGATTCTCTCATTGCTAACGCACTATTTGTCTCTATTTGCATTTAAATTCTCATTAATCTACTATAGACATTTATTCTTCCTTAACTTATGACCCATAGGTGCTTATTTCACAATTTCCGTTTTGCCCTTTTCACTTGGTTTATTCAGGTTCAATTAATTTCTCATTTTAGCATTTAATATTTGTATTTAGCTTTATTATATAATAATTTAATCAACATTCATTTAACAATTCAGAAAAATACCCAAGTTGGCTCAAATTATACCGAATATATAATAAAATTAAAATTCTAGGAGTATTGGGCGTTACCTGATACATCCGACTTTCTTTATATGTGCGGTCCCGAATGCGAGTCGGTAGCTTGCACACGACCTATACACGAAGGGGTCCCACGGCCAGGGTGAGCAAAGCCCAGTATTGATAATCTTCTACAAGGGTTACTCCCCACCTAAGTGCTCATACAATGATCAAACTAACCCATACACATCAAGTGAAATGTCTACATGAATGTCGTGTCATGCATGGGGTATCATCTTATTTTATATTAATTAAATAAGCGACTCATAGCATGCCTATTGATGAGTCTAAAATTTCATATATTTTAATCTATTTGCCTGTCATGTTTTGTATTTAAGATGTATTTATGTGTAAAATATGGAATATTCATCAACTTTGTATTTCTTGACGTATTATTGAAAAAGGAGAGAATCAGCAAAAAAGCAAAGAGGAAAATCTGATGCAGTAATGCGACATAAATTGTATGTCGCGACACAAAGATCAAGCAAGCCAAAAGAACATATCGCATGACTAAATCCATGTCATGATAAAGACTAGTGAGAACTTCGGGGGCTGAAAAGAGCTTTCTAGGTCGTGTAGTAAGTTTTAAATGGTAGTGATTTTTAAAGAAAGCCGTCATGACAACCTTGAAATCTGTCGCGACATACTTAAGGTAAATGGTTAGGGAATTGTGCCGGGACATTATTTTGTATGTCGCAACATAAAAGCTAAAGACTAATGAATGAACTCTATCGCGACCAGAGACAATTCTGTCGCGACATAAAATATCAAGAAGGCAACACAAGTCAGCTAAGACAAGTGTTTTTATGTTGCGACAAAATTTCCAACATCAAGCCAACTCAAGGAAGAACTGTTGTTGCAACAAAGGAAATCATGTGGCAACATAACAGTCATAATTCACAACCAAGAGCAACACAATCTCTGTCGCGACATACAAAACATGAAGGAGGTGAATTCCCTGTCATGACAAGATGCTGAAGAGCAACACAAGAAAAATGGAGACAAAAGAAATTCTTGTTGCGACATAATCAAGAGTTGAAGGCAAAACTTTTATCGCGACCCGAGAATTTTCTGCGATAATAAAAAACAGAATGATAAAGTGTATCGCGACAACAATTGAAGAAGACTTGAAGAATGGCGAGGCAATTGTGTCATAACATATAATTCTATGTCGCGACAAAAAGCGGCAATGGCGTGTGAGAACCGGAGAAGAAAAATCTACTCGCGACCAAGAGTTTCTTGTCGCGACAGAAAGGATGTGAGGACTTAAAGGAAATCTGTTGCGTGATTTTGAGCTGAAAACAATTGTTTGTCGCAACAAGGAAAATTATGTCATGACAAACTCCACAAGAACAAAGACATGAAGGCTAACGTGCAAAGCCTTGATTTGGTGTCGCGACCTGAAACATTTACATCGTGATAAGAACAAAGGCTAGCGAATCTGAATTATGTTGTGACATTATCAAAGTATGTCAAACACAATTCAAAAGAGCAAGCCCTAGAAGAGCAATTGGCTACAAATCTGAAGTTACGTGAGAGCGGCCATGGTAGAAACTATGTCATGACATGAATTTTCTTATGTCGCGATGAAAAGTAATTGGACGGAATTACGGAATCCTGATGCAATAGTGGTAAGGCTAACATTTGGAAGCTTATAAATGCGCCACGGGGCAATGCGAAGCTTTTAGTTCGAGTTTACGGATGGTTGAAGACTCTTGCGTATATTTTATTTTTATTTTATTTTTTTATTTAGTATATTTAGCTCAGTATAGTTTAATTTTGTTAGTTTTCCTTTAATTTTTGGGATTTGGGTATTATACTGAAGTGTAGCTTTGAGCTGGTATTTCTTTATAAATCATTTTTTTATTCTTTGTTTTGAATTAAATGGATCTTTGGAGATGTTTTTAATTGTTTACATTTTATTTCAATTTGTTTATAATTTAGGTGAATTTTCACGATGGAGTTAGTCAACGTGTGAGTAAACCGAGTTTTAAAAAGTTGAGCTCACTAGAAATGGGTCTTTGATGACAATCAATTTCTTTATAAGGAATAAAGCTTTAATTAAATTCTTGAATTATTTGATTAGTATTAATGCATAAATTTACTTGTTCTCAGTACTAGTACCGTGTACCCAATGCAAGGTACTGTTTCTCACTCTGATTTCTAGGAGGCGTCGAGTGACACGAATGAAATCCCGAGCACAAGTAGTTCCTTGTGGGTATGGTAGATTAATATTATGGAACTAATGAACTTTGATGGATTATTCAGATAGATCACCAACTTACGTATAAGTTGAGATATGTTAAATGAAGTATCTGTTTAATCACTCAGAGGTCTCTCCTCTTTCTGATGAATTGATTCTAATCCCGTGTTAACTAAGATCTAATCAAGGAGATGGAAATTTTCATCATAAGTGTAGGATGAGGTGTCGATCAAATTGGAGAAGGCTTGTTGATTACTACCCAAATAGTGTTGTTTTACACTCTTATTACTACGGGTTTTGAGCACTTTTTGTGTATTAATAAGCCTAATTAACCCAGTTGGCATGTTAAGGACCTTGCAATGCTACTAATTAAATGTTACAGCAGGTACATTGTTTTCTAAGCTATTTATACCGCAGATAGAGTTAAGATCAAGCATGAAGAAATCAATTGGAATCATAGCAGAAAAAGGCATAACCAAGATGCAGTAGCCAGTGGCAATTTCGCAAGGGTTGCGATTCAGGGCTACAAATTCGCATTTTCCTGCTGCTTTTGACTTTTTGATTTTTTGTCACATTTTGGATTTCTTCCCAATTTGTCCCCTCTTGTAATAGTGTTTGGTCTGTTATTTTGGTAATTTGTAATGGGGTTTGGCTATAAAAGCCCCTAGACAAGACATTGTAAAAAAGTCTTTCATTTATTGAAGTTTTGGAGGGAAGCTTGTAGCAGTTCCCGCTTTTTTTCATTTTTTTTTTTCATTTTCACTCATTTTCTCACCAGCCAAACACCATCTGAGGATGACAACTCATAGGATGAATGGCTAAAACCCCTTCATCCTTGAAGTGGAATGTCACGCCCCAACCCCACTCCTAGGCGGTTGAAGGGGGCGCGAGACCATACTGAGACTCTTTACACCTTTTGAGACATTGGGTAACGGATCTGACCAGTGGATGATCATTGATACAAAGCGGTTCCATGGTTATAGTGATATTCTAGGATAATCTCATGATCAGATCGGACTCAGTTATATATATGACGACGTGTTGCAATGAGCTCAAAAACTTATAAGTTTTGATGAGAACATATAATATTTAACGTTTACTACGTACAATAGTGTGGAGGTGTAGCGTCTTTCTCATGCCTATCTGGTTAAAATACATGTACAAGCTTATTTAATGGAAGCATATGACTTATAAGTATCATATGCTTAATCACTGTGTTCTGATGGCATCTATCATGATAACATATATATAATGTGAAGTTAGAATTTTCCATGAATTCATATAACAAACTTATACACATACTTGTACTTATAGCAAACTTATACTTGTTTGGATCTCCTATAGGAGTTATAGAGCTTATACTTGTACGGAGGTACCCGTAGGTACTATAGAGCTTAGTCTTGTACAGAGGTATCCGTAGGTACATTCAGAGCATAACGATGTACATTATTTTACTCTTATTCGTTATTCAGACTCTTATCATATAATTATTTGACTGCCTGGGCGATGTGAAATGAGTAGGATATGACACAATAAGTACCGAGGTTATGTTCACGGTATTGAGGTCTTAGTAGCCTGGCAGTGTCAGTATTAACGAGGGTGTCGTTGCACTAATAAGGATCGAGTACTAAATGTGCGACACTATGTCGAGTACCAAAGTACTAAATGTACCGAAGCACGGTCAGAGAGTGTCGTCGCACTAATCGAGAGAGTACAAAGTACTATGCATTGCACATAGCTAGGTGCCATATCAGCCACAATATCGGTCTTATGATCTAATAGTCTCATAATCAATTTGGAGCTTACTATCTTATCATGGGCACTGAATTTGCCAGCCTTCCAGACTCGTAGAGAGCGGTGAGTCTGATCTAATTTTCACTTTTACACTTGAACATGTATGGGCAGTTCATACACTTATAGGGCCCTTATTATTCCAATAAACAAGTCCTCGGAATAACGGTAAAACAAAACAAAACAAAACACAACAATTTTCATGCTGTGAACAGTGCTAGCCGCGGTGTAGCCCTTCGCCGTGGCGTACCACGAGCTAGCCGATCTCCCTCTCATTATTACACCACGGCGCCGACGCATTGCAGCAAATCAATTCAATGGACCTACTATTGCTAACGTGGGGATCCTACGCCGCAGCATAGGACGCGAATTCTTGATTTTGATGATTTTGTCCATTTTCCCAGGAAATCAACCCAAAACAAAAAACTCATATACTATCCAACATCTCCATGCATGTTCTCTTCGATCAAAACCAATCATAGAGATTAGTAGGGTTTTTAGGCCTAACTCAAATACTTATGGGTTACAGATAACTACAACATAAAACCCAGTATCATTACATCATGACCAAAATCCCTTGAAAGGGAGGATTCATACTCATCTTATAAACTGGTTTCTCTTAACTTTCAACACAAATCTGGGGTTAGGATGAATTCCTATCTAAACCACAGAAATGGAACCACCAATATCCATACAAACACTTGGCCACAAGTTCCATACAAAAACATTGCAATCCATACTCAAAGTTTCCATACCTTTCCTCTTCTTCTTGTTCTTCTTCTTCTTCTCTTCTTTTCTTCTCCTCTCTTCTTCTTCACGTTTTTTTTTACTAACCCGAAAATGAGAGACCAACTTGGTTTTAAGTCACTTATTCTTCATAAGGCCTTGTTTGGCCACAAAATGCATTCTTTTGACTTAAGTTTCTCCCAAAATGCTCTAAAGCCCACATACTTCCTCTATTTACTTTTCTAACTCTGTATTTATACTTTGGCATATAATCTTATTATCTTATGACTTTTATATCCTGTTTTGACAAATTTCACTTTTACCCTTGTATCTTGTACAAATTCTGAGTTTCGAAATTTTCTCACTTGGCAACATAATAATTACGAAAAATTTCAAATTGCACTTATAATATACCCTAATCATGTTTAAAAAGCGACTAGGGTGTATTTCGAGTGTTATGGAAGGCCACTGAGCAAAGGATCTGAGGAAAATTGAGGGGTTTCATGGTTTTCCACGGGAGAATTGTATTCATTATTATTACTATTCTCCACTTTCTAACTTTAGGTTTTGATCCTTGATCGCGCGAATGGTTATTATTTGGTAAGCTTTTAAGGCTCATTAGATGCTTAATGTTAGATCCAGTGATGTTCATTAGTTATCATTTATGAGCCATTGGAAGGTGAGTCAAGGAGACTTGTGTTTCACTGTCTGAGACCATTAATGCCGGTGAATACCGACTCCGAGATAATTATTTTGGTCGACTTTCATAGCTAAATGAAGAAGCGATTTGGGAGATGGCTATAGGTCATCCTCTGACACTAAGAAAAGACCAGAAACCCTCATTTGCCTTAGGAATCTAAGCCTGATGACCCTACTTACCTTCAAGGAATTCTCTTTTACATTTTAACTTATTTTATTTTCAGTTTTCAACCATTTACAACCCACTTTGTTTTTACCAAATCCCAGCATCCAAGAGAAATCACCGATTAGCAAAACCTTAATATTAGTCATTTCTCACCTGAAGCCATCATGTGGATGATCCTAGAGCCACTATACTACAGTAGCAATGCTACACCCAGCGTGAGTGGAGTATGAATTGTTGGTCGGGATAACCTACGGCATAATGAATCACTTGCAAGATCCTGTCTGTAGGTAGAATTCTTTGAAGTCCTAAGATACGAGTATGAAATCTTGAAAAGGAAAAATACTTTAATTCTTAGAAAGGGTTCTGTACAAATGCTTGATTAGAATCATGTCGGAAATGAATATGAACCTTTAATCGAGTGAAAGTATTATTGAGAAGAAATCAAACTATACTACCTTGCATCTTTGACAAACTCAGTTTCCAATTGATGGCTGAGCTATAAATTGAAATGATGTAAAAATTGATTATTATTAATTGATCAAAGTCCAGTTTTGCCTCACTCAGTTAATCCTCAACCCCAATTTTATTAAACTTTACTTTTGCCTGATTAGATTTCGATCCCCAGGCCACATTTTAGTCTTATTATCATAATATTAGTGGAGTTTAAATAATAATGATCTTGAGTAGTTGGGGTAATTAGTCTTTTGATTTATCATATGTCCTTGTGGGAACGATATTTGGACTTTAACTATCCACTTTTATTACTTATACGACCTGTACACTTGTAGTGATTGAGACCACACACAAATTTTAAATGAGTCATCTTATAAGAGAGAACACTTCCAACTTTTCATATATATGAAAAATGGTCTCAACAAGTTTTTGGCATTGTTGCTTGGGATTAGATAATAGTCCTCTGGTAGTAGTGTCATAAATTTGCATATATCATTTGGTCCCTATCACCTATGCCAAGTGTGACAACCGTCACTAGTAGTACCAATGACTTTATATATCACAGGAGCCCTTCTTGGCTCTTGGTACTTATCTGAAGTGCCAATGGGCAACTAATCGAGTCAATCCGACTCCTATCCACCTTCGAAGTCTATGTATTAACCATGACCGTGTGTCTTCTTTGGAATGTAGCAGAACTTTCGAGGATCACCTGCGAGTCTCTTACACCCATGTTCAGTGATAAGCATAATGAGTGTGTCTTCTTTAGGCTCTGACTTTTCGGATCCTTGCTGAGTCTCTTACACCCATGTTCTGTTTTACTAAGAGTCAACGATCCTTCTTATACTTAACACACATTATTTATATTTCTTCTTTTTTTTTCTTTTGCTTTGAACCGTGAGTCATTTATTGGACATTATCAATGCGAACTCACATTTATCGACACTCTGATGGATGACCATGCCCATGCACACATACCCAATATCGCGTGCCTGTGCATATGTAATGCTAAATATCACTACAATTTCTCATGTTACATATATGATGGACACTACATGAACCATTCTCATCGGTTATTACTTCATGTCGAATTACCATACAAACATATATCGTAAGCATATAAGTTCCATATATTTCATGCCAATATATATATAGATATCGTATCAAGCATATTAGCATCCATCAATCAATGACTAAACAAATAATATCATACATCCTTCCTTAGGCTAACTCATGACAATTTCTACCCAATATAATAGCGTACAACATGTCATGCAATGGTCTTGTCAAAACCCGGCTATTCACATCGACATAACCAGGCAACCTGCACATTTGGTGCAAAACATAGATTTTAGAAAAATTATAATCATCCGTCCTCCACAGGCACATGGCTGGAATCTTGGCTCGATAGACTCCATGAGGTCAAGAACACCCAAAGTAATTTGGACGAAGAGATTATGGCCGTCGAGTTAGGAAACTAACAATCAGAAAAATGACAATTATGTCCCACCCAAGAATTTCCTACTGCACACCATAGCGTGTTGCTCTACTTTGAATGAATTTATGAGTCCAAAGGGGTCGAAATTTGGATATACCTATTTCAAGGAGAAATGTTCTCCTACTAGTCTAGTTTACCCAGTAATTTGAATCGCGCAGTTCAGTTGGTGATGGCCAAGTTATGTGGCTCAGTCATGGGGTCGAAGGAAAGGGTGGGCAGCACCTCATGGATACGCCAGACATAAATTAAGCGAGTAGGAAAAACACTCTACCTCGACCAGCGTGATTTCGGGATGCCCTGCTCTCTATTTACGAAAGCCAGACCTTAGACCTTGGCGAAATCTTGGCGATTTCGGTACCCTACGTAACTCGTAGCGTGGAAGCGGCACTAACTCTTGGCATGCCGAGATTAAGCGCAAAGCACATTAAAATCGCTAGTGAAGCTTGCTTTTTTTCTCCCTCTCTCTTTCTCTTTATCTCTCTCTCTCTCTCTCTAACGTTTTGTTATAGACCAAATTGTTAGATTTTTTTTTATTTTAGATATTTTCTTGATATTTTTACATGAGACACATGACTCACATCGCATAACGTCTTAAGCTTTCGTAGTCGTTTTTGCCCGATAATTTATTGCGATCAAGTTAAATTCCATCGATCGTAAATGGACATTTTTTAAATATATGAAAATTTTCTATATTTTTCTAAAAATCCCATTTTTAAGGTCCACTCGACGTTCGTCGCCTCAAATTGGGGAAAAAATCGCGGTTGAATTAAATCAGGTCGTTTGGGTGACTAGATTTCGCGAGATGATTTCAATTGTGAAGTCCGTTTCATCATCCGAGATCTAGAAAAATTACAGGTTGTAGCCTATCCTATTTCGAAAAAATTACCATTTTTCCCTCCCTAGCTAAATTTAAATTTTTTAACTTTTTCCCATAGCTCATATATGGGTTTATAGCCTTCAAATAAAAAAAGTGGGCTCATATAACCTTAAAACATAGAAATGAACTTATACCCTTTTGTTTTTTCAAGGAGATGGGCTCATAGCAATAAATCTTGGAGATGAGCTTATAGCCTTCAAATAACATATTGGGCTCATAGGTTTTAAGATGGGTTTATAATCTTTCTTTTAAAGGAGATGGGCTTATAGAATGGATCTTGGCCTTTTTTAATGGAGATTGGCTTATAGACTTCATATTGGATTCATGTACCCTTAAAACATGAATATTAGGTTATAGCTTTTTTTTTTTAAGTGACATGGATTTGTAGCCTTCAACTAATAGATTGGGATCAAAGCCTTACAACATAGAGATGAGCTTATAGCCTTCAAATAACATATTGGGCTCATATAGCCTTAAAACATGGATTTGGGTTTTTGGCTTTTTTTTTAATGGAGATAAGTTTATAGGCATAAAAAATTGATATGGGCTTATAGTTTTTTTTTACTATTTTTTAATGGAGATGGGCCCATACCCTTAAAACATGGAAATAGACTTTAGCCTTCAAATATTATATTAGGCTCATAGCCTTAAAACATGGAGACGGGCTTATATGCTTTAAGTAATAAATTGGGATCATATAGCCTTAAAACAAGAAGATAGGCTTATAACCTTTCTTTTAAATGAGATGGGCATTTTTTTAATGGAGATGGGCTTATAGCCTTCAGATTAGGCTTATAGCCTTTATTTTGGGCCCATAAAGCCTTAAAACATGGATATGGTCTTATAGCCCTTTTTATTTTTTTATGAAGATGGGCTCATAACCATAAAATATAGAGATTATTTTATAGCCCCTTGAATAAGAGATTGGTACCGTATAGCGCCCAAAAGCATGGATATGAGATTAAAGTTTTTTTAATGGAAATGGGCTCTTAGCCTTGAAACATGGACCATGAGCTTATAACCTTTTTTTAAATGGAGATAGACCATGGCAAAAACATGAAGATGAGTCAAATAATAGATATGGCTGATAACATTAAACATGGAGATGGGCTTATAGAGTTCAAATAAAAAATTGAACTCATATAGCCTTAAAACATGGAGATAGGCTTATAGCCTTTATTTTGAAAGGAGATTGGTTGATAGCCTTAAAACATGGATATTGGCTTATAGTCTTTTTTCTTCTTTTTTTTTTGGAACGGAGTTGAGATCATAGCCTTAAAACATGGATATTGGCTTATAGCCATCAATAACAAATTTGGCTCATATAAGCTTAAAACATGGAGATGGGCTCATAACTTTTTTTTTTTTTTTTAAGGAGATGTGCCCATAGCCTTAAAACATGGAGATGGATTTCTTGCTTTTTTTTAAAAAGAAGATGGGCTTATAGCCTTCAAATAGCAAATTTGATTTATTGCCTTAAAATTTGGAGATGGGTTTACAGCCTTCAAATAAAAGATTGGACTCATGTAGCCTTAAAACATGATATGGGCTTATAGCCTTTTTCTTAGTGGAGATGGGCTCATAGCCTTACAACTTGGATATGGGCTTATAACTTTTTTTTTCTCTTTTTGAATGGAGGTGTGCCCATAGCCTTAAAACTTATAGTTGGGCTTATAGCCTTGTGCTAAATTGGTACAATGGCGCCAGCTTGTGAAGATGGGACACAGATGAATGAGCCCTTTTTAATGGAGATTTGCCTATAGCCTTTGATTGGGCTCGTATAGCCTTAATACAGGGATATGGGCTTATAGCCATTTTTTTTTTTTTTTTAATGGAAATGAGTTTATAGCCTTCAAATAAGAGATTGGAAACATAGGTTTGAATACTGGATAATAAGACATAGCCTTCAAATAACATATTGGATTCATATAACCTTAAAACATGAATATTGGCTTATAGCCTTTATTTTGAAAGGAGATGAGCTTATAGCCTTAAAACATGGATATGAACTTATAGCCTTCAAATAACAAATTAGGCTCATATAACCTTAAAACATGGAGATGAGCTTATATCCTTTTTTTCAAAGGAGATGGGCTCATAGCCTTTAAATATGGAGATGAGTTTATAGCCTTCAAATAACATATTAGACTTATATCCTTAAAACGGCTTATAGCCTTCAAATAACATATTGGGCTCATATTTCCTTAAAACATGGATATGGGTTTTTGGCTGTTTTTTTTTTAAAATGGAAATGGGGTCATAGCCTTCAAAAATAGAAATGGAATTTAGCCCATGGGGCTTATAGCCTTAAAACATGGAGAAGAACTTATATCCTTCAACTAACAAATTGGGCTGATGTAGCCATAAAACATAGAGATGAGCTTATAACCTTTATTTTAAAGGAGATGTGCTCTTAGAATGGAGATGGACCTTTTATTAATGGAGATGGGCTTTATATTTGGTTCATATAACCTTAAAATATGGATATTGTCTTATAGCCCTTTTTATTTTTTTATGGAGATTGGCTCATAATCTTAAAACATAGAGATGGATTTATAACCTTCAAATAAGAGATTGAGCTCATAGACTTAAAACATGTAGATGGACCTATAGAGTTCAAATAACAGATTAGGCTCATATAGCCTTAAAACATGGAGATGAGCTTATAGCCTTTATTTTGAAAGAATATTGGCTGATAGCCTTAAAACATGGATATGGGGTTATAGTCCTTTTTTGTTTTTTTTTGGAACAGAGTTCAACTTATAAACCTAAAACATGTAATATTAGCTTCTAGCCTTCAAATAACAAATTGGGCTCATATAACCCTAAGACATGGAGATTGGCTTAAAACTTTTCTTATTTTTCAAAGGAGATGTGCTGGTAAGCACTTGTGGAGATGGGTTTATAGCGGCCCGAATAATATTGGGCTCATATAGCTTTAAAATACTTGGAGATTAACTATAACCTTTTTTTTTTTTTTTTTAAATGGAGATGGACTCTTAGCCTTAAAACATGGATATAGGCTTATAGTTTTTTTTTTCCTTTTGAATGGAGATGGGCCCATAGCCTTAAAACATGGAAATAGACTTTAGCCTTCAAATATCATATTGGGCTCATAGCCTTAAAACATAGAGATGGACTTATTGTCTTCAACTAACAAATTGGGCTCATATAGCTTTACAACATGGAGTTGAGCTTATAACATTTCTTTTAAAGGATGTAGGCTTATAGAATGGAGATGGGCCTTTTGCAATGGAGATGGGCTTATAGCCTTTTGATTGGAGCTCTTTTGGCAATACATTGGATATGAGCTTACTCCATGTCTTTTTAATGGATATCGACTTATAGCTTTTTTTTTTTCTTTTTTTGAATGGAGATGAACTTATAACCTTAAAACATGAAAATGGACTTTAATCTTCAAATATTATATTGGGCTCATAGCCTTAAAACATTGAGATGAACTTATATCCTTCAATTAATAAATTGGGCTCATATAGCCTTAAAACATGAAGATGGGCCTATAACCTTTCTTTTAAAGGAGATAGACATTTTTTTAATGGAGATGGTTTATAGCCTTCAAATTAGGTTTATAGGCTTTATATTAGGCTCATATAGCCTTAAAACATGGATATGGTTTTATAGCCCTTTTTATTTTTTATGGAGATGGGCTCATAACATTAAAATATAAAGTCGATTCTCTTGCTAAATAATATTAGGCTCATATAACCTTAAAACATGGATATAGGTTTAAAGCCTTTTTTTTTTTCTTTTTTTTTAATGGAGATGGGCTCATAACCTTAAAACATGGATATGGCTTTATAGCCTTTTTATTTATTTTTAAATGGAGATGAGCTTATAGCCTTCAAATAACATATTGGGTTCATTGCCTTTAATCATGCAGATGGGTTTATAACCTTTCTTTTAAATGAGATGGGCTTAGAAAATGGATATGGGCCTTTTTTAATGGAGATGGGCTTATAGACTTCAGATTGGGCTCATAAGGACTTAAAATTTGGATATAGGCTTATAGCCTTTTTTATTTATTTATTTATAATGGAGATGGGTTTATAACTTTTAATAGATTGTTCTCAAAGCCTTACAACATAGAGATGGGCTTATAACTAGGGGTGGCCACGAGCTGAACCGAGCCGAATATTGTCAGGCTCGACTCGAGCTTGAAAGATATTAATAGGGATCGAAGCTCGACTCAAGCTCGATTCAAGCTTTTTATTTGTGTTCGAATTCGGCTCGAGAAAAAAAAATAAAGCTTGAGGTCAAACATTAGGCTCATTTATATCATAAATTAATGATATCATAAAAAAAAAAAATAAAGCTCAAAGCTCGACAAATATACTATATATTAATATTGAGATATTATTTATTTATCCACTTGTTATTTGAGAAACCTGCGAGATAAGGCTCAACAAACTCGGCCAAGATATTATTACTTCAAGTTCGGCTCGTTTAACAATTCAGATGATGTATCAGCTCCAGTCGGGCTCGTTTAATTTTCAAAGCCCAGGCCCAGAATGAGCTTTCAGTCAATTCAGTAGCTCGCGAGCCATTTGGCTCCGTGGCCCGCCACTAATTATAGCCTTCAAATAATAGATTGGGGGGGCTCATATAGCCTTGAAACATGTATATGGGTTTTTGGCTTCTTTTTTTTTAATGTAGATAAGCTTATATACTTAAAACATTGATATGAGCTTATAGATTTTTTTTACTTTTTTTTTTAATGGAGATGGGCCCATATCCTTATAACATGGAAATGAACTTTAGCCTTCAAATATCATATTGGGTTCATAGGCTTAAAACATGGACTTATAGCCTTCAACTGACAAATTGAGTTCATATAACCTTAAAACATAGAAATGGGCTTATAACCTTTTGTTTAAAGGATATGGGCTTATAGAATGGATATGGGATGGACTTATAGCCTTCAAATATTAGATTGAGCTCATATAGCCTTAAAACATGGATATGGGTTTTTGGATTTTTTTTTTTAATGGAGATGGGCTTATAGTCTTAAAACATCGATATGAGCTTATAGCTTTTTTTTCTTTTTTTGAATGGAGATGGGCCCATACACTTTTTCTTTTTTTTGATAAACAATGAAGAACCTTCATTAAATAGATGATAAATCAGAAAGAATCACCTCCTCCAACCAAGAAGGGATGACAAAGGACACGTAGAGACTAGCGTTGAAACAAGCATGTCTAGCTAGAACATGAGCACACTTGTTTGCTTGCCTCTTTACAAAGCCCAGAATAGGTAATTACCATTACCTCTAAGACACACATGTCAAGTAAAGCCATATCCAGGCAGTCTAAAGAGTGTGAAGACAAGCATTAACAACTAATAAAGTCACATTTCAAACTCCACATCAACTTGACTTCAAAGATAAAGCCCGAAAGAGGGCCTCACGGAGTGCTGTGCCGACTTCTTTGACACTACGGGATATTAGCATCTGCAACTTCTTGCATCATAAAGCAGCCCATCATTCCTTGGCATCACCATGCAAAGACCTGGCGATAGATCATGAAACCAGCGCATTCAGATTGCACTTCCGGTGGCCTCCTGAGGCGGGACCAGGTTAGAGGTCCATGAGCACGAGCGAGAGGAAGATGCACGGCCACGGGCTGCGGCGCCAATCACGGAAAAACACATACCGAAGCTCCGCCTTCATGGCGGTAGTAAGAGTTCTCCGAAACGCTACGGTTTCGTTGCCTCCATACACATCATAAGACCATTGTTACCGAACACATTACGTCGGGATTAAGATCATCAATCAACTTTAGCAACCAAACAGGAAATTCATCGGTGGTCAATGTCGGTTTAACCACTTTAGCGTGATCCCGACAAGAGGGCGAATACGACGTGTGAAGATAGTGCCGTGTGCTGCAGTCCTGCACACCTAACACACGAAAGTTGTAAATTCCGCTACCTCTTTATCCGTGGTCTTGAAGCAAGGAATGCAACTAATACAAGACCATAAAGAAATTATTTTAAGGGAAGAAATAATTTCCCATAACCCCTCTTCCAGCCCAGAGACATATAACTACAGATTCGGTTCATGAAGGATGCAGTCAACATTCTATAGCATGATTTTACCGTATATAAGCCATTATTTGAATAATGCCATCGTGATTAAGTGAGATTTTGCTAATGGAATTGAACAAATAGCGGAGAAACGATATTCTCAAAGATGAGTGAACCATATCAGTCCATTCACTCTTCACCAAATACAACAGCAGATCTGAAACCTTTAAAGATTTTCAAAGAGGCCGCGTGGGATTGATTCCACGACCTAAATCGGGCAAATCACGAACCAGGCATCCCCTCCATACATAAATGGTTACCATCCCCACTCTCCAGCCAGTACCACTATTGACAACTTCTTTTTTTTTTTTTTTTTGTGCTCCAGGCACTTTGCCCAGAGCAAAGCTTCGGATTACTTCCAGTGATGACGAGAGATACAGCTTCCATAGGAAAATATTTGGCCTTGAACAAAGCGAGCTATCGGGTGTTGGGTTATAGACCAAGTTCCACCTTGCTTTCCCAATAAAGCAAAATTAAACACACAACAAATCACAGAAATCCATGCCGCCCAATTCCTTGCACGAGCTAGTCTAGCCCGACTTTGCCATCTAAATCCCTTTCCGTTCCACGAACTCAGGCCCACGAAAGCAGATTCATCATTTTAAGATCTCATCACATGCAAGAGACGGGCAAAAGAAACACACTCATACTATATGTTGGGATAGCACGAACAACAGATTTAATTAACACCTTTACTTTGAGAAAGCTGTGTTTCTCCACCCTTGGATCCTCTTCGAATTGTGTCTTTGATGTAGCTAAAAGTAGCACGTTGGATCTACCAAATCAACGGTAGGCAAGTACCTACGTGTTGATACCATTAGTAACTCCCGATCTTTGTTGATAACTTTCGTTGCTCAGTTCGGACGTTAGAAGAAACATAATACCGATTTAAAATTGATTGCTTGGCTGAATAGCACTCCTTACCTTTCAAGAATCCAATGAATCACTTTAGTTTCCTCCTCTGTATTCTTAAAAAACAAGAAGGAATCATCAGCAAAGAATAAGTGGGATATGCTCGGGGCACCATGGCATACCTTACTGCCATTAATCAAACTAGAAGACTATACTTTGTGAACAAGGCGACACCTCCGCCTGAATAATAAAAAGATATGGAGAAGAGGACAACCTTGACTCAAACCTCGTTTAGAATGATGGGACCCACCTCTGAACCATTCATAAGCACAGAATAGCGAACAGACGTTACACACATCATAATCCACTTAATCCACCTGTCGTTAAACCCCAAAACCCGTAGCATATGGTGCAAAAACTTCCAATCTACTATATCATAGGCCTTACTAATATCTAGTTTCAATCTTACTTCACTACATTGCCTCTACGCTACGATTCATATAATGCACGATAGCTTCATGACAATCATAACATTATTAGTAATAGAGCGTCCCAGATCAAAGGCAGACTGAGTGCTAGAGATAATACGAGACATAATATGTTTCATACGATTGGCTAAGACCTTGGCAATAATTTTGTAAATCACATTGCAAAGAGAAATAGGTCTAATGTCTTTCATGGATTGGGGATCAGTACATTTAGGAATTAAACATAACAAAGTATCATTCAGTTTAGAAGGAAAATATAAGTTTTCTAACCAACCTGTAGCAGTCTGGAATACCTCTGGGCCTAATAAGTTACAAAAATGCTGATAAAAACCGAGGTTCAGGCCATCCGGACCTGGAGCTTTATCAGGCTGTCTAGCATGCTTCAGCTCCGAGTAAATTCTTCTAACGAAGCAGGAGCCACGGACCAACTATTCTCCTCACGAGATTCGTGAACTGGCCCAGAGCTCACCATACGAAACTTCTTCGTACTAGATTTCTGTAAAAGGCCTTCCAAATATGTCTTCGCAAGATTCCTTAGCCCCTCTTTATCAAAACTTCATTACCATACGCATC
The DNA here is from genome assembly GCA_016808115.1 of Tetrastigma voinierianum. Taxonomy (NCBI): domain Eukaryota; kingdom Viridiplantae; phylum Streptophyta; class Magnoliopsida; order Vitales; family Vitaceae; genus Tetrastigma; species Tetrastigma voinierianum. Next base: position 623,663 of record JAEQBH010001143.1, on the reverse strand, counting down.
ATTCAACTTAGAATGCGGTGTGGCACATGAAGAAGCGTGTGAATAAGAATGCGAGTATTGCTCTCTCCTTCCTTTAACGAAATCTTTACGCGCCGTTGTTTCTAGTACACTTCTTCTTGATCCAAAAGACTATCCAATTCTGCTCTAACTCGAAAGAACTCACCCACTGCAATATCATCTGTCTTTCCACGCAATCTCACTAGTTTTTCTGAACAACACTTTATTCGCTTTCTAAACCGCTTCCAGAATTCTCTACCCCATTTAGCCATAGATACGGAACACAAGGATAGCCTCTTTATCAGATCTTATCACTAGACGACTGCCACCACCTCTTTAAGTTGTCATTAAAGTTTTGTTCACGAACCCATAAATTCTCAAAACGAAACCTATGAGTATACCCTGGCCTGTGTGAGATGTCCAGCTCTAAGAGAATGGGGGAGTGATAAGATGAGGACGGAAGTAAATTAGTAAGTGCACTGCTTGAAATTCCGCGAACCATGAAGCTTAGATGCAAGGCCTTATCACTTGGATTCCTGAACCCAAGCAATAGTTCCCTACCCACGCTCCACGTGAATTGGTGACCCAGCTCTAATTCGAGAAAGTGCCTGATGGTTCAAAACCTCTTTAGCCGAAAAAGCCAACTAGGATGCTCAACTGAACCCATCTTATCACCCGGAGACAATAGGTCATTAAAATCTCAGAATACACCCAGTAAGAAGAGTTACCATATAAAAATACGAAGGAGATTACAAGAGTCCTGCTCTATTACGTTCGGAAATACTTAGAAACATGTCAATCTCCACACAACTTTGTTTGGCACATGCACTAAGACATCAGTAAATTATTCAGCTTCGATAGAAATTACAAGCCATCGGTTGCTTCCAAAGTAAAGCTAGACCACCACCTCTACCAACTCTATTGACCACAAACTTTCCATCAAAACCCAACTGAATTCTCAATTGCTCAATTTTCTCATCATTCACTAACGTTTCAATGAGAAAAATAAGCGAAGGGCGCTGAGACCGAATGATCTCACGAAGATTTTGAATTGACCGCGAGTTGCCCAAACCCCGGCAATTCCAACTAATGCCTCATTGTTCGGCGAGTCTGACCATCGAGACTCGCGAAAAAGGGACTGGATTAATGGCCGTTGTATCGAGTCACGAAGCAGCAGGTTACTATTGGCTCTATCCTTTGCCAGCGGGGAGACCCCTCCACCACCATCAAATATAAAAATCAACTTCCTTACTGTTTCTTGCCTCCTACCTTCTTATCCTCTGACCCGATATCGCCATATTCTCGAGAGTTAAGCGTGTGAGATTAACAGCAGTAGTATTCACTGAACTACCCTAATTACTCACACTTGATGATGCACCTTGAAACATACTTACAGTGTTACCCAACACCATACCTTGCTCATCACGTAACCACTTATCTACCACTTAAGCATGTCTTCTCACAGGAGCCTTTAACCACATGCTCCAATTACGTTTGCCTTGCTCACGATTCTGAAAGAGTCTTGGATAGAAAACGTCTGTATGACCAATCAAACCGCAAAGGTAACAAAAAACTCCTAGCCGTTCATATTGAAAAAGAATGATTACCAATCCCGCATCTGCTTTTCTTATTTTCTTCCAACGTAGCAGTGGTAGTCTCACATCTAACCTCCACCCTTATTCTCATATAGGAAAACCACTCATATTTAAATGATCAGATACGAATTCTCCAATTTCATTCCCAAGTCAAGATTCCATTCTTTCCACATATATCCCATCAAAATTCTCACGCACTTGTATCAAAATATAAAGCGATTTTTAGTAGAACTTGTAGCCAGATAGTCTCTGTGTTTAATAAAAACCAGATGAGTATTTCATCAAAGTCCATAATTAATCCAAAACCTACTGCGATGTCCACATAATGAAAGAATTTAAACAAGCATTCGTCATGAATATCTTTAATATGGATTCCCTCGTCGGCCTCATGGGATAATCAATCGGTTTGGCATGGCCGTGAAGTCCAACGCTTATCGTTAGGGCGAATTTCCCACCAACAGGCCATCGCTGAAGCGTGCACAATCAAGATCATCGCTACCATCCCAAATCCACCATTCCGATCTCCTCGAATCCAAAGCCAATCAAATATGAACGATCATAAAGCTCACAGCGGAGGAAACAAAAGAAACAGAGGCTTTGCTGCTGAGCCGTGAAGGTCAACGCCTCATGCCTAGCAAAGAGAAACAGACATTTTGAGATCCGGATAATTCAGAGCCAATATAAACCATCTGAACATACTGTCCACAGATTTACTCAAGATTCTGCTTCGAAGAGCGCTTCAAAATTCATCTATTCACATCATTAAGCAATAGTAAATATAAAGATAATACCGAAGATAGAGTAATAACAGCATCGCTTACAATTAGAACCTGAGTGGAATCTCAAGAAAGAAAAGGCAGCAAGAGGTGGAGGCAGTTCATCTCCTGATTCAACACTAAAGAGATCGATCACGTAAAGTGATCAAAAGGGTCAATCTAGTGGGTTTGATTGGAAGAGGTCTTCCATGCATGAACCTCAACCAGCGAGATTCGGCCATCCCCACCACGCCTGTGAGATACTGTCTCCTGAGAGCATTTCATTTACAGAGCAATTTTTCTCTCCTCATTTTAATATGTAGCCATGTTTCAACAATTAATATGGGCCCATACACTTAAAACATGGAAATGGAATTTAGATTTCAAATATTATATTGAAGCCCATAGCCTCAAACAGTGAGATTTGGTTTGATATCTTCAACAATAAATCGCTCATTTAGCCTAAGACACGGAGCCATCTATAACATTTCTTTAAATGGTATGGCCCATGTATAGAGACTGATGATTTTGAACTGAGGGCTTATAGCCTTTAGATTGTGCTTATAGACTTTATATCTAGCTATATACTCTTTAAAATACGCGACGGCCTTATGTTTTCTTTTTTTAAAGAGATGTGTTCAACTCACAAGAGTTTTTGGTACATGAGATGGGTTTCTAGCTTTTTCTTAAAGAAGATGGGCTTATAGCCTTCAAGAGATTTGGTTATTGCCTTAAACTTGAGATGGGCTTATAACATTCAAATAAAAGACGTGACTCATATAAAGATTAAAATACGGATACTGCTTATAGCCTTTTTTTTTTGGTGGAGATGGGCCTATTACGACTGATATGAGCTTATAGTTTTTTTTTTTTTTGAATGGAGGTGGGCCCATAGCCTTAAAGCATGGAAATTGACTTTAGCCTTCAAATATCATATTGAGCTTATAGCATTTTTTTTTTTTGGAACAGACGAAGCCTATAAACAAGACATGGATATGCTTATAAATTCTTCAAAGAACAAATTCAAAGCCATATAACCTTAAAAGCATGGGAGAGCGGGCTTATAGCCTTTTTTTCAAGGAGATGTGGGCCTAAGACCTCAACATGGAGATGGGCTTAGAGTCTTCAAATAACATATTTGACTTATATCCTTAAAACATGGAGAAGAGCTTAAGTTATAGCCTTCAAATAACATATTTGACACATATAGCCTTAACACATGGATATAGGTTTTTAGATTTTTTTTTTTTTTTTTTTTAATGGAGATGGGTTTATAGCCTTAAAATATGACATACTTACTTTTATACTATTTTTCTTTTTCTGAATTCGAATGCAGAGCCCCATAAATTTTTAAAATGGAAATGAAATTTAGCCTACAAATATCATATCGTACTTCAAATCCTTAAAAATACTGGTATTTTAATTTATATCCTTCAACTAATAAATTTGGCTGATATAGCCATAAAACATTGAGATGGGTTTATAACATTTTTTAAAGTATGGCTCATGTAACGGAGTATTTAACCTTTTCATAAATTCTGAGACGTGGCTTATAAACTTCATATTGAGCTTTATAGTCTTTATATCGTCTCACATAACCTTAAACATGATATTACCTTTATAAAATTCTTTATTTTAACATTCGCTCATAACCTTAAAACATAGAGATCAATTTATAGCCTTCAAATAACATATTGGACTCATATAGCCTTAAAACATGGAGATGGGTTTATAGAGTTCAAATAAAAGATTGAGCTCGTATAGCTTTAAAACATGGAGATGGGCTTGATAGCCTTAAAACATGGATCTGGGCTTATAGTATTTTTTCTTTTTTTTTTTGGAACGGAGTTAAGCTTATAGCATTAAAACATGGATATTGGCTTGTATGTTTTCAAATAACAAATCGGGCCAGTATAACCCTACAGCATGGATATGAATTTATAGCCTTTTTGCAATGAGATGGGGCTCATGGACGCCCAAAACTGGGTCCGTTAACAACCTACCATCTCATAATACTCGTGAACGTTGGGTAACCCGACACCACTCACGAAAATCAGCATTCTCTCAGACTTTTGTGAGCCTCTACCCAAGACACAAACTGTCCCGAACTAACAATGACTACACACGTATTCATATATGAATAAAATGAGTAAAACGGCTACTAATCCCGCATTAATACTCAACAAACATATTCCAACCAAAATATACTACATGGTTCAAAGAGTTTTTACATTATTTTAATTCAACATATATTAAAATTTACTATTCTAATACATGTTATACAAAATCAAAGCCACAAGCTCCATTTCTTCCCAAAAGCCTCTAATGAGGCCGCCGTCGCCTCCCGATCGTCTTCCTCGTACCGAAATAATGATCCCTGCCAGTAAGGAACAAGTTCTCAAAGAGTAAAAATTCCTACACGGGTTACTCCCCACTTAAGTGCACATGCATGGCAAAACAAACACATTCAAGTAATTACATGAACCTACTCGAATGTCTATATGACTGATCTCGTGTCCCGAGTCCTCACCGACTCCCTCACATATGCCTAAGCCGAATGCCAGTAAAATCACATTTTTCAAAACAAAAGCTTTTTGTTCTCGAAAACACATTACCGAGTTTCGGTAAAATATTGGACTACCCTCCGAGGCGAATGTGTTGGAGAACCTTCCGAGACAATTCATGGGCTCCTCCGACGTGTAATTGTTGGACCGTCTCCCAACACAATTCTCCGAAAAATCTTTCGTCGAAATTCCTTTCACAAACATTTTCATTTTTATTTTATTTCATTTCATGTCATGCACTCATACCTAATATTCTAGGTTGTCACAGTGCATATGGAATGCATGATGCCAATTCCAACAAACTCATGCTAATATATTCACATGCATATATATTAACATAATTAATCCAAATAAATCAAGTTATTTAATTTACATCAATAACACCAAAATTAACTCACATGGGCTAATTAGCAAACACAAGCAATTCATTTTGAATCACTCAACATCATAAAAATTCACACAAAAATATTCACGTTACTATTCATGTGAACAGTGTAACCATCGGGTTACTGTTCAAGACCACACAAAATAGGAATTTTCTCCACTCGGTTCAAAGATTTTGAGATCGAATTTACGGCTAATACAAGCCTCAGAACATTCCTAACCATTTACATGGCTCTTAGACAAAGATTAACGCAAGTAGGAAAAGATCCCTACCTCTTGTCGGAACTCCACCAAATCGATGTCCACGCGTAGCCCTCGCCGCATAGAGCAACTTTTCTTCTTGCTCCGTCCAAAACCGACGATCCGATCGGCCAGAATCCTAGAGAGAAGGCACTCCCTCTCTCACTAAAAATCAAATCTCTCACACACTGTGAAAACCGTTCCAGCACTGCACGTTTTTAGGCCTTCCAATTGTAGGAGATGACCACTATTCAAATTTTTGTCTTATTATCTCATTAAACTTTCATTTAATACCATCTATGTCCTCAAGTCTTTGATTTTTGACACTTGGCACTATCTCGATAGTCAATTTCTATCATCTCTCTACTCATGCAACATGTGTCACATGAGTACATGTTATAGGTGATTTTTGTCATATCACATGTCGTTTTACTTCAAGACCCGATACTCAAAGGCTCGAAAACGAGCAAATTCGAATGTCTCGAATTCACGCAGAGCTGACCGCGAGACAATCCCAACGCGGTCCGTTTCATCATCCAAGATCTAGAAAATTCCGATTTTGACCGAAATGACGATTTGCCATTTTTTAAGAAAAAATTGCCCTTTCGGCCTTACAGCTCATAGCCTTAAATCATAGAAATCAACTTATAGCCTTCAAATAACACATTGGGCTCATATAGCCTTAAAACATGGATATGGGCTTAAAGCCATTTTTTTAATGGAGATGGGTTTATAACCTTGGAGATGAGTTTATAGCATTCAAATAACAAATTGGACTCATATAGCCTTACAACGAGCTTATAACCTTTATTTTTAAGGATATGAGCTCATAGAATGTTGATAAGTCTTTTTTAATGGAGATGGGCTTATAGCCTTCAGATACAACAAGATAAACTTTAAAACATGGACATATGTTTTATAACTTTTTATTTTTTATTTTTTTATTTAATGGATATTGGCTTATAGCTTTTTCTTTGAATGGAGATGCTCTTATATCCTTAAAACATGGAAATAGACTTAGCCTTCAAATATTATATTGGGCTCATAGCCTTAAAACATTGAGATGGACTTATATCCCCAATTTACAACGCCTACACAAATTTCTTAAAAAACACAAGATGAATTTTATAACCTTTCTTTTTTAAAGGATAATGGACATTTTTTAATGGAGATGAGTTTATAGCCTTTATATCAAATTATGTTTTAAAACATAGATATAGATATGTTCCTTTATTTTTATGAGATGGGCTCATATAGCTTTAAACATGGATACGCTTAGTTCTTAGAAATGGTATTGCTCATAACGTTAAACATCGATATGGCCTATAGCCTTTTTTTTCTTTTTTCTTTTGTTGGTAGACATGATAAATTTTTAACAATGTGACGCTTTATAATTTTAAAATACATAGACGTTAACTTCAAATAATGATTGGCTCATATAGGCTATAACCTTAAAACATAAATAGGCTTATAGTGTTTATTTTGAACAAATAATATGACCTTAAAATACGATATGAGCTATAGTTTTTTTTTTTTTGGAGCAGTATTGTTTCATTGCCTTAAAACATGGATATGGGCTTAAAGTCATTTTTTTAAAATGGAGATGGGCTCATAACTTTAAAACATGAATATGGCCTTATAGCCTTTTTTTTTTTTTTTTTTTGTACGGAGATGGGTTTATAGCCTTTAAATAACAAATTTAATACAATTTAAAACACTGAGATTTCGCCATGACCTTCAAATAACATATCAGTCTACATGCGCCATAACCTTAAAACACTTAAACGGGCTTATGTTGGCTTATTTCGAATTAAATTAGTCATGAAATTTTAAATACTGGATATGAGCTGTAGTTTTTTTTTGAACGGAGATGAGCCTATCAGCTTTAAAATACTGGGATATCATATACCTTCAAATAACAAATTGGGCCCATACAACCTTAAAACATAGAGATGGACTTATAACATTTTTTTAAAGGAGATGGGCTTATAGCCTTCAAAAAACATATCGGCCCATATAAAATTTCAAAACACTGATATGCATCTTATAGTTTTTTTTTATTTTTATTTTTATTAATCTGAGACGCCATAAATTTTTAAAATATGGAGCATGGGCTTAAGAACTTTTTCTTTTGAATAGAGATGGGCCATTGCTTTAAAACATGAAAATGGACTTTAGCCTTCAAATATCACATTTGGCTCATAGCTTTAAAACATGGAAATGAGGTTATAGTTTTCATCTAACAAATTGAGGTCAGATAGCCTTAAAACATGAAGATGGACTTATAACCTTTCTTTAAAATGAAATGGTCTCTTAGAATGGAGATGAACCTTTTTATAATGGAGATGGGCTTATAGCCATTAAATTGGGCTTATAACCTTCATATTGGGCTCATAAAGCCTTAAAATATGGGTATAGACTTACAACCCTTTTTATTTTTAATGGAGATGGTAGCCTTAAAATATGGGTATGGACTTACAGCCCTTTTTGTTTTTAATGGAGATGGAGCTATATATATATATAATGATATTAACATCTTTCTATATATTTTTTGGTAAAAAAATTAAAAATGAATAATAATAATAATAATTGTTTATTTTAGATAAATAATGACTAAAATTAAATTTTATAATTTGTAAAAGAGGCAAGTTGTCATTTCATGTGCATATTTAATATTAAATAATGAGCATAATATTTTATAATGTTTTGATTTATTTAAACTGATTTTTCGTAACTAATTATTCTCAAAATAAAAAATATTAAAAGATTTTAATTATTGATTATATCTTACTTCATTTTTTATTTATGTACCTGGATTCAAGAAATATAATTCTCTATATGGAAATTGGTCAATTATCTGATTTATGGATTATTTTTTAAATTACTAAATTTGAATGAATTTAACACATTGAACCTTACTTAATTATAAGTTTGTTTACTTAATATGATTTTACAGAACAAAATGTAACACATTAAAATAACCAAGCATTTAAACTAAAATTTAGCTTGTGACTTCCTAAATGTTTTGAATTTCACGACATTTTATTATTAACTAAATCTCACTTTAAGTTTCAAGTTATTTCGTCTCAAAAAAAAAAAAAATTCAAGTTGTTTTTAAAAATTAATAAATTATTTTTCTTGGATATTAAGATTCAACCTTCTTATTTCAACAAAAAAATAAAAAAATAAAAAATCAACCTTCATATTTTCATGTCATCCTTTTTTTTTTTTTTTTTTTTGACAATTAAACATAGGGGTGGGCATAGTTCGATTAACCTAACCGTGCCACTAAAAGTAAACCGATCAGTTTGGCTTTCGCCATATTTATATAACCAAAAAGCCTAATCAAACATGGCTAATCGAATCTTCAAGAATCCATTTTTTTTCGTTTCACCATATATATGTTTTTGGTTAATCAGAGGTGTCCCTAACCAAATTTGGACCCATAGAGGGTCTCTCTCCCACCTCCATCCAACAAACCAGAGATCGACAAGGCCTTCCATATAGTGTCTCATAGGATGCCATCTGTATGCTCGCTTAATAACTATTGTTGTAGGCGAACTCCACTAAGGGTAAATGCTATTCCCAGCTACCCTTGAGATCTAGGACACATGCTCGTAGCATGTCTTCTAAAGTCTGGATGATCCTTTTCGACTGACCGTCCGTCTGGGGATGAAAAGCAGTGCTCATCATCAACTGTGTCCCCATGACTCGTTGGGAACTCGTCAAAAAATGAGTCGTAAACCTAAGATCCCGATCCGATACTATAAATACTAGTACCCCATGCAACCATACAATCTATCGTATGTACAACCGGTAGAATTCCTCTAGAGTGAAGGTCATTCGCACAACAAAAAAGTGTGCCGACTTAGTAAGCCGATCCACTATCACCCACACCGCGTCATGCCCTCGCGATGTTCGTGGGCAAGCATCGCCAAAATCCATCGTGACTCGCTTTCTACTTCCATTCAATAATTTCCAAGGGCCGGAGTAACTCACGGGTCTCTAGTGCTTAGCCTTTATTTGATGACACGTGAGACATCAACAAACAAAATCCCCAACATGTTTCTTCATCCCACTCCAATAATACTGGTGACAAAGATCATGGTACATCTTCTTGCCACTTGGATGCACAGCAAAACGGGAGGGAGCAATGAAACTCCCTGAGGATCTCCTCTCTTAGATTTGCCGACTGGGGAACCACGACCCTTCCCCTATACCGAAGACTAGCATCTGTGTGTATGGGCCCATCCTTCGTCACCTATATCTGACTGTACTCCATCCTTGATGGACAATATCTCTGTGTCCTGTCCCTAGGACTCGATCACTCTACTCAATAGGAAGCCAGAAACAAGAATCCCCCTCTAGCACTTCTAAGCCTGCCCCGTAGCCAGAGTCTCTAACCCACCCATAGTTTCGCATCTCGCCACTCCCCGGAGCTTCTCACACTAGCCAACACCCCTCGACTCTCTGGCCGCGCAGCATAAGCCACCACATTTGCCTTACCGGGATGGTAATGCAAAGTGAAGTTGATAGGCCAAAAACGTGGTGTGTAAAATGTACCAGCGCAGCGCACGCCGCTTCAAGTAATATAAAGGTACCAATGAGACGGATATCGATCCACTGTGGGATAGGTGTAGTTGACTACGTAGATTTGCTTTTCAAATATTATCTGAATATACGTAATGTGTGAAAGGGTACTAGTATCTGAATGTAAACTAAACTATTGAATCAACGAATTACTATTTAACGGGACTAGTGGTCAAATCTCCCCCGCCACTTCTTCAATGGATTATTTCAGCGTGATATTATTCAACGATGATGATTTATTAATGGCAAGGTGATCTTGCTTACGAGATACCTCTCTCAGGTGTATTCGCCATCTCGCTAAGAGAACTGAAAGCGTATCTCTACCCAACTCTATGATTCAAAATGCTTAAATGTTCAACCTTAATTGCCACCTTCGGATCAACATCTCTATTTACCGAATCAACCAAAGGCTGCTCTACTCATATCCCTAGGTATCCTCATCTCGACCTCGAATCTCTAGTATGATCATGCCATCGCCGCCAAACATTACCATGTAATTGATCCACAGGTGCAGATGATACGAATATAAATCAATGAATAATATAAATTAATAAACTTTTAATTCATTCAAACGCATGTGGTTCAACAATACCCTAGGTATAGATCTAGAAATATAATGAATAAGAAAGTACTAATAGTTTATATATAAAAACATAAGTTCTAATATCCAAAACAAAAGAAAAAATACAAATCACGGGCTCTTTCTTCAAGATCGATATTGTCGTTAAGCCCAATTCCGCTACTCGGTTTGTAACAATGATTCCCAATCTCCGACCCCCCATCGAATTCCGTTCCCATTTGCCTTTTAATGATTGAGAGGAGAAACTCGCGCTGACGTCACGACGTTGGGAAACGTCGCGACGTTGCTGCTTGTTGACTTTTTTATATGTTGACTCAACGTCGCGACGCGACGTTCCATCCATCCTTATCCACGCTCCCGCCGTCCAAAATTGCTTCCAAAAGTCGCCTTCACTTCACCGCACTCCGCATACACACCCATTCACCAAATCGTGGTCCAGCCACAAAACCACTGATTTAAATATAAAATAAACGCGAAAACGTAAGAACGACGCTGGTATAATCTGAGTGTTTTAGGCACTCATCACACCCCCAAACTTAGTTTCTTACTTGTCCCCAAGCAGAACTACTCTTAAACCTAACACACTCCTCGTACTATAATCTAACACGAAGATCATGTTGCCAATGCTGATAGAGAGAGAATCAAATTAGACCGACTAGCACCTCTGCCGTTCTATTTGAAGTTCACAGGATTCGCAAACGTGTTCGAATTTCGAAAGAAATAGGTTGAACTCAGTGAAGTCACCAAGTGTCTCAGCCTCTGATATATTCAATGGCCTTTCCCAATGATCCTATGCAGTAAAGAAATGACTCTAGTGTATACTTAAGTTCCGACGCTCTTAAACTTGAGTTCAACTTGCCTAATTGGGAAATCTAACTACAAAAGGATAAGAACGCACCGTTTGCAATATCTAATATATCTACTCACTACATAGAACAAAATTAGTGCCCATAAGTTTATGTTATGTCCGTAGCGGGATTAGGCTGGTGACTCCCCACTATTAGTCGTTAAGGGCACCGGGCTTTCGCCCCTCGAACGCCACCCCAACACTCAACTAAACCTAAGGGGCCTAAGTCGTGAAAACTTCCATCTTCGTCCCCGTAATCTGCTGAAGTCACGACTCCCCGCCACCGGGCTCAGTGGCATCGGGTTTTGAAATGCCCTCTGGATCGTGCTGTGGATTCCATTGAAGCTCCTAATTTATTCTATGCCTAAATAGTCATAACTCTTTTTTTTTTTTTTTTTTTTTTTCATTTTGGGGCTCGAAGGCAATCCTCTTTATTCACTGTCCCATCTCTTTGTGGTATTTGTGAGACTTTCAGTGGTCTGCTTGAACCTTAGTAGTCGGGTTCGACTTATGCATAACCTAGAGATCATTTGTGTGTGAGTGTGATAGGCTCATTGGAGAAATGGTTTCTTGACAACCGGAAGTGATTCACTATGCCTCCCTTCATTCAACCTAATTCCTAACATTCAAACTACCAACGAACCTTTCTTTATCGGGACACAAGTGGGTTCTAGCTTAAAATTTGATCCCCTACTCTAAAGCATGGCATCACATACGCAGCTCCCTAGACACGAGCCACTACATATGCATATGAACTACCTAAAAACACAAACATGAGACTAAAAACAAACTCAAATATCCTAGGATGAGCACGTAAATGCAATTACGCAGAATGTAAACTAACATGCATAAATAAAAATAAACCACGGCACTAATACGAAAAATCAACGCAAAACATTACTACTCTAACAAAAACTCGATCACCACTCACACCCCCCCAAACAAAAATAACCAGCGGTCCCCACCGCAACAAAAAGAACAAGAGAGGGTGGAGCAGAACTCCCCGTGATCGACGTCACCGCGGCGGCGGTGGCTGGCGGCCGTGGAATGCTGTGTGGAGCCGGCGTCGGGCCTCGAGGGACCGCCGCCGCCAAGAATAGAGGCCCGGTTGGCCAACACCGTATGCATATCACCCGGCGCCCTCCATATCCCGCGTGAGGAGGACTCTCAAGGCTCCCGGGTCTCATCCTGCAAAGCATCAAAAGCCAAGAAGAGAGCACGGCTCAAGGTCGGTGAGGGACTGAGGGAGCCACACCGGGCCGCTGTGGTGGTGGTGGAGGTGGGACGGATCGCCCACGTCCCCCCGGGTCGCCCAGGTCCATAACGAGCCCGGGAGAATCGCGGAAGCTCGCCCCGTCCGAGGGCTCACTACGAATCATAGACTTCGTAGTCGTGGGACACCCAGCTTGTCCTCACATCCGATATGGCTTTGATGAGGTGTAACCACGCCTCATTGTCATCTAAGGGCACCCTACGCTTTGCATAAGCCAAAATGAGAAGGGGTGCCCCACCATCTTGGTCCTTGCTATGGAGGACGGCGGCCCTATAACTCCGCCCAACATCAAAAGAGATATCCTGAATGATGGCATAGCTGAAAGGTGGCACGCTTGGCGGTCACCTCACACACGCTCGTCAGCCTAATGAGACGCGACGTGATGAAGTGTGCCAGACCTTGGGATAAAGGCTAAACGGCCTGAAGTGGACGACATGGCCTCTCACTCGTTGAGCTTCCACTCACCCCGCCATTAGTCAAGACCCGAATGACCCTGGTAGTCGGGTGCTCAGAAGCCGATCAAACGGCTCAGGGGACATGGGCAAGATCATACAGTGATTGATCGACCAAGATTGAAGCCCACCTCAAAACACCCTCACTCAACATCTTGACGACGTGGGAGGCAAGATTACGCAAATTTCGCACTACACTCATCGCAGTTCGATGAGGTGGTTTGCAAAGTGCTCGCCATCCCTGTCGCAATCGCTTTGGGCGGAAGAAGTCGCCAGGTGATGAAACCCCTTTTCTGATAAACGACGTTCTTGCGTATGATGTCAACCGATCAAGGCACCCCCATTAACGAACCGCGATTATCATAATTGGGGTCGAATCACCGGTCGACTCCCGCTTTGTAGGCACCCGCCCTTTCCGCATATCGATGAGAAACCCAAACCCCAGGAGGGTAAGGCAGAAATTCACCTAGGTTACCCCAATCCAGCTAGACAATTTGACAAACACCTAGAGTGCACTAGGAAAAACGAAGACTAACTAAGTGCACCAGTGACCCTAAATGTGACCAAACCTAAAATAAACCGAAATGTGACCCTAAATGTGAACCTAAATGGGGACTCCTAGACCTAAGGTGATGACTAGACCAGTGCGAGACCTAAGTGGAGTGTAGTGTGAATGCGAGACCTGGGCAGTGGATTGGGTTTGCGATGGTGACGGTGATGAGTGCCAAGTGTGTAGGAGGTGCCTGAGGGCCACGATCGCCTCCGACGGCAGTGGTAGGGAACTCCGGCAAGGATCGGTGTGGAAGGTAGACACAGGGAGAACTAGGGTTTAGCAGTAATGGGGTAGGATAGAACAAAAATGAAGGTGATATGAGCCTTAAACAGGGCAACGTCGTGACGTTCCAGAGAGTAAATTTACCAACGTCGCGACGCTAAGAGAACACATCGCTGACGCTGGAGATCAACGTCGCGACGCTCCGCAGAGATTCTCCGTGAATCAACGCCGCGACGTTGGGATCTCACGCCACGACGCGGCCGTAGAGCGTAAATCAACGCCGCGACGTTGGAAATCAACGCCGCGGACGCTCCAGAGGCATTCAAAATCACCGTCGACGCTGGAAACTCACGCCATGACGCCCGTGAGGCGTTTGCGAATCGACGCCGCTAAGTTGAATCTCACATCAGCACGTTTCCAGAGGAGGGTAATTGACGCCGCGACGCTGCGACGTCGCGGACGCTGGGCGACGTCACATGTTGCGACGCCGCGACGAACGTCAGCGACGCTTGAGAGACAACGCCGCTAAGTTACAGAGAAGGCTCAAATGCACAAAATTCAACAAAGCGTCTAAAGATAAAAGGAACTCCTCATTCAATTGTGACTCTTCCGAACTTGATATCGGATCTCCCCGTACCTTTGACTCATGCGGCCCGAAAAGCGCATATCCAACAAGGGATTGCAATTACGATGAAACAACAAACCAACATACGAAGTCGACAATGAAATTTAAACTGCAGAAAGTAAAATTGCAAGAAAACTCTGGGTCAGCTTCCCAAGAAGCGCTATGTTTACTGTCGTTAGCTAGACTCCGCCTGATCTCAATGTGCTTCCTAGACCCGAGCTCTTATGACCTCTTACTGCACTGTATCTGATGTGGTCAAAGGAATGATCTGCTTATCCGCATGGAACTCGCCTCCGAAGTATGGCTTCAACCGTTGGGTGGTGACTGTAAATGTTCCTTTCTCAGGATGTGTAATCTCCGCCCCACCATGTGAAAAGACTTTGGTCACTGTGAATGGCCCGGACCATCTAGATCATTTCAGGTGAGTTCACAACGAAACGGAATGAACTATGACGATTCCTTTCATGGTGATGTTTATCATGCTGTGCTTTGTCTTTTCCTCAGAATACCGCATTTTCATAAGCTTCGTTCCTGAATTCATCTAGTTCACTGAGCTGTAGTAGTCGCTTCTCACCGGCTAGTGCATCAGCCCATGTTCAATCGAGTTGCCCAAAGAGGGCCTGATGCTCCAATTCCACTGGAAGATGGCATGCTTTACCATACACAAGTCTGAATGGCGACATACCCAAGGGTGTTTTAAATGCTGTTCGGTATGCCAAGAGGCACCAATTTTTTAGACTCAACTTCCTTCCCGAGTCAAGTAATCGCTTTCTCCCGTGATGGACTTACTTCCGATTTGGATACCTCCCGCTTGTCCATTTGACTATGGGTGATATGCAAGGATGTGACTATGACGGCACTCTATACTAAGAAAAACTTTGTCAATCACCTTATTGCGTAAAATGAGTACCATTATCTCGCGGATCGCTCGAGGGGTTCCAAATCGTGAGAATATGTGGTCGCTAAGAACCGAGCCACAACCTTGGCATCGTTGAAAGTGGTTGGAATTGCTTCAACCCACTTCAAACATAGCTCATCGCCAAAGAAGATGTACAGGTTGCTATAAGACGTGGGGAAATGGTCCCATGAAATCTATCCCCCATAGGTCGAACAGTTTACTTCCGTATCGGGGCATGGGTGGTTCATCCTTTCTAGAAATACCTCATTCGCTGACATTTGTCAAATGTGGATACTAAATGATGCGATCTTTGAATAAAGCTCTACTAATAGAAGCCTGACAAGTAATTTGGCCGCTCTCTCGCCACCAAAATGTCCACCACATGGCAATATAATCGCTTCATTTCATCTTCGGCACATCTCCTGATCACCTGATCGCCAAGAAGGTTCAGGAAGAATTGCTCCTCCCAATAGTAGTGTTTCAAATGCGCGAAAAACCATTTTTCGTTGATAGTTAAACTCCGAGGAACTACTCGCTACCAAATAATTCACATAATCTCAGAAACCATGGAACCGCCTTGTCTTCAATAGCTAAGAGTTTTCATCCGAAATTATTCACTTCGAGCATCAATACTCGCTCCTTCTAATCGTGAAAGATGATCCGCTAATAGTTCCCGTTGCCTTTCGTTTTTAATCTCAACATCGAATTCTCGCGTAAAGAACTCCACCTGATTAATCGAGGCTCTACGCCTTTTAGTCATCAAGTATTTAATGGCAGAATGATCAAGCAGGGACTAATACCTTGTTACCAATCAAATAAGGCCCGACTTGTCAAAAGTAAAGACAATAGCCAAGTTCCTTTGTCTAAGAAGGGCATAATCTCAACTACGCATCATTCAAGGTTCCGCTGTACTAGTAAATTACCTGGAAAATTTTCTCTCGTTTCTGCCCCAACACTGCCCCAATCGCAAAATCGCTTGCGTCACACATAAGTTCAAATGGAAAGGACCAATATGGGGCCACGACAATAGGAGCTGATACCAACTTATCTTTCAACACTGAAAATGCATGCAAACACCGGCGAGCTTCAACCTAAATGGATCCCTCAAACTGTGAGACAGACAACGGTTTTGGTAATCCGAGAGAAGTCTTTGATGAAGCCAGAATCCAAATAAGGGCCTAAAAACTCGAATCCCCTTTTACCGACGAGGGCGGAGGTAATTTTTCAATCGCTTTCCAATCTTCGCCTGCCTACTCCTATTCCTTCAATAAATCCGATGTCCGAGTACACACCCTTGTACCATAAAATGGCACTTCTCCCAATTGAGTACTAAGTTGGTCTCCTCACATCTTATCAACACTGATCTCAAATTTTCCAAACAGTTATCAAATGAATTACCCAATACCGAAAAATCATCCATGAAGATTTTGATTGTCTTCTCAACCATGTCGGAGAAAATGGCCATCATACATCGTTGAAAAGTGCCCGGCGCATTGCACAGTTCAAAGGGCATCCGCCTGAATGCGAATGTCCCATAGGGACATGTGAATGTCGTCTTCTCCTGATCTTCAGGGGCTATAGCGATTTGATTGTAGCCGGAATATCCATCCAAAAAGCAATAATATCTAAGGACCGCTTAATCGATCCAAAGATTCGATCTAGAAACCCGCACGGAAATGATCTTTTCGAGTGGCTTTGTCTGGGCCTCCGATAATCAATACAAATCCTCCACTCCTGCAGAACCTGCTCGAGAAGGAAGTAATATACATTCTCAGTTCTTATGACAATTGTTCCGCCCCTTCTTAGTACTACTTGAACTGACTTACCCATGCACTATCCGAAATGGGGATAAATTACCCCAAAAGATCCAACCATTTTGCCATTCTTCTTCTCGGACGACTTCTTCATCGTTGATTCAGCCTCCCGCGCCCAATCGAAGGTTTATGCCCATCTTCTAGCAAAATACGATGCATGCACATGGAAGGCTAACTTTTTAAACGGGCTGCAGACCAATCTGCCGCATTTTATGGTCTCTAAGGACCCTCAATAACTTCTCTTCCTCTAGTTCAATCAAGGACGCCGAGATGATCACTGGTAAGGTAGATGCTTTCTCTAGATATGCATACTTCAAATGGCTAGGTAGAGGTTTTTGTTCCATCTTGGGTGGTTGTTCAACCGATGGCACCCTAGCTGCTTTAGCTCCTTCACCTGTAGATTCAAGCATTTCCTCCTATCGGGTCCGAAGCATCCATCCATTTTACATATTCCTCTGCCTCTTTCGCTCATGTTCTCAGAATCATTCTCTACTAGGCTAGCCTCCAAAGGGTCAATGAGACCACTTTGGCCAGACACTATAGCCTCTACTATTTCCGCTATGCTGACGATCACTTTATGCCTGATGTCTCACAAATACTTCAAACACGTTTGAACTTGACTCTCGTCTCTCCTGCACTCACTCTCGCCTCCTCCGAACATCAATCATTGCCCCGCCACAAGAAAACAAATTTCATCCAAGATTATGGGTATTTTTATCTTCTTCCATATCTAATGCCAATGAAATCTTCTAGAAGATAAACTCGTCAACCTTTACTGCATCTTCTATTACCCCTCTCGAATGCTTCAAAGATCCGCCGGGCAAGTCGGGCGGAATCGTAGTTGATGGGCCTCACCTAATCCCAAACGTTTAAAATGGATAAGGGCATGATTAATGTCAGCACCTAAATCACAAGAGAGCTCTCTCAAAGATAAGATTTCCAATGCATGGAATAGTGAAACCGGCTCGGCCTCGCTCATGTAGCTCTCTCGGTATGGCACCATTCCTCATTTAAGTTAATCAAGCTGGAATCAGCCAATCTTCTTCGGCATTTAACGCTCTTTCAATTTCACATAGCCGGGCATCCGCCTGCGGCATCAGCAAATGGGATATCGATGTGTAACTTTTTAAACACTTCCATGAATTTGGTGAATCGCTTATCCAGCCTTTATGCTTTAGGCGCTGTGGGATATGGAATTGCGGGTTGTCCTTGCTTCGCAGTGTTTCCCGCAGAGATCGTTTCTCCCGAGGTCGTCTTCTTCGCATGATCATTTTGACTGGCCGATGACCTTCTCGCCTACCTTCTACAACCGGGTCAGCGCTCGTGGTTTCCAATTCCTTACCACATCTCAACATGACTGCGTTAACGTGTTCATTCCCATCTCTTCTTGGGTTTACCTCTAAATTGCTTGGTAAGGAACCCCGTTGCCTTCTCTCGTCGCAGAGATTAGCCATTCGTCCATCTCGTACCTCCAAGTTTCAAACCGCGAGGCTTCGATTGCTCAATTGAGTGGCTTGCTGCTGCATATTCGCCTTGGTCTCATTCATGAAAGCAGAGTGTGAGGTCAGCATTTGGGCAAGGGCTTGTTCTAAATCCACCTTTTTCTCGGGAGGTGGTTCACTAACTCGGTTTGATGGCATATTGCTCTGATTGTTCCTCCATCCATACCCTTGATTGTTTTGACTGTTCTGATTCTCGACATTACGCCACCGGGATTTTGATTTTGATTCTCGATAATTGTTTCCTGCCACCGTCCTGTCATTGATTGGTCTCCGATGAACCTCGACACCTACTAGGCCCGTTCTACCGCTTGGTTTCCCCGACCGCATTCCCGCTATCAGGTCAGTCTCTCCACGCACTACACAACTCCCACGGTCGCTTCCGTATGGCATTCGGGCTGCACTTCCTTGCCGCTAGTCAACTCCGCAGTGTTGTGCAACATGATTTCGCCAACTGCATTATTGAGAACCTCATTATCCGTGCTACCCATGGCTTTCACCGGTGTTCTTCTCCCTAGCCATTGATTTGTGTTGTCGCAAAGATCTTCCACTTCATAAGCTCGCTCAGGGTTTTCTTCATTAGCGCCCTCCAAACAGGCATCAATCACTGCTCTAGCTGCATTCCTCGACCATTATAGGAAAGTATGGACTTGCGTCCATCCGTTAATCAGTGATGTGGGCACTTTCGCAGTTCGTGAAATCGTCCCATGCCTTCACGTTCTCCCTCTACGCCCAAAAGTATTGATCTCTTGCAATAAGCAGTAATTTTCGAGGGTGGGAAGAATTTGGTCAGGAATTTTTGCACTAAATCGTTCCATGAGGTAATGGAATCTGGTGGTTGACTTGTTAACCAATGCTTGGCTCTATCACCTAGTGAGAGTGGAAACAGTCTCAACCTGAGTGCTTCTTCAAGAACTCCATCAGATTTCGACGTATCACGTACTTCAAGGAAGTTGGTCAAATGCATGTCTGATCTTCATTAGGCAACCCGTGGAACAAGATGTCCTCAAGACCAGAAGTGACCGACTTCAACTCGGTTGTTTGCCCGAACCTGGCCTTCTTATAGCCAGTTCGAATGCAGTGGTAGCCAAGAAACTCCTCTAGCAAAGCATTTAATGGATCATCCGGGCCGTATAAACGGCCCAGGTGCTTGATTCCTCCGTTATTCCCATTTCGCCTCCTCTGCGGCCTCGCTTTGCTCAATGCCAAGATCCCGCTCTTCATTGTTCTCCATATTTTCTAAATTTCGAGTCGCTCCGCTCTCTCTCGTTTCCTGGGCTGTTCTCGTAAAGTTCTTTCCGTTCAGATCAAATGTGATGTCGGGTCAACCCGATCTCGCTCTGCATGTACTCACCTAAATCTAAACTACAATCACACACAAACAACAAGACCAAATTACCAAGACTTGTAATACCGAATAAAACAAAAATTCCGTGAGTAATATCTACACTGCTTTATTCTCTATATCACTTAAACTCACTTCTAAGAATCCGGCCAAAAAACTCTTGACAGTTTAAAACGTGGTGTAAAATGCATCGCCATGTGCAAGTGCACGCTGGCCACTCTGGCAATATAGTGTACCAATGGTACGGATGTCGCATCCACCGATAGGTGTTGACTACGTAGATTTGCTTTCAAATATTATCCGAATATACGTAATAAGGTGAAAGGGTATTAGTATCCAATGTAAACTAAACTATTGAATTGAACGAATTACTATTTATCGGGGACTAGGTCATACCTCCCATGCCACTTTCAATGGATTATTTCTGTGCTGCGATATTATTTAGTCTATTTTATGATTTATTAATGGCAAGGTGATCTTGCTTACGAGATACCCTCTCTCGAGGTGTATTCGCCTATCTCGCTAGTAGAATTGAGTGTATCGCTACCATAACTTGGTACTCCGAAATGCTTAAATGTTCTAACCTTAATTGCCACCTTCGGGATCGGGAATATCTCTATTTACCGAATCAACTAAAGGTCAGCTTACTCATCCCTAGGTATCCTCACTTCTCGAATCTCGAATCTCTATATGACCATATACTACTGCCGCCAAACATTACCATGTAATCGATCCACGTATGTAACCGATGATAATGAATCATAAATCAATGAATAATATAAATTAATAAACTTTTAATCCATTCAAACGTGACAGTGGTTCAACAATACCTGTGTATAGATCTAGAACATAATGAATAAGAAAGTATCAATGTTTATATATAAAACATAAGTTCTAATATCCAAAACAAAGAAAAATACAAATCACGGGCTCTTCTTCAAGATCGATGTCACTGTTGCTCTGAATTCCGCGCCCTGGTTTGTACGATTCCCAATCTCCTCGACCCCCATCGACCAGTTCCCATTTGCCTTTAATGAGAGGAGAAACTCGCCACGACGCCGCACGGTAACGCCGCTGATAGTCGGGACGCCGCGACGCCGCCGCCATTACTGACTTTTTTATATGTCGACTCAACGCCGCGACGCTGGGACGCCACGACGCTGGGACGCCGCGACGCTGGGACGCTCACGCTCCAAATGCATCCTTATGCATCGCTCCGCCGTCCAAAATTGCTTCCCAAAAGCTACCCTTAACCAATTGCATCTGCATACACACCATTCACCAAATTAGGTATCCAGCCACAAAAACTACGTATTTAAATATAAAATAAACGCGAAAATGTAAGAACGATGCGGGTATAATCTGAGTGTTTTAGGCACTCATCAGAAGTCATAGTCTTCTAGATACTCCATCCACTTGTGTTGCCTCATGTTAAGGTCCCGTCGTGTAAAAATGTACTTTAGACTCTCGTGGTCCGAAAACATCTCGAACTACTCTCACCAGATAGACAAGGGCGCCTGAAACCTTCAAGGCAAAAAGACAATGACCGCCAGCTCCATGTCATGGGTAACTCGCTCGCGGTTCTTTAACCTGAGAACCATAAGCCACTACTCCTCCCGGATCGCATCAAAACACATCCAAGTTCGTCCTGGGGAGGCATCAATACACCGTGGTACCGTCCCTTTCTAGAATCATCAATAGAGCCGGCAAGCCTCTCTTCAATCCTCCCGGGAATGCCTTCTCACACGAGTCGTTCCACTTAAACTTGATTTCCTTCCAGGTAAATCTTGTCATAGGTGCAACTAGTCGGAGAAGTCCTCAATGAACCTCATGTAATACCCTGCCAATCCCAAGAAACTGCGTATATTGAAGACTGACTTCGATCTCTCCCAACTCATAATTGCCTCAACCTTCTCCGGTTCCACGGATACACTCGAAGCTGATAGGCATTTACGTGATTGTGTTTTTGTGGATGTGCAATAAGAAGTGCAATTTTCCTAATCGTGCAAGTATACGCTAGTCAAGCGATATAGTGTACTCACGGTACAGATATCGATCCATAGGGAAAACCTTAATCATAGGGGGCTAAGTACCAAAATTATAATACTTCTTTAATATTCAAACTAGCAATTGTGATGGCTAAGAGGAAATAAAAGCAGATTAAATTACTACTAATGTAACTGTGTGCTTCAGATGTAAGAATTATCAAAAGGGTGCAAAATCCAAGTAGGTGTTAGTGTTGTCGACGGGCTCCCTACTATGTATTGCTACTCGCTCTATTCCATTATCTAGTATACATGTTCTCCAAGGAGGTTCTTATCTATTGTAATTAAAGCCTTTCTTAAGGTCATTTAACCTCCCTTTATCACTAGGTTTCTTGCTACTTGGCTCAACCCCAAGCACCAAAGGTGCATGGAACATAAAGAACTCCCAAGCCTCCTAATTATTGATAATCCTATATTACCAAGTTTATTAGGTTAACCCAACTATGTCTAATTCTTTATTCACTTCTCAAATCTTACAAAGAACCACTCACATATTAAGATTGAACAGAAATTAATATGTTGATTTCAAATCCAAGCATTGAAAGAATGATAAAACAAATATATATAAGATAATGGAATTATGAAAGGTCAACACTTTAACATAGTATTCATGTTTAAATCACTACAACACCCTTAAACCACTTCCAAATTAGGAACCTCATGATGTTCTGTTCCATTACAAAAGAAAAGCAAGTCTTAATAATAAGGATAGAGAAAACTTCAAAGATCGAAGGAATGATGGTCTCCCGGATTCTTCAAGTCTCTCTCTCTCTAAGATAGGCCTTCAATGTCGCATTTCCTCTGTTCTAGATCCAAATTCTTCAAACCCTAGCACTACAAACGATTTTCGAACTCCTAAAATTGGATTCTCCCCTTCCTTTTATAGCTTCTTCACGAGATAAGCTTTGTTGAGTCTTTCCCGTAACGTCGCGACATTGGGCTGATTTCTACACCATTCTTCTCTAGGACTCTTACAAGGCTCCATTTCTAGCACTTTTCCTACCAAAACCCAATACAAACTAAATATTAGAAAAGTAATCAAAACGAAGTCATATATATGAAATTGATCCCAAATATCGCTAAATCCCGGGTTTGTAATGAGTGTTTTTGGGCACTTATCACACTTAATCTTAGCTTCTTGCTTGCCCTCAAGCAAGAAATGCATTTCAACCTAGACACACGGTGAAAATAACATACTAAACTCAACGACACGAGTTTGATGCACATGTTGCCAACAGGAAGGATCAAAATGAACCGGACTCACAAATCTTGCCCCTATGTTTCTAATTTCAGAGTATCCTTAAGGTTGTTCGAATTTTGAAAGAATTCGTCAACACGATTCTAATAACAAGGATTCAACCTCCTAGGTTTCCGATGGCCTTTCC